>ML662454.1:7640202-7662319 GCA_007570785.1 Antilocapra americana
CGCCGGCGCAGGACGCTGGGGCGCCTCCGCCGCCGACTCCCGTCCGGGTCGCGGCAGCCGGCCCCGGCGGAGGCGCGCGCGGCGCCCTCGGGCCCGGGGAGGCCGGCTCCGCGCGCCGGGCCGGACGTCAGCGCGCGGGCACCCGCGGCGGGGCGGTGCGGAGGCGCAGGGACGCGCTGCCCAGGCCGCCCTGCCGCGACCCGGACGGGATTCGGCGGCGGAGGCGCCCCAGCGTCCTGCGCCTGCGGCGGGGGCGGCCAGCGGAGAGGCGGGGCGCGCGGCGCGAACCGGGCCGGCCGCACGCGATCCGCCCGGCACGGCGCGCCGCGAAGAGCGCAGACTCGGACGCGCGCGGGGGCACCCCGCGTGGGCACCCCGCAGAGCAGACGTGCAAGGCAGACGGGCGCAGAGTCGCAACCCAGACCCACCAGAGAAGCAGCACACCGGCAAGAAGTTGCACACGACGCGAAGCGGAGACACACAGCACACGGACACAACTGGAACGCCCCGCCCCCCAAACACAACCTCTGAATAAGTGGCACGCGGTGCAAGAGCCTGCAGAGCCGCAGGAGTAGCGGACTGAGGCCGGGCCGGGGAGGATGGGCAGAAACGTCCGCATCCGGACCCAGTCTCTGGGGAGTGGGCCTTGGGGTACGGCAGAGATTACAGTCGGAAGCACTCACCCCGTAGGCCAGCTCCACCACGGGGCTGTGGGACCCTGAGCAAAGCACTTCAACTCAAATTTCGATCTCCTCGTCTAAATAGAGTTGTTGGGAGGGTTGGGGTTAATGTATGCAAAGCCCGCAGCAGCCAGTGGGTGTGCAAGAAGTGATTATTGTAACTGTCAAGAAATCGTGTACTCACTGAGTGCCCCTCTCCGCCTGCACTGGGGGCGGTGGGACGCAGGTCTCAAGCCGGAGTCAGGTGTTGGCCCAGGCAGCAGCAACACAGGGATATAAACATGAGGGACCTGGTGCCTGGAGCTGGACGCGGAATTGCAGGAGTCCTGTCTTCAAGTCCAGCTCTGTCTCTGACCCAAAGGGAGATGCTGGGTGAACTAGTGCCCTGGTAAACCACGTTCTCTGTCTGTTGAAAAAGGGTAAATGACTACCCTGTCCCACAGGACCACTGCAGAGATGAGGCCAAAACAGCACAATAAAGAGCTGTGCTTTTGTAAATGAAAAAGCAGTGGGCAAGATGCAAAGTTGTTTAAACACGACAAAAGGAGAAATAATAAATGCCTCTAGAAAGGTATAGGGTCACCTGTGATTCAGAGGCAAATCCAGCTTTGAGTTGAGAAGACAGGAGAAGGACTGCAGAAAAGCTGACATTCCGATGGAATGTGGAGATAGGAAGGAGGCGTTCCAGCCTGGGGCGTGCTGCGGGCTGGAGGCCTGGGACTGAGGGACTGCTGTCTGTTGGGTTGGAGTTCAGGGTGCGCAGGTCAAGCCTGGAGGAGGAGGAGCTGGGCGTCCTGGGCTGAGTTTGGTTTTCAGCCCAGTCAGGGCCACCGAGCAAGGTTGTCAGCTGTGCAGATTCTAGAGAGAGCCGCAGGGAGTTTAGGACAGAGAAGGGCAGTGAAGCTGAGTCCGCTTTGGGAGGATCTGGCAGAAGCAGGTTGAAAGTGTGGACAAAAGAAAGAAACACAAATAATCACTTTAAAAAAATGGGTTAAGGGTATCAACAGGCAATTCACAAAAGAGGAAACCAGGGTGGCCAAAAATATGAAAAGATGTTCAGCTTCACTGGTCATGGGAGAGATGCAAATGCTAAGAACTGTGAGACACCGTTTTGTGGCCACCAAACTAGCAAGGGGTCAGCAGTCTCTCAGTGCGGGAGAGGGGTTACGGGGGTGAGGATGTGGCACCCGGGAACACTGCACGGTCTTGATGGAGAAGCGAGAGTATACAGCTTCTCTGGAGAAGAGGTTTGAAGTCGAAGATGCTCTTACCTACCATTCAGTGACTTCCCTCTCCTCATGGAGTTGTAAAAACGGAGGAGTTGATCAATTGTCCATCAACAGATAGACTGTGATTTATTTGTGCAATGGAATAATATACTGGGAGAGAAAAGAGACTCAGGCTGTAGCCTCAACATAGATACAGGCTAGAGAAGTGGTAGAACAGTGTGATACACAAAGTTTTTCTTTTAAATTCAAAACTATGCTACATCTGTATTTTTAGGGATACAGTCAGATAGTAAGTGTTAAAACATGCATAGGGAATCAAAGATCCAAATTTAGAACAGCAGTTACCTCTGGGTAGGGAGGGATGGGAATGAGATCAGAAAGAGGAACACAGGATTTAATCTGTACCGTTCTATTTTTCAGGAAAAAAGAAATCTGAAGCATATATGGCAAGGTGTCAAGACCTGGCAAAGTTGGTGGCTTGTCTGTAGTTCTCTGCACTGATCCTTCTTCTCAGGTCTAAAACTTTTTCCCTCTATTTTCTGTATGTTTGAAATCTTTGGTAATTTTAAAGATGGGATGTGCAGAGAGATCACAGCAAAGGGGGTTCGGTCTCAGCGCTAACCCGTCAGGTGTGCTGGGCCGTCAGAGCTCTCAGAGCCCTGACATGTCTTCTCCCACAGTTTGGTGACGCAGGCATGGAGGCATTGGATCTGTCCACTGCGAGGGAACAGAGCTTGGAGAGATGGGGTGACTTTCCCAAGGCCACACACGGGAGGGAGGAGTCCTCTCACCCTCAGCTATGTCTCGGGGGAGACCAGCAAAGGCCGAAGAATGTCAGGAAGAGGCCTCCCACCTTGGCAAAACCAGTCTTCTTCCAACTGCTGGCCAGTTCTGTTCTTGCTTCCAATTAAGGACACCTTGGAAAATATAAAAAAGCACACGGGAGAAAATGAAAGTGACTTGTGCTTTTCACTGCCTTACTTTTTAAATTCATTGATTATTTTTGGCTATGTTGAGCCTTTGTTGCGGCGTGTGGGCTTCTGGAGTTGTGGCACGTGGGCGTGGTTGCCCCCGAGACATGTGGGATCTCGGTTCCCGGACCAGGGATTGAACCCTTGTCCCCTGCACTGGGAGGTGGATTCTTTACCGCTGGACCACCAGTCAAATCCCTGCACTGTCTTACTTTTTAATTCAGCTTTATTGAGGTGTATATCACGGACTCAATGGATATGAGCGTGAGCAAGCTCCGGGAGATGGTGAAGGACAGGAAAGCCTGGTGTGCGTCAGTCCATGGGGTCACAAAGAGTCGGACACAACTGAACAACAGCAGCAAATAATTCACATAAAATAAATTCACCTACTTTACATGTGCAAAAATCTCTTCATTCTAGAGGACATGATTGGTTTGGAAATATTTGAGTACTAGCCCACTTAGGATGTATGGAGTGCTCTTACAAAGAAGAAAACTGCTTTTCATGAATTTGAATAATTATGTTTCTAATAAAACAGAATCATATTTGGAAATAATTAAGATCCAGGTGTTTCCATCGTTGAAAGTGGGTGGCTGGCGGGGCAGGTCTGTGTTTTATTGCCTGAATTTGGGGGCCAGTTTATAATGGCCTTGGCAGGGAGGTGCTGAGAGCTTTCAAATTTTGGTAGAAAGGATGATTGTTAACACCATTTAAATTCTTTATTTTTTTTAAAAAAAAAAAAAGAGAAATAAATAGTTGACAGGGTTAGACTGTGGCCTGTGGGAGTGCTTGTGGCCTTGGTTGGCTGCCAGGCCATAAACAGCTTTACCTGTGGCTTTTGTGGGGGAAACAAGAGACATCGAGGGTCTGTCCTCTCCGTGAGCCCAGGAGCTCCTCTGCTGGGACGAGGGATATCCTGGTGGCTGCGCCCCGTGCCTCCCAAGCTTGCTGCGGAACCAGGGGTGGGTCCCTTCCCGTCTCTGGATTGGTCTCCCTGTCTGTTACAGAACAGCTTTATTCACATTTACAACATTCAGCAGCCCATGAGGGGCAAGCATGCCAACTACTCCTCGGGGCAGAGGGAGATGTGCCGTAAAGATGGATAAGTCCCAGTCTCTGGCTTTTGGAAGCCCAGATCGAGCCATAGGGTTGGGGGACAGACACATCGACAGGTCACTGGGCAGTCTTGGCTGCTGCTGTCCAGTCTCTCAGTCGTGTCCAACTGCAGCATGCCAGGCCTCCCTGTCCTTCACTGCCCCCCAGAGCTTGCTCAAACTCGTGTCCATTGAGTCGGTGACGCCATCCAACCATCTCACCCTCAGTCACCCCTTCTCCTCCCCCTGCCCTCAGTCTTTCCCAGCATCAGGGTCTTTTCCAATGAGTTGTCTCTTCTCATCAGCTGGTCAAAGTATTGGAGCTTTAGTATCAGTCCTTCCAATGACTATATCTAACCAACCAACACCCAGTATTGTCAGAAATTCTATTTTTTTCCAATAAAAACTTTGCATTTTTACTTCTCATTGTGTTTTCATTTTTATTTCTATAAAAATACTGTTAAAATGATTTTTTTCATGTAAAAGTTATAAAAAAAGAACAAGATAGGCTCATGACAAGGAGTGGTCAGTCCTAAGTAAATACCAGTGATCTCTAAGGTGCTTCTGACTACGAAAGTATTTGATTTTATGAGCTTAATCTAAGCTTCGTTTCTCCTGAGTGAGTCGCTTCTCCAGTCTCTGCTTTAGATTTTCTCGCTGGTCAAAACATTACGTCTAGAACAAGCAAGTAGCTTCTACTCTTTCTCTGCAAACGATCTTCTGTAAAGGTCTGACCCATGAAACACCGCATGTATTATTTAAGAGTTGTTTGGTCTTCTCTTTTTCATGAATTGGCTTAGTCACTCAGTTGTGTCCAACTCTCTGCAACCCCATGGACTGTAGCCCGCCAGACTCCTGTGTCCATGGGACTTCCCAGGCAAGAATACTGGAGTGGGTTGCCATTTCCTTCCCCAGTTTTATGAATTAGGTCCCTATATTACTCCCACAGACAGAGGAGCCTGGCAGACTATTGCCCACAGGCTAGCAAAGAGTCTTCACGACCGAAGGGATGTAGCATAGCACATTGCGTTCAATCAGAGCTTCTGATTGGTGTGATACAAATAATGTGATTATAAAATATAGAATTAAATAGATAAGTACATAGAATTCTAGTCCAAAGCTAGGGTGCTGGTTCTTTTGTTAATCTATGGCATTGTCCAGCAGATACTTCTGTGGGGGGAGTAAAGATATCTTTCAAATTATCAAACATTAAAACACAGATGAGCATTTATCAGTGAATTCCAATATTTACCAGGCATCTTTTCTGGAATCAAGCAATCCATGAATCTATCAACTTGGTGGCTGAGCGCCCAGCTCCATGAAGAACAGATGGGAAACAGACAAGACCTGGTTCCAGGGAGTCAAGCCCCTTGCTGGGCATTTCATGAAGGAGACAAAAATATAACCACCTTGAGTAGTATAGACATTTAGATAATATTAATTCTTCCAGTACATAAACACAGGATGACTTTCCATATATTTGCATCTTTCATTTCACTCATCAATATTTTGTAGTTTTCCATGTACCAGTATTTTACCTCTCTGGTAAAGTTTGATTTTAAATATTTCACTCTTTTTGATACCATAGTTGGGATTGTTTCCTAGCTTTCCTGTTTGGACAGTTTACTGTTAATGTATAGGAATAAAACTGATTTTTTGTGTGTGTGTTGAAAAAAACAACTGTAACTATATACACAGATGGATAGGGCTTCCCTGGTAACTCAACAGGTAAAGAAAGAATCTGCCTGCAATACAAGAAATCCCGATTTGATTCCTGGGTGGGTAAGTTCCCCTGGAGAAGGGATAGGCTACCGACTCCAGTATTCTTGGGCTTCCCTGGTGGCTCAGAGAGTAAAGAATCCACCTGCAATGTGGGAGACCTGGGTTCAATCTCTGGGTTGGGAAGACCCCCTGGAGGAGGGCATGGCAACCTACTCCAGTATTCTTGCCTGGAATCTCCATGGACAGAGGAGCCTGGGGGCTGCAGTCCATGGGATTCCAAACAATCAGACATGACTGAGCACAGCGCAAGCTGATGGATACTAAATAGACTCACTGTGGTGATCACTTTACCGTATATACAAATACCAAATCGCTATGTTGTACACCTGGAACTAATACAATTTTATGTCAAGTACTTCTCAATTTCTAAAAAACCACTTCCCTTTGTGAACACAAGTGTAAAAAAATGTAACAGCAAACTGTCCTACCCCTCACCTTTATTCACTTTGTAATTTATAGAAACGTTTTATAGAAACGTTTTGGGAATGTTTCTATATCAGTTTGTAGATATCTACATAATTAACAAAAAGTAAAAAGGAACTAAAACTATTGCAATGTATTTCACTGTGTATATTGGTAAATTTGTCTGATTATATTCCACTATATGGATTATTATAGTTTAACTAGTCTTCAGTTCATAGACTTTTGGGTGATATTTAAATAATTGTCTAAGACAAAATAACTCCTTAAATATTAGTCTTGTGAAGGGGTAAATTTTGCCTTGATGCTATTATTTTAGCAACTTTGTGGTTTCTAAATTAATGTTTACAATTTAAAATGATTTTTTCCACAACAACTGGAAAGGACTTTCCAAGTCACGTTCCCAACTCCTCCTGATCAGATGGGCAGATTGGTACGGGGAGAGCAGGTGAGGCTTGCTCAAGGTCATCCAGGAAAAGATTTGTTTAAGGTCGGGCGGTAAATCAGTCAATGAGCCATAATTTGGTCAAAGTTTCTGCCTCCCTGTTGAAGAGATTTATGTCTTGTTGCTTTTGTCAGATCTCCAGCGGTCCTCCTGAGTTTTCCTACTGCCAAAATTTATTTTTAAATCCTTCTGGTTGAGTGTTCTGTGATATGAGACATTCTTGTGAATTTTGGGGGGTGTCCTTGCCTGGGTGGGGGCATGTCTAGAAGAGGCTGTGTGTCCACTGTCATTTAAAGAGCATCTCTGCTCTTTTGCCGCTCTCAGAAGAAACACTCATTCACGCTGTGATCTGTTCTGCTCCCCAATCTTTGGGCCTAAGCGGGGACCACCTGGATCTGTGTTTTACCGCTGCCCCTTTCAAGATTACAGTTCAAGATGCCACATGCCTCCTGCCATGTGCTCCTGCAGCTAGCTGGGCGCAGTCGCTCTGGCCCGCAGAGCAATCAACGGAGGCTCCGAATCCACCTGAAAACGGATGAAAGGGTTGGGACAAGAGGCGCAAAGAATGGCAGCAAGACAAGGATTCTGATCAAGCTGCAAAACTTTATTGAGCGCAAGGCGATTATATAGGGGGAGGAAGGGAGGGAGGGGAAAGGAAGGGAGGAGCTCTGACAGGCATATAGGGAGTACGTATCTTGTGGGTGATTGGCCTGTCGGATATACGTTCTCCGCATGATCCTTTTGGTGATTTGCCAGCCGAATGTATGGCTGGCGCGTGATCAGCACCTTATATGGCAGCAGGCTTGCAGTGCTCTGACCGTAATGGCTCTGGCTGATCGCATCAGCCGGCTGGGCCCCAACAGCCATGGGCGGGAAGCACCCGGGCCAGGGCCGCATGAACGGAGCCCAGTTTGTGTGGGAGAGGCCCTGGGTAAGGAGCCTGTGAGCCGAGAGCTGTTCATTTCACTTCAATTTTTAAAGAGACCTGATTTTTTAAAGTGTGTTTGTTTGTTTTGCCTTTGGCTGTACTGGGGCTTCGTCGCTGTGCGGGCTGCTCTCCAGCCGCTGTGCTCAGGCCTCTCCCCGCAGTGCCCTCTCCCGTTGGGGAGCAGAGGCTCTAGGCTTACAGGCTTCAGTGGCTGCCGGCTCAGGAGCTGCGGCTCCCAGGCTCCCGAGCACAGACTCACCAGGTGCGGCGCGCAGGCTCCGTTGCTCCACAGCATGTGGGATCCGGGATCCGGGATCGAACCCGTGTCTCCTGCAATGGCAGGTGGATTCTTCACCTTGAGCCACCAGGGAGGCCCAAGAGCTGTTCATCTCAGATGCGGTTCGGACCACTGGGGTCTGGATCCCACCTGTTACGCTTCAAAAGGCCCAGGGTATGTTTTGGGGGCCGGGGTCGGGGGGCAGCTAGAGAAGGGAGGAGGGAATCCAGAGCAGAGGGCATCCAGGAAGGAGGCCCTGGGACCTAGGTTGGTGGGAATGGCAGGCAGTTTGTTTGAACAGGCAGCCGAAATAGGGCTGCTGAGGCAGCCAGACATAAAGCGGCCTGGTGGCGGGGGGTAGGGGGGCGCGGGGGCCAGGAGAGGGATAAGCAGGGACAGGACTCTGCAGCAAGGGGCTCCATCTGTGTGGGCTGAAGGGGACGCAGAGAGAACACGGGCTCAAGCCAGGAGTCCCCTGCACGCAAACCCTTCCCCACCGACTCGGCTTCGGTGAGGACCCTTGGTAAGCCCAAGGAGCTGTGTCCTCTTCTGCACCCAGCAGACGACCTGATGCCAACCCGAGTGTCTCTTGCTCCAACGGCTGGTCAGTCCTGTCCGCGGTAGTCCCTCTCTGACAGTCCCGGGAGGTGCCAACCTGGGATGACCCCTCCAGGAGGGTCAACTCTGGCACACAGGCAGGCGACCACACCTCAGTCTAGGTGTGGCTGTGAAGGGGTTTTGTAGGCGCAGTTAACATCGACAGTCAGGGAAGGCACTCCCTGGGGATCCGGTGGTTCAGGCGTCACCTTCCGATGCAGCCAGTGTGGGTTTGAATCCCTGATCGGGGAACGAAGATCCCACATGCTTCATGGCTAAAAACCCAAAACAGAAGCAATATTGTAACACATTCAATACAGACTTTAGGAAGTGTTCATACAGAAAAACAGTCAGTGAAGATGACCCTACCAGTGTAGGGGGCTCCTCTAATTGTTTGGAGGCCTTAAGAGCAAAACTGAGGTTTCCCGCAGAAGAAACGCTGTGTCAAGACCACAGCATCAATTCCTGTCTGCGTTTGAGTCTGTCCGCCTGCCTTATGGATTCTAGACTTGGCTGTCCCACTATCCCGTGAGCCAGTTTCTTAAAATTAAGGTATTAAAAAAAATTGTATATACATATTTATTTTATATCTATTATTGTAGCTATCTGTGCTTTCCTAGTGGCTCAGTGGTAAATAACCCGCCTGCCAATGCAGGAGATGCGGTTTTGATCCCTGAGTTGGGAAGATCCCCTGGAGGAGGAAATGGTAACCCACTCCAGTATTCTTGCCTGGAAAATCCCATGGACAGAGGAGCCTGGCAGGTCCATGCGGTCACATAAGAGTCAGACACAACTTAGCAACTAAACAACAACCAGATGTATCTGTCAATCATCTATCTATGAAGCTGTCTTTGTATCTGTATAGGTATGTATCTACCTGGGCTTCCCTGGTAGCTCAGCTGGTAAAGAATCCACCTGCAATGCAGGAGACCCCAGTTTGATTCCTCCATTAGGAAGATCTGCTGGGGAGGGAATAGGCTACCCACTCAGTATTCTTGGGCTTCCCTCGTGGCTCAGATGGTAAGAAAATCTGCCTGCAATGCAGGAGACCTGGGTTCAGTCCCTGGGTCGGGAAGATCCCCTGGAGGAGGGCATGGCAACCCACTCCAGTATCCTTGCCTGGACACTCCCATGGACAAAGGAGCCTGGTGGGCTGCAGTCCATGAGGTCACAAAGAGTCGGACACAACTGAGCAGCTGGGCACAGCACAGCGTGTATCTATATACATCTGCATCTATGCATTGGTATCTACTTACCCCCATCAGTGCTGTTTTTCTGGAGAACCCCAACTGATGAACCCTCTTTCAGAGCCTTGAGAACAGTTCACTTATCAGAGCCTTCCCAGCTCATCTCCTGAGCGTCTCCTGGCATATACTCGGGTCCCCTTATTCCTCTCTCCTGCCCTTCTGTGTATTCCAGCCTGTCACTCCTTCAGCATTTCATTCCATGGGTTTTCCCTTAGCCTCTTTCTTTATACTTTTGACCCTTAAAAGGCTAGAAGGACACAGATGGGAATGGAATCCCATGGAAGAGCAAGCTTGGTGTCAGCTTGAAGGGCTGAGACGGCTGAGAGCTGCAGGAAGTCAGCCAGGGGAATACTGCAGACGGTCAGATCTGGGGTCCTTACTGAGGGTGATTTTGACCTCCATGGGTCATCTTGCCACTCAGGAGTCAGTCCCAGCAGTGAATGTGTGATTGGCGGAGGTTGTGAGTTTCACGTCCACTGTCCAGGCAAGAGATGCGGGGGAGGCACTGGACTTCACCAGGCGTCCATGGTGATGGGGCCGTGGGGGGTGGGTGCTAGTTTTTCTTCTGTCCTCACAATGGGGCAGTTTCCTCAGAGGAGAAATCAGTTTCTAAAACGAGGGCAGATATTGGACAGACTATAAGTGGCAGCTAAACCTCTTAGAGCTATAGTTTACCCTAAGCAATAACTGTTAGATGGTGTTGCTGAAAAGGGGCAGGGTGGACAGAAGGTAGGTTCTGAATGTGGATGTGCTCTGCTTAGTCACTCAGTCGCCCCTCTGTCCGTGGGGTTTCTCCAGGCCAGAATACTGGAGTGGGTTGCCATGCCCTCCTCCAGGGGATCTTTGCAACCCAGGGATTGAGCCCAGGTCTCCCGCATGGCAGGCATCTGAGCGGCCAGAGAAGCCTGAATGTGGGTGACCCAAGGTCAAGTTCTACTCTTTACTATTACTGTGTCTCTAGGCAGGTTACCTAACCTCTACAAGCCTCAATGTCCTCCTCTGAAAAAATGGGAATAACAACAGTACCTACAGCTCACAAAATTATACATGAAAACACTGTAAACGACAGAGTGTTTTGAGCTCCAGAGGGCCCCAGGGATGGAGTGATTGTGTCTGAGGCATCTTCTGATCTTGGGGCCCTGCTCGAGCCTGGTACCCAATAAATACCCCCAGTGCTTGTTAAGTGAATGGATAAAGTGATCAAGGGATTAACATCATCTGCTGACCTGAGTAGATGCTGTTGGACTCCAGTGTGGGTTGTGTGAGCTGAGCTGCATTTTATTTTTTTAACAACCTTTTGACATTTTCATTTTAATATGCGAAACCTGGCTACTTGTCTCAGGAAGAGTTTATGGAAAAAAAGCTTCCAGCTGGCTTTGGGACAGCCCATAAAAATGTACTGAAAACTTTGACCAGTTAGAAATTAGGAGCTGTTGGATGATAGAGCTCAGTGACGCCATAAACCCCGGTGAGGCCCACAGTATTTCAGTAATTAGCTCTCTGGGCAAGAGGATGCGTTCATTCCTTCCTGGTTCCTAGTCAAAGGATGGGGCCCAGAATCAGCTAAAGAGAAACCACAGCTTTCAAATAACCGACAAACACATCTTTAAACACAGGCAGCTTGTGATTCAAATGGTTTCAAAAGCCATGGGGGAGGGAGGGTTTTGAGGAGTTTTAACTGTAAGGAGCTGATCAGAATACCCACGCCTCTCCCTCCCTGCCAGCTTTCTAAATCCTCCCCTGCCCTCAGTTCAAGTCTGACCTCCTCCAGGAAGCCCTCCTTGATAACCCCAGCCCATTATGGATGTGTTCATCCGTATGTCGCCTGGACTTAAAACCCTGCAGAAGTTCCTCGAGCCTTGGGGTCAAGTTCCCTCTCCTTAGCTCTGCGTGTGAGGCCTTTTGTGATTTGGCCTCTTTCAGCCGCTGTGGTCTCATCCCATATCCTGCCTACCCTTGTCTGGGCTGTGCCAGACCACCTTCCCTTCTGTCTCCTCCCAGCCGCCCTCGGGCCGCTCAGAGCCTTGGACTGTCCCCTCACCTTGGCTGGGATGTTCCTTCTTCTTTATGTGGCTGAATGGTGTTTCTTCCCCAAACTCAGCCCAGGCCTCTGCTCCGGAGGGTGGGGTGGTCGAGGGTTTGAGTTCCCCAGCCTGGCTTAGGGGGCCTCTGGGGGATCCCAGAGGCCACATCGCACTTACCCTGATGAGCCTCCGCTGTCTGCCTCTGTCCCGGGCGCCTTCCTTGCCTCAGCGTTTCTCCAGCCAGCATGAGCTGGCCCCGGGAAGCGCTCCTCTTTAAGCTGTGCCCCTCACAGCTGACGAGCCCCACTCTGACTGATGGCACCTGGCTTAGGACTGACCCCAGCGACTCTGGGAACCGCCACGTCCGTGATCGCACACTCACCGCCCAGCGCACTTGCTGAACGTCGTGTTGGAAAGAATGCTGCTCGTCAGTTTATCTGGATCGGTGGTGCTGAGCAGCGATACAACCCCCCCCCCCCGGGTGCCACCCAGCCTTCCAGCGTCTCAGGAGAGGCCCCTGTACCTCGGTACCTGTCACTGTCTGAGCCTACCCCCTGCACGCACTGAGCCCCCAGAAGCCCCACCTGGGACCCACCCTGTACACCAGTCCCTGACTGCTTCCCACATGCACTGCAGGGACACGACTCAAAACACCCCAAACCTGGGCTGCAAGCTCCTGAAGACTTGGAAAGCCAGACAGGGCCGGTGCAAACAAAAGGGCCTTCGGGAACCGTGTAGGGCTCGTTGGAAAACTAGTTAGCTGAGCCAGTTCTTATCTTTAGGGACTGTGGGCCCCAAGTAGTCAAATCCCTTTTTTAAAAAATTTTTAATAGACTGCTCCAATCTGGCTTTTTAGGTGAAATTTCCTAACCATTTAAAGTTGACAACGAGTCCAAATCATTTAAGTATACTTCTCAGGCCAAACTAGGGCTTACCTGAGGACTGTGGGTAGCTCGTGGCATGCCAGTTTGTTCTCCATGTTTCACCTATAAAGGCTGCACGGGGGTTAAACTGGACGGCGGAGAGGGGCAGTCTCGCCCTGCGCTGTGCTCTCTGCTCCGAGCCTCTCTGGGACCTGGGCCAGCACGGAGCGTGGAGCGGGACAGAGGAAACAGCCTGCAGGGCCTCTGCTGTACAGGCTATGCCGTTTGGGGACACCGCTCCTGAGGGTCGATGCTGTGCTCTGCGTGGCAGCACCCCAGGAGCAGGCCTCTCTGGTCTCACAGCCCCAGGAAAGTCTTGCTTCACGGCAGCCCCTGATTCCTGGTATCTCGCAAACACTGAACCTCGTGGCATTCGAGTTTGGCTGCTCGAAAGCTCAGGCCACTTTGGGGCCAGCCTCCTGTCATCGAGGACCTCGTGTGCTCCTTTTGCCTGCCCGTCTGTTTGCCGGATTCCTCAGACCTTCCCAGCCTCTGTTTTCATTTGTTCCCTTGTCACATGACCATGTCTCTAAAATTTTATTCCCTTCTATATCAACAAGTTACGTTATGTGCTTTCTGGAATAAGGCATGCTATGAATAAAGCAGCCCTTACAGAAGAGTAGGTGCTCAACAAGGAAAAAAAAAAAAAAAACGAGAGAGAGAGAGCTTATTGAATTGATAACTACTTGAATGATTCATCTATGGTCTCACCCAGGGCCCCGCACGGAGCAGGTGTTCAGGAAATGCGGGGCAGGACAGTAGAGAGGAAAGCGACGGTTTAGAGGTGGGGAGACAGGAGCCCCGTCATTTCCTAGCGACTAGGGCCTCGGCTAAGTTCTTTAAGTTCTCTCAGCCTCAGTTTCCTCATCTGAAAAAAGTGGATAATCTCAGCACCCACGTTCCGGTAGTCATTAGGAGGACTGATTGAGGTTTTGTATATAAAGTGCCAGGAACATAACAGACACCCTAAATGGCAGTCGTGGTGACGAATCATAACCCCCCTCATCGCCCGTGTCTTTCTTTAATAGCCTGATCAGTAAGGTGTGCGGTATGGGTGCTATACTCTCGCCCTGCCCAAGTCGGCTAGACTCTGAGAAAGAAGCCAGAAGTATCCACTGGGGAAATAAAATGGAGAAACAAAGTCGAGTTTCCAAGAAACCCTCCATTTCCTCCACTCTCTGTCCCAGCTCTCTGCTGACCAGGGCACCCCTGGGTTCAGTGGTGACGCAGTAGCTTCCTGTTCGGGTCAGCAGCTGCCCCATCACCTCTTGGCAGAATGCTCAGCCCCTGGCCTGCCTTCCCCATCACTCAACTCTCCAGCCCTCCTCCTGGACATCCTTTTTTTTTTTTTTGAAAGCCTTGGGCAGTTTCCTCCAAGCCTTCCAGCTCCTTTTGGCTCTGACTAGCCCCTCTCCCAGGGGTCACTTAAAGAAGAAAATCCATCACTGACAGTTACTTGTCCTCATTGCTCGATGGGTCAGCCTCCCTTTAGAAAGTCTGTGTGCCCTCGTGTCCAGGAGGGGCATTCAGAGGACTGCGTGTAGCACTGTGTGTTGGGGGGCAGTCCCCCGAGGGCGGGACAGAGCAGAACTCTCTAATATCGGTGTAGGGGTGACAGCCCATCACACATTCCAGTGGTGAAGGTCAGGCCCGCCTAACCACCACAAGTCTATTCAGAGGGGGTACCATAGTGTGGGTGGGGTTCCCAAGGTGTGTCCTGGACCAAGGTCATCAACAGTAACTGGGAACAGGTGACAAATGTAAATTCTGAGCTAAAAAAAAAAGGAAATCTGGGTGGACCAGCACTCCTTTACCCTTTCTTGGCCCAGCTAAATGGCTTGTGGGATCTTGGTTCCCCAACCAGGGATCGAACGTCAGCTCTGGCCGTGAAAGCATGGAGTCCCAGCCTCGGGACTACCAGGGAAGCCCCCGAGCACTCTGTTTTCACAAGCCCCCAACCTGCTCCAGATGCAAGGCAGCCTGCTGACCTCTGGAGCGGAGGCAAGGGTGGAGCCTGGATTCCAGTTCTGGGCCTCAGTGGTCTTCCCATGCTTAAAGCAGGGGCCATCTGTCAGGGAAATGCGATTAGCCTGGGCCTCACGGCCACACATAGGTGGTGCTCAGCCATCCCTCACCGAGGCACTCATTCAACCAGCCCCCGAGGGTCAGGGAGACCTGACACTTCTGTGACAGGCCCGGGATCAACCCCGGACCCCTAGAGTCCTGACTCTCTCAGGGATGCGAAGGGAGACAAAGCTAAGGGAGGCCCGCTGAGACAGTTTGGGGGCACCCTACATGTCCACCTTATGGTTTTTATTTTATTTCCTCTTTTAAAATCAAAGTATAGTTGATTTAGAATGTTGTGTTAATTACTGCTGTGCAGCAAAGTAACTGAGTTATATGTCTGAAAAGTGACATATATATATATATACACACACACACATATGAAAAAGAAGATGGAAGAAAAATCTGGATATTCCTTTCCATTAGGGTTTATCACAGGATATTGAATAGAGTTCTCTGTGCTCTACCATGGAACTTCTATTTGAAATGTTTCTATTACTTTTCTGGGCTTCCCTGGTGGCTCAGACGGTAAAGAACCTACCTGCCAATACCAGAGACTTGGGTTCGATCCCTGGGGCGGGAAGATCCCCTAGAGGAGGAAATGGCAACCCACTCCAGTATTCTTAGGACTCCCACGAACCACAGTTCATGGGGTCAACTCAGTTATTTAGCAGCACTTTCCTGCAACAAAGCAACCCAGTGCTTGCGGCTCCAGCGGCCCGGGGCCACTGGCCCCTTCTCTCCAGCACCCCCAAGTCCCTGGTGGGGCATCAGGGAACCCCCAGCTGGCCTTGGCAGCGCTCTCAGGGAAGGCAGACGCGGGAGGCCCTCTTGTCAGGCGCTGAGGCCCTGGCTGCCGGCAGAAGGCCTGGTGAGGTCCAGGAAAGGGCGCCTGGGAGCGCCGGACCGCGTTTGGAATGCTCCAGCCGCTCAGTGCGTTCCACATGGCTGCGGGGCTGCGGGCCCTGGCCATCAGCTGCTCCCCGTTAGGCCCTTGCCAGCCCCGCTCTGTGGGAAGGCACGTGGGTTTGTGTTCATTTACTGTCTGTCTCCGCTCTGCCCTGTGCCGGGGTGTGCAGCCCTGCTTGCAGGGCCTAGCCCAGTGCCAGGAACATAGATGCTGGGAGGATTTGATGAGTGAACACCTGATAAACAGCTTCGTGGTAGAAGGCTTGGGGGATTTGTCCTCTTCAGTGAACCCAGCACAGAATCCCCCAGCACACTCAGCTTCAGCTAACATTCCGGGGACTCTGCTGTGTGTCTGGACTTTCCACGTGCCATCCCAGTTGCCCCTCAGAGCCCCACTGGTGGGGACTGTGCCATTCAGCTTTGCCCATGAGGACAGTAGAGCTCAGAGCTGGTGATGGGCTTGCCCGAGGTCTCACAGCCAGCAAGGAGCCGGTCAGGATCTGAAAGCCAGTGAAAGAACTACAGGCCCAGGGCCCTTTCTGTCCAATCTCCAGAGGCAGGGAAACTCCTCTGAAGGTTTAACATACTCTGACCTCCTGGCGTTTGTCCTCAGTCAGATCCTGGAGTTCCTAAGACCGGTGAAGGAAGGAACTAACGTCTTAAGAAAACAAGGCCCAGAAACCTCCAGCAACCTTAAAAAAAATTTTTTTTTTGTTTCAACTTTACTGATGTATAAATAACAGACTTGTTAGAGGTTTTGAGCTTTCAGATTTAAGGTTGCCTTAAAGAGGGGTCTGTGGTTTTCATGTTGCATTTATGTAACAGCTTTAGAGGCATGATTGCTTGATTAACAGGCTCTTTGGGTAAAACCCTGGAAGTTCTCCAGTCAAAATTAGGAAACTGATAGTGAATAAAACCCAATTCCATTATTCAACTTGATCTGAAAGTTTTGGCCATTGCAGTTAGATGTGAAGCAAGGACTTAGGAAAAAGATTACCACTTCTTAAGGACTCTGAAACTGGAATAAATATCTTATTTTACTGAAAACTCTTGGCACCTTAACAAGATAGATAGTTATTTTATACATTAGCATTATTTCCATTTTTTTTCCTTATAAAGGAACTGAAGTAAGATAATCAGTAACTTTCGTATATTTATCCACCAAATGATCCTTGTGGCTATAGAGTGTTACTGTCATCGTAAAGGAGACAAATCATGCTGATTTAAAGAGGATCTTTGTCCATCTTGAAAACCAAGAGCATTCACTGAAAAAGCTACCAGAATAAATAAGAGAATTCAGCAAGGTGATTGGATGTAAAAGACAGCCACTGTCCTGTATATCTATACCATCTACATACCAACATTACCAATTGGAAAACATAATTAAAAAAAAATGTCAGTCATAATGCATCAGTAACTAACCTCAACATGAAATGTGAAAAGCTGATAAGAAGACAACCACAAATCTTCTCTGAGAAAGAAAATAAAGAAAGAAAGAAATGGAGCTTCATTCCTACTGTGGTCTTGGATGGGAAAACTGGATGTTGTAAAGATGTCAACTTTTCTCAGGGTAATTTGCAAGTTTCATGAGACTTCCATAAAAATCTCTGAAATATTTTTTACTGTGTTTGTTCCAACTGGAAGAATAAGAATTTTAAAATGTTGAAAAATACGAGTAATAAAAAAGGGTTACGTTGATGTGTGAAGGAAACACCTATCACGTCACATTTTAATGTATACTCTGAAGCTGTAGTAATCAAAACAGCATGGTGAGGCTACACGGAGTGGATACTGCGTCGGAATCCAGTATCAGGGGACCTGGTAATGGATCATAACAAAAATGGCCCAGAAACAGTCCTCATCATTTATAGGCTTCAGTGTATAATAAAGGGGGCGCCGAAATCACCAGGTAAAGGAGGAACGATTTGACCTCAAGGCTAAAACAATTGGCCAGCCATCTGGAAAAGAATTAAGTCAGAGTCTCACCTCTCACTTAATATCAGATAAATTACTAATGGAGGAAAAAGTTAAAATATGAGTTCATAAACCTTAAACAGAAGTCTAAATGAACATTTTTCAACTTAATTATTTTTAACCTTGTGTTTGGAAATAATTTAAGACTCACATAGGGACTTTCCTATGTGATGACTTTCCACTGATGACTCAGTGGTTAAGACTCTACACTCCCAATGTAAGGCGAGAAGGTTCCATTTCTGGTCTGGGAACTAAGATCCTATACGCTGCATAGGGTGGCCCAAAAAAATTAAGCCTCACATAATGTTGCAAAAATAGTACAGCATTCTTGTACATGTCATCACATAGTTTTCCCTAATCATAACCTCTTACACAACCACAGTGCACTTTCAAAACAAAGGAACTGGAGGTAGTGTGACACTATCAACCAACTACATACCTTATTTGGATGGGAACATTTTAAACAATAAGAAATACAACTCTATTTTAAAAATTAAAATCTGTAGTGTATTAAAAATCATGAAAGAAACCTGAAAAGCAAATAGCAAAGTGACAAAAATACAATAAGTACGACAGTTATTACCATGTTTGTGATAAATTAATAAGAAAAATACTAACATGTATATAGAAATTTGGAAACAGGGCATGTGTAGACAATTCTCATGAAATGCAGATACTTACTGACCATATGGAACAGGTTTATCCTCCCCAGATACAAAGGAAATTGTGTTAAATTTAAAATGCCACTTTGCATCTAGTAAATTAACACATAGAGCAACACTTGGATGAGATATATATACCTCAATACAACATACTACTTGGGAAAATTTAAATTAGTATATCATTTCTGGAAAACAATTTTCAGTGTGTAAAAAGAGCCCTAAGAGTGTTCACATCTTTTATCCAGGTATAGCACTTCAAAGCACCTCGCCCCTGGTTGTAATCAGAGGTATTACTAATGAGTTGTCAAGACTATTGATCACAGTGGGAAAAAGCTGAATTATCTGACACTTCGGGGATGGCTGCTTCCCTGATAGTTTAGTTGGTAAAGAATCCACCTGCAATGCAAGAGACTGGTTTGATTCCTGGGTCAGGAAGATCCACTGGAGAATGGATAGGCTGACCACTCCAGTATTCTTCGGCTTCCCTTGTGGCTCAGCTGGTAAGGAATCTGCCTGCATTGGGGGAGACCTGGGTTTGACCCTTGGGTTGGGAAGATCCCCTGGAGAAGGGAAAGGCTACCCACTCCAGTATTCTGGCCTGGGGAATTCCATGGACTATACAGTCCTTGGAGTCACAGAGAGTCGGACATGACTGAGCGACTTTCACTTTCAGTTCAGTTCAGTTCAGTCGCTCAGTGGTGTCCAACTCTTTGTGACCCCATGGACCGTAGCACACCAGGCCTCTCTGTCCATCATCAACTCCCAGAGTTTACCCAAACTCATGTCCATTGAGTCAGTGATACCATTAACCATCTCATCCTCTGTCGTTCCTTTCTCCTCCCACCTGCAATCTTTCCCAGCATCAGGGTCTTTTCCAATTAGTCAGCTCTTCACATCAGGTGGCCAAAGTATTGGAGTTTCAGCTTCAACATCAGTCCTGACAATGAACACTAAGGACTGATCTCCTTTAGGATGGACTGGTTGGATCTCCTTGCAGTCCAAGGAACTCTCAAGAGTCTTCTCCAACACCACAGTTCAAAAGCATCAATTCTTCATATCAAAACATAGCCTCGACTAGACAGACCTTTGTTGGCAAAGTAATGTCTCTGCTTTTTAATATGCTGTCTAGGTTGGTCATAACTTTCCTTCCAAAGAGTACGTGTCTTTTAATTTCATGGCTGCAGTCACCATCTGCAGTGATTTTGGAGCCCCCCAAAATAAAGTCTGACACTGTTTCCACTGTTTCCCCATCTATTTGCCATGAAGTGATGGGACCAGATGCCATGATCTTAGTTTTCTTAATGTTGAGCCTTAAGCCAACTTTTTCACTCTCCTCTTTCACTTTCAGCAAGAGGCTCTTTAGTTCCTCTTCACTTTCTGCCATAAGGGTGGTGTCATCTGCATATCTGAGGTTATTGATATTTCTCCCAGCAATCTTGATTCCAGCTTGTGCTTCTTCCAGCTCAGCATTTCTCATGATGTCTTCTGCATATAAGTTAAATAAGCAGGGTGACAACATACAGCCTTGATGTACTCCTTTTCCTATTTGGAACCAGTCTGTTGTTCCATGTCCAGTTCTAACTGTTGCTTCCTGACCTGCATACAGATTTCTCAAGAGGAAGGTAGGGGATGGCTAAATTTCTTCTGTCCCCTCCGTATAATGGAATACAACTCTGTCATGATAATGATTTTTCATAGATCTTTAATGGTATGGAAAAGTGTTAATAATAATATGAAATGGAAAATGGAAGATAAAGATTGGTATGCACATATGACACCAATTTGAAGATCGTGAGTGCATGTGTGTGTGGGTGTGTGTGTGTATTTGGTATATATTTATCTATCTGTATCTGGCAAGAAATGTACCACTAAGTTAATAGTATTTATCTCTGAGTGGTGAGACACTTTTCTCTATTTCTCTCTCCCATTTAAAAATAGTTCACAAAAAAAGAATTAAAATTATGAGTAGCTATCACTTTTATATCATTATTTTAAATGGCTTTATTGAGGATAACTTACTTCTCATAATTCTACCTTTATGTTATTTTAAATGAGCATGTATTTTGCCCATTTAAAAACAAAGTTATGTTTAGAGAATAGAACATTATTTAAAACTAAAAACAAGTCTTCTAGACTGTAACTGTATCACTTAGGGTTCCACCAAAGAAACAGAAAAAAGTATATAAATGCCATTGAGTCGCACACTTAAATGGGTGAGCTGTACGCTATGTGAGTTATATCTTAATTATACCTTCCCAAGGCTGTTACCAAAGGCTTCCTGGCTCTGCCCCTCACCAGCCGTGACTCTGAAGACGGACCTCACCTCCCCCAGCCTCTGTTTTTACACGGTGATGATGAGCGCAGTGACTTCATGAGCTGTGGGATGTTTGACCAGAGGACTCTGAGCCCTGGGAAATACTAACAGTGGCAAGTGTTTGCCGAGGAGGGCTCCCCGTGCCCGACCCAGGGCTGGGCACTTACGCGCACGACCTCACCTTGCCCTCCAGCTCCCCCAGATGCCGATGGCGCAGTGGAGGAGGGGAGGAGGGCCCCAACAGATGGGCAGCTAAGGAGCCCAGCTGTTCTGGGGCCGGGGCCTGAGTTCTAACCCAGGGCAGCCTGGGTTTCCACTCATGCTGGTCCTTTCACTCTCAGGCCGGCTGCGTTCGGAGAGGTAAACTGTACACCCTGAAGCTAAGCTTCATCCAACTTCCTCCCTTCATCCCTCCCTCTCCTTTTCTTTGGCTTAACATACTTTCCAAGGTAGAAAAACGCTCCGGAGAAAGGCTCCCTGAGAGCTGGTGACTGCCCCGCCTCCCTGGGCAGGTCAGGCCTTGGGGAGGACACTCAGACTTGCCCTGCCCTCTTCCAGCCTGGAGAGGCCTCTGAGCCCGGCCTCATCACAGAAAACATGCAGAGGGAGGTAGTCTTCATTTGCCAGAGATGTCGCAAGGCTAGCTTCTGTGCTCTGAGAGGCCTCCGCTCCAGGGAGTCGGTTTCTCCTGAGACCCTCGTTGGTGGGGAGAGGGCAGGCAGGCCTGGGGCTGGCCCCCACCCAGCAAGCCTTGGAGCCAGCTGTGCAGAGACAGGGAGTACAGCTGCTAAAAATAGAAGTCACATCTAGCAGGGACACGGGCTGGCCCAGAGGCAGGGCTCAGCCCAGGGAGATGGGGGGCAGGGGAGGACTCTCACCCACCACCAAGGTCCCCAGTCTGCAGTGTGTGCGTGGGGGGGAGCTTGATTCTCTTACCCAGCATAAGGCCCCATCCCCAGCTACAACAGAGGGGTAGGGCCTGCTCCTTCACCAGGGCAAAGAGAAGAGTCTTCCAGGGATGTTCAATAGACATATCACATGAGCTGCACATATAATTTCTTAATATCCACACTAAACAAAGAACAGGAGAAATTAATTTTAATAAATTTTATTTAATCTAATATAATGAAATGTTGGTTGTTTCAACATATCATCAACATAAAAAATATTAAGGAGATCAATGAAATCCTCTTCATCGTACCAAGTCTTCAAAATGTGGTGTGTATTTTAGACTCACAGCTTGTCTCAATTTGGAGTTGTCATATGCCAAGTGCCATATTAGTTTTCAGTTGCTGTTGTAACACATTAATACTGAATACTTTGAAATAGCACAAAGTCATTGTCTTACAGTTCGGAGGTTAGAAAAGTTTGGAAAGGAGTCTCATGGGACTAAAGATGTTGTCAAGGGCTGTATTTCTTCCTGAGACTCCAAGGGAGAAATGGTTCCTTGTCTTCTCCAGACCGCCTTTCATCCATCCATCCACCCATTCACCCACCCATTCATCCATCCATCCACCCACCCACCCGTCTATCCACCCACCCATCCGTCCATCCATCCACCCACCCACCTGTCCATC
>ML662454.1:7664015-7726511 GCA_007570785.1 Antilocapra americana
GTGCTGGCCTCAGTGCGGAGTCTGAAAAAGCCTGACTAATGAATACGATGCTCGATTTCTAATTTAGGAAAATAGACATGCAACAAGCAACAGAGGCTTACTGTATGGCACAGGGAGCACAGCCAGCATCTTGTAATGACCTATAATGGAAAACAATTTCAAAAATAATATATGTGTAGATGCACAACTGAATCACACAGAATGACAATTCTACTTTTTGAAATTTAGTAATGTTTATCTTTTTGCCAGTTTTTCTAACTGTCCTATGGAAATCTAATAATGTATGAGCTACAAACTTTTAAATATATTTGTGTAGAATATGAGATTAATATAAGCTACTATAATTATAAATGTATTATGTTTAAATCATCAGAGAAATGTTAATGTCTATGATGATATATATATATATTTTCTTCTCCCTTATATTTCTTCTGATTTTTGCTTTGTGTATCTTTGTTTCTTTGTTGTTAGGTGTCTAATGGTTCATGATGTCTATCTTCTTTGTGAATTGTACCTTCTATCATTAAGAATATTCATCTTTGTTTCATTTAAAAATAAAGAAAGAAAAATAAAATACCTGACTGCAGCTGAAAACGGACCTCTCCAGATCTCAGGAACCCATCTCACTGTTTAGGGATGTTCCACACTGGAGGGAGTAGCAGGTGAACATTCCCCGCTCCCCTGGGGTGCTGGAGACCTGGGACTTTGCAGAAACAGCCCCCAAGGTACAGGGCGCCGGGCCGGTGGAAGATCTGTTCACCATTGTCTAAGTGCCAGCTCTGCTCTGCGTCTTGTGACCCAGAGTGAAGACGCTGTGGTCCCCACCTTCTTACAGTCTGAGCGTCATTTTCTAGGCCGGGTCACCCAGGCCCCACGAGGGGAAAGGGGCTAGCCCGAGGCCCGTCAGTGATCCAGAGACAGCCAGCGCCGGTGGGAGGAGAGCTATACAGCCTGGACTCCTGGGGCCGGCCGGTCAGGACCTTGACGCAGCTGTAGCAGGCATGCTGGGTGCTACTCACAGTTGGGGCCCCATCCAAGTTCCTACTGTGTGTTGGTTTGCCTCATCCCCACCACACCCCCGCGAGGTAGGAACTTCTCATCTCCGTTTTCCCCTTGGGGGAGTGGGGGCACAGAGAAGTTAAATGACTTGCCCAAGGACACACAGCTGCTAAGCGACAGAGCCAGGGCTTGAGCCGGACCGCTGGACTCCAACACCCGCTCCTGACCAAGTGCATGCGGATGTGAGGCTGGGGGCTGCGGTCTGAAGTGACCTGCATGCCCTGACCTGGGTGTGGGCATGCTTCTCCTGGGCCGGGGGAGAGGACCTCCATCGGTCTTTGTCCCAGAACCCCACATGGTCAGCCTTGCATCTTTCCCAACCACCCCTCCACTGTGCGGATGGGACCGTGAGCTCAGAGACGGCAGGTGACTGGCCCAAGGCCCCACAGCCAGAGGATGGAGTCCCGGGCAGGCGGAACCCCGGACGCTCCATGGTCTAGGGGCTTGGGAGTGTCCTCAGACCCCCACCCCGGCCCCAGGAGATGTCCACGGGGCAGGCAGCCCTCCAGGGGGCGCAGCAGAGAAGAGCTCTTCTCTCCCGGCCCAGTCCCAGACACCCGTGTCCTGCGTGGATTCCCCTCCAGTGCTGGTCCTGGGCTTGCTGCACTGATGGGACTGTGCTTGTCAGGAACAGAAACCAGCTGTTCCCGTAAAGAGACTCTGCAGTACTGACATCAACACGTTGGTGGGTGCAGCAGAGCTGGGGGTGGTGCGCGGCAGGAGACCCCGGGGTGGGGTGGCTCTGTCTCTAGTCACCTGCTTCCCCTCTCTTCTCTGAGCGCCTTCTTTTCATCCGCACAGAGGTAGCTTGGGCCCTACTGCCAAAAGAATGGATCCGGCTGCCCAGGAGTTGGCAGGAGGGAGAGAAAAATGGGCGGGGAGGGTGATGGCTCAGCTGATCTCCTCCCACCAGAGAGCAGTCACAGGCCACCGAAGCTGAGCCCCTGGGTGACCTTGACCTCCGGGCCTTACCAGGGCCAGCGGGGATGGCGATGATGACATTAGCACCAGACACCCCAGGTGTTCTAAGGAGGAAAATGCCTTGAGGTGGGTAGGGATTGAGGAAAGGACCAAAAAAGGAAGAGCTGTCATCACCCCAGATGACTGCAACACTCCGGCCCCTCTGGAATGGTCCCCTAACTCTGGGCCACCTAAATGTGCTTCGGTTAAAATGAATGCACGAGTCCCAGACGCCGAGGCAGCAAAGGAGATCCAGCTGCTGGCAAAGGCTCACTGGCCCACCAGTGGCTCCCCCAACTTCGTCCTTCATCCCCATGGCCTGTGTCAGTCCCACCCAAAGGGGTCCCGCCAGGCTGAGCACTCCAGGCAGGGCACCTCCCCCGGAGGAGAAGGGCTGACGGTTGGTCCAGAAGGGTCATCACATCCATTTGACCTTCCCCTGCTCCCAAGGCACTGGAGAGGAAGCATCGTGGATAAAACAGAGGTCTGTCTGTTCGCTGTGTGACCTTGGGGAAGTGGCCTGATCTCTCTCAGCCCATATCTCCACCTATAAAGTGAGGAAAACATGCCTTCCTCCCAGGTCAGTTGCCAGTGTGAGGGTGGTACTCGCAAGTAAAGCTAGCACGGTAGGCGCTCAGTAAACGGCAGCTCACATCATTTCACGGTGGTTCAAAATGAACCTGCAGTTTGTGCAGCATTAAAACCCACCTCATCTTTCTGTGCGGTTTCTACAACATTACGCTGATGACATCAGGGGATTAAGGGTCTGAATCTGGCTTTTCGGTCTAAGTCCTGGCTTCCGGCCCCCATGTGACCTTGGGTAAGTGATTTTTACCCCTCAGAGCCTGGGTTTCCTTCTCTGTAAAAGAGGAATGATCATAATCCCACCTCCTCACGGGGTTTTTATGCAGGTTTCATGAAATGATGCCTGTGAGCGCTCAGCTCAGGGTCTGTCAGTCTGCCAGGCACTCCATCACTGTCTGGGATTCTTGTTTCTGTTATTAGTAGACTGGGACCCCACAGGATACAAAGTGAGTGGTTTCCCGGACCCTGGCACCCTCTGAGCAACCCTGTGAGGCTAGGATTCTCACCGCCCTGCAGGAGAGGAAACCGAGGCTCAGCAGGTCTCTGCGCTGGAGGTCAGTGGGGAGCAGGGGCCAGTGAGGGGTGGTGCGGGTCCTGCCTGCTCTCCTGGGGAACAGCTGCTGGAAGGCAGAGGACGTCTCTCTCTCCCACTGCCCAGGTGGGCCCAGCGTCCCACCCTCTGGGTCCTGCACACACCATCTCCTCCAGACCCAGAGGGCAGACCCTCTCCTGTGACTTCCCCGGGCTGGCAGAGAAGGGTCCAGGAGCCCCACGGTTAGGTGGCCTCGCTTGACCTCCTCCTCTCGGGGCCTCGGTTTCTCCGAGTGTGACTCACACTGGAAGAGTGAATCCTGACCCACCGCTGACCCGGATGGGGCTCGAACACACCACTTCCCTCTTCTTGGCTTCCGTGTCTTTTCCTACACACAGGAGCCAACGGGTGGGTGTGATAAGGGGGTGTTCAGTGAAAGAAGGAGAGTAAAGCTGTAATTAATATGATGTAAACGCATTTTTTAAAGTCTCTGTGTGTGTGTCTTTGTACATATCGTTTCAAAACGACAAAGAACATTTACTAGAATGTTCCCAGTAGCACTCTCAGGACCCTGGGCTCACAGCTGACTTTATTTTTACTTCCTTTTGTACATCACTTTTGTAGTTATCCAGTGTTTCCTCCAGAGTACATGTCTCTTACCGTTAGAAATGGGCCATTAAAGGCAGAGATAACAGCTGTCCCTGTGGCTCAGGGTGGTCCGAGATCACCTACGCACACCACTGAGGTGGCCTGTGCCCCGCCTGGCGACAGCGAAGTTCCCCCCATTGTGCTCACGTGCCTCTCCTCTTGGGCACCATGGGGGTGACAGGGTGGTCCCCACAGGCTGGTCCTCAGGCTGGGAGCAGAGGGGCCCATCTCCTCCCAAGGCTCCCCATGACGAAGTGACCTCATCTCAGCTGAAGACACAAAAGAAACTGAAATTCCTCATCAGTCTAGAAGGAGGGAAATAATTAGAAGCCGAAGACCCGGCTCCTCATTCCACTGCCTGCCTTGCTCCCATCTGACCCTAGGGGGGCACCTGGTCTCTCCGGCCTCAGTTTCCCAGTTTCTAAAAGGATATTCACATGTGCCTGCCTCACAGGGGTTTATGAGGATCCAACGAAAGAGTGGATTCGCCTGCATCTTGCCTCCCCTCCCCTTGAACCACCTGTAAGTGGTAGGACCTCAGGTGTTTGGTGCACTTAACATAGGGCTTTGGTGGAAGATGAATTAGTAAAGGTTTAAAATCATCGTCTCATCCTGCTATCAACAGCCTGAAGGGTCACACACAGGTGATTTGAGACCCCCCACCCAGTGCTGATACTTTCAGGCAGCTGGGACCACCTTGGACGCCTTCTGCACTCCAGCCCATCCTACCTTCCTGCCTCTCCCTCTGTGGTTCTGCCTTCCAGACATTACCTGAAAGCAAGACAGCATCCCATCTCTGGGCATTTACTCTTCCCCACATCCCTATCCTCTGCATCGCCAAGTATTTAAAGGCTGAGTTTACACACCACCTCTTCCAGGAAGCCCTCCTTGCCCCAACCAATGGGTCTGACTTCCCATGCTTTCTCTGAGCTTCTCTTATGTATCACTTTCAATGATCTACTTATGGACCTGTTCTGCCCACTGAGCTAAGAGTTCTGTGAGGACACAGTGCATCTCTTACCTTTCCCCACCCACCAGGGTCCAGCACAGTAGGTCTCAATGACACGCGGCCGGAAGAATGGCTGCGGCTCACACTGTTTGAAGACAGTGTGTGTCTCCTCCCATCAGACACAAGTGGTGAAAGGGACAGAATGACAGCTGTCTCTAGGAGTGCTTGTCCCACAAAGCCCTCATTAGCTCAGCGAGCAGGGATGGTAATTTCTTTGCTAGGACACCAGCTTTGAGACAAGCATCCCCATCACTCGCCTCGTTTCCACACACATCAAGGAAGCACGTCAGCCTCATGACAGGTTGTCAGCAGTGGGGCCGAGAAAGAGAAGTCCTGACGTGTTGGTAGCCTGTCGCGTTTGGCGAGATGCCACTGCCCTCCAAAGCACTAGAGCTCTGGCGTCGTATTCCAGCCTTGTGGAAACCCTGTGGGCGGGTGGGGCCAGGCAGGGTGCTTCTCATGTTTGTAAGTGAAGAGGCTGAGGCTTGATGGGATACCAGGTCCGCCCTGGTATACAGGGGGCTGGGGTCTTGATGTTCTGATATACTGAGCCCACTGCGCTGTGCTGCCCCTTCACCTCCCGTGGGAGGGCCGGCCTCAGAAACTCCGGGCTGGAGAGGACAGGCAGGGCTGCTAACCCATTTCACAGATGAGAACACTGAGGGTCTGAGGAGTGACTCACAGCCTCAGCAGGGACAGGAAGCTGCAGAGAAGGCTGGTGGGGAGAGGTGAGGGGGCTGCTCTGGAGCTCTGAGAGGCAGTGTGACGCCTCAGGGCTCTGGGAAGATGGGCCAGGGTCCTGCAGTGTGTTGTGAGCGACCTCCAAGGTGAGAAGACAGTGAGCAGTGGCCAGGCCTGGCCCGGCCAGGTGGGCAGCAGTGCCCCCGCTTCTTGCCAGCCTCTCCTGTGTAGCACCTCCTCTGAGGTCAGCGAACTTGGCGAGTGGGGCAGGCGGGGCAGTTCCCTCATTACAGACAGAAGACCAAGGAGGAGACCCTTGGTGCCGCCGCAACACTAGCTGGTCCACCCAGAGCTCAGCAGTCACCACCGGCTCCCACAACCCTTCACGAAAACTGCAAAGGAGATTAAAGGACAGTTCTTTCTTTTCTTACACACACAAAAAGACAGGGTCTGCAGGTGGCTGAGGTCCTGACCCGTCAACTAGAGATGTGGTTACCTTGGTTCAGCGGGTGACATGGGATTCTGGACGTGGCGGAGGGTGGGCCCCGGCAGGCAGCACGGGGAGTGTGGGCCCCTCCCTTTCTCCATGCTCCTGGCGGCTGCTCCTGGGAGCTCAGAGACCCGGTTTCACCTGGAGGCGGCAGTGGGGCCTTCAGCTGGAGGAGGCACAGGACACAGGGCCTGCATGTGGCTCTGCGTTGAGGGGAAGCTGACTGCCAGGCCCAGTGGGGGCACTGCCATGCGGGCCAGCTCTCCCACCTCGAGCTGCTGAAGGTAAGTCAGGACACTGGAGGGCATGAGGCTCCTGAATCCTGCAGCCCCTGGCCTCAGCTGGACCGGGGGCCGAGAGGCAGAGACTTTCTGGGCTTAGAAGGAACCTTGAAGGTCTTCAAATACACCCCCTGTTTGATGCCCTCCCCAAAGTGCAGCCCTCTGGGGTTGCTTCTTCACCTCCAGTGCTGGGGAACTCAGTCCAGGCCGGGACAGACTGAATTACACTGGGCTCCATCCCTTCCACCCCGGGTTCTGGTTCTGACCCTGGCAGGAAGAGAGCAAGCACGGTCTCCACGGTGACCCGCAGAGGCCTCTCCGTCCCCGGAGCCCTTGGCTGAGGTCCCGCATCTCCAGCTCAGCATCCATGCCCCAGCCTGGTCCCCACACCCTCCCCCTCTTGGCCAGAGTCCACCTCCACGTTCAGGGCTGGGGTGGCCCTCCGGCCTCCAGTTTTGCATGGAGAGTGCTGGGGGATCAGTTCTGCACCACCTCCCTCTGCACCTTCCGCCTTTGTGGGTCCACCGCAAGGTCCCGCCACCAAGTGGACCGCGAGTCTCGGCCCATCCATCAGCCGGGCTCAGATCGGGCCAGACCCAGCCCATCATCGTGTCCTGGGGTCTTGGGCACAAAGGGCCGGGACCTCGGTCATCGTGCCGACCCCCCTTCTGAGCTGGTCTCCCCGAGGCCCCGGTGCGGCCCCGCAGCCCTAAGTGCTCGTCTCCACGATGCACTTCAGGAACATCGTGTCGTCCTTCACGTAGGCGTGCTTGGGCGACTGCAGCTTGCTGAGGGGGAAGAAGAGCGGGCAGCCGCTGGCCACGTTGGTCTCGCTCTGGGGCCGCTGGAAGGATGCTGAGTTCAGGTCGGGCCGGAAGGCGTCGATGGCGTGCTCACGGTTGTTCTGGTCCAGCAGCATGAAGGTGACCTGCCGGGCGGGGTGGCGCGAGGTCAGGACCAGGTCTGACCCAGGCAGGCCCTCTGACCCTGACTCACACTGTTCATATGGAGTTTGTTTAGCTGCTCAGCCATGTCCGACTCTTTTGCAACCACATGGACGATGGCCAGTCAGGCCCCTCTGTCCACGGGATTTTCCGGGCCAGGGCACTGCAGTGGGTCGCCATTCCCTTCTCCAGGGTATCTTCCCCACCCAGGGATCGAACCCACATCTCCTGCACTGCAGGTGGAGTCTTTACCGCTGTGTCACCGGGAAAGCCTGAGCTCACGCTGAGCAGGAGCGAAAGAAAGAAGCAAGAGCCAGACGCGGCACCTGGCATGTGAGCAGGCTCCAGGGGCGTTCTGGGATTAGGGCTCAGAGGCGCCATCCGACAAGAAGGCGGAGCTCAGATGCCACCGCCCACTGTGGCTGGCTGTTAGGGGCTAACGGGGAGACTGAGTCCTGACAAGGAGGCTGGATCCCTGAAGCCAAGATGCCCCTTCCTGCTCGGAGAGGTCTGACCCTTCAGCCGCAGCTGGCTCCTCTGGGACAAGGCAGAGGGGTAAGGGCAGCCAGGCCTCCCCCTGAGCGATGTCAATCACATCCTGACACACAAACCCAGCATCTGTTCTGCACAGGGGCGCTGTGTGTGCCCAGGAAGCCGGGGATCTCGAAGTGACATAGATTCTCCTCTCCAGCCCACACCACTGAAATACCCATCACCCCCACCGCAATGGTTCTTCAAACTTGACTGCGCTTTAGAATTCCCTGGAAAGGTCTGAAAATTCCCAGTGCTCACCATTTTCGGTAGTGAGGCCCAGTCATTAGCATTTTTAAAACTCCCCCAGAACATACGGGAACCGGTTTTGACCTACTGACTCACACCCCGACCCCGTGGCACCCCCGCCCCCACCCATCTGCTCTCTCTCATCTCCCTTCACCCCAGCTGAGGTCTGGAGTCCACACTGCCCCACTCGCCCCCATCCTCTTGCTGCTTCTGTTCACCTGCGGGGGAATGCCTGCCACACCCACACCCCCACCTCCGGCTGCCCTTTGAAACATTGTAAACAAACTTTTTTAGAGCAGTTTTAGGTGCAGGGCAAAACTGAATGGGAAATAGAGAGATTCCCAAGCATCGCCGCTTGGACGGCCCCTACACTCTCAACGTCCCCACCAGAGAGGAATACTGGGTGCCACAGATGAACCTATGCTGACACGTCATAGTCGCCCAGAGCCCCTCGATTACTTTAAGCTTCATGCCTGGTTTCGTACATGCTATAGGTCAGGACAGCTGTGTAAGGACAGGAGTCTATCGTTACCATGTCAGAGTGTTGAGTAGTGTGGTGTCAGTCGCTCGGTCATGTCCAGCTCTGCAATCCCACAGACTGTAGCCCTCCAGGTTCCTCCGTCCATGGGATTCTCCAGGCAAGAATACTGGAGCGGGTTGGATGCCCTCCTCCAGGGGATCTTCCCGACCCAGGGACTGAACCGGGTCTCCTGCACTGCAGGCGGGTTCTTGACCGTTTGAGCCACAGGGAAGCCCCTCAGAGTCTTTACGCTGTTGTAAATCCTCTGCTTTCCACCTAGTCATCTCTCCTCTCCTCCACGAAACCCTGGCAACCTTGGATTTTCTCACTGTCTTCACAGTTTGCCTTTTCCAGAATATCAGATAACTGGAATCACGCCATATGAAGCTTTTCCAGACTGGCTTCTTTCACTCAGTTAACACACACTTCAGGTCCCTCCATATCTTCTCATGGCTCCCTAGCTTATTTCTTTGGAGAGCTAAATAATACTCTGCTGTCTAGATCGACCACAGTTTATCTATCCATCTCCTGAAGGACATCTTGGCTGCTTCCAAGATTTGGCATTTATGAACAAAGGTGCTACCAATATCTGTCTGCAGGGTTTTGGGGGGAACTTAAGTCCTCAACTCATTTGAGTAAATGCCAAGGAGTGTGATCTCTGGGTCACATGGTAAGAGTATGTTTAGTTTTGTAAGAAACTGCCAAACGGTCGTCCAAAGTGGCCGTACTATTTTATATTCCCACCAGCAATGCATGAGGGTCCCTGTTGCTCCACATCCTTGCCGACACTTGGTATTGTCAGCATTGTGGATTCTGGCCGTTCTTGAAGGTATACGGTGGTATCTGCCTCCCTCCCTTTTTCTGAGAGCGCTGCTGTTGCAGGCTAGACCCACAGTACCTCCTGTAGGAAGTTTTCTTTATCCACCCCGCCGTGTGAACTCATCTCGTCACATCTTCCAGGGTTGCTGGTCCAGGCATTTTAGCTCCTGGACTCAGCAGGAAGCAGCCTTGGCTAATGGAGGGGAGTTCAGGCTCTCGTTCCATAAGCGGGGAAACTGGTAACACAGAGGGGGCGGGCTCTCCGAGGTCACACAGGTAAGCTCGTGGCTGAGCCAGGGCCAGGACCAGGCCTCCTCCGCCCGAGGAAGCCCCTCGGTGCCCAGGCCCGTACCTTGTTCCTGAAAGGCCATGGCAGCAGCGCGTCGTACTCCCCTCTCATGATCACGATGAAGAGGGACAGGTGGGTCCTCTTCCCTGTCCCATCCCCATTCAGGTAGAGCCGCAGGCACAATTTGTATCCGTACTTGGCGGTGTAGAAAGCTGAAATGCGGAAGCCAGAGTCATCACCAGGGCAGCTGGCAAGTGCTAGAATTTGCAGATGAGGAAACTGGGGCTGGCAGTTAGGCAGGCCCAGGTCACGGCCCCAGACTAGGACATCTGGGATTGGAGCGGCTTCTCCACCATAGAGCATCAGGGGGCTTCCCCGGTGGCTCAGCGGTAAAGAATCTGCCTGCAAGGCAGGAGACGCGGCTTCAAACCCGGGGTGAGGAAGATCCCCTGGAGAAGGAAATGGCAACCCTCTCCAGTATTCTTGCCTGGGAAATCCCACAGACAGAGGAGTCTGGTGGGCTACAGTCCATGGGGTCGCAGAAGAGCTGGACATGACTTAGCGACTCAACAGCAGACAACACAGAGCGTTAAATCTTGGAGACCGTCTGGTTCGCCAGATGTCAAGGGCCATCAGAATTCCAGCCTGCCAGGCCCCAGGCCTGGAGCTTCTGACTCAGCAGTGCTGGGTGAGGACTGAGAATTTACGCTTCTGACAGGGGACAGAGGCGCTGCTGACCCCACCACACTCCCGATTTAACCAATCTGTGTTTTGTAGTCGGGAGCCGGAGCCCAGCGAGGGGAAGTGGCCAGCCCACAAAGTCACAGTGAGCGGGGTTCAGGGCCAGTGAGGGGCCTGGCCATCTCCGCCCCGACACTGAGCGGCTGGGGGCTCCTGGGGGCTGGGAGGGAGCGGGGCGGCTCACAGTTCTGCTGGCACCCTCGGCACAGGCCCCTGGGACGAATTATCCGCTGGAGATTAGCTACAGGGCCTGTGGGCGCTCGTCCTGGGCAGCTGAAAAAGCCATCTGAGTTTGGGCTCCAGCGGCTGTCCCCACGCGAGCCGGTCTGGGAGGGGCAGGGCAGGGGCAGGGTGTGCAGGCCGGAAGGCGTGGGGGGGCCAGGCTGACATCTGATTCATCTCCGCTCTCTGGTTTTGGTAGAAGAGGAAGCCAGAGACAATGCTTGCTTTTCCCCTCTTTGGAAAGCAGCCACGACCAAAAGCTTATGTGTAGAGGGCAAGGCCACCCCACGAAGGCCCTGCCCCGGTTCCTGAGGCAAGGGGCCTGGCTTGGGGGCCCACCTGCCCTGTGGGATGGGGCAGACTCCCATATCCCCTCTTAATCCCAGCGCTGTTGGCCTTGGGTGATCACAGGATCTGATAGACAGGAAAGGCAGGAGGTTGGAGCAGACGTGATTGGGGGTTAAAACTGCCTTCAGCAGAAATCGTCTGTGACGACCCCCCCCCATTTACTTAGATGCACACGAGGGAGGCAAGGGGAAAAGCACAGAGGTCTGAGCACAACGTGCGCAGCGTCACGTAGACAGGTCTCAGCTAAGGAAGGGAGGCATCAACCGAGGAACTGCCTGCTTCACGCAAGATACTGTGCCAGGCCCAGGATCCCAGAAACGAGTAAGAACGGCCCTGATTTACAGGGTGCCCACTAGCATGCTCCCACAATGGTACAAAGACACCTGTGGTTTTGCCTAGATCTCCCCTTGTCTGGTTTCAGGTCACGGGTCTCGGAGGGCTGGGGCACCTGTGAAAGTCACCCTCCACTCCCCTCGAGCCTGCAGAGACTTGGGGTCACAGTGCGCTCTCTTTCACAACCGATAATCACCCAAACGCCTGGGATGACAGATGTCCAGGGAGGTAGAAGGCCAGTCTTGTGCCAACAGCCCCCGCTCCACACAGCGGGGTGGGGAGGAGCCTACTGCCTCCACGGGCCTGGCAGGGCTGGGCATCTGAACAGCCTTGGGCCTAACCGGACGCAGCGCGGCCGTCAGAGGGGACCAGCCCCTCCCCGCTGCTGGTGCCGTGGCCCCGCGTGCCATCCCGGGGGGAGTTACCCGGGGAGAAGAGGCTGACGGTCCTGCCGCACGCCGACTCCTGGCACCGCCGGGTGACGCTGGTGATCTTCCACAGGAAGGTCCCATCGTAGGAGGCCTCCTCCATGAGGCGCAGGCTCTGCTCCAGCTTGCCCAAGGCCTGGTCCTTCTGGGCCAGGGTCTGCTGCAGCTCCAGCACCTGGGCAGGGGAGCACACCGAGGGTCAGGTGGGGATGGCGGGATGCAGAGACAGACCCACCTCTTCTCCAAACGGCCTTCTGACCTTGCCTCCCTCAGCCGCAGGCATCTATCTCTGTGCACGCTGGCCCTCCTGCTTGGAGGCTCTTCCTCCCTCCTCCACTGGCCAACTCCTGTTCATCCGTCAGGAATCTGGCTCACATAGTCCCTCCGGGAAGTCTTCGACCACTGCCCTAGCTCAGCTGGTTTCCCTCTTTCCTCTCTGTTCTTATAAGCGGCTGAGATATATTTTTCTGCTTTTCCTACGGGACAGATGGTCTCCCCTGTCAAGGGCTGGGCCCCTGCTCATTTTATCTGTGGCCATGTGGCTCAGACGGTAAAGAATGTGCCTGCAATACAGGAGATGCAGGTTTGATTCTTGGGTTGGGAAGATCCCCTGGAGAAGGGAGTGGCAACCCACTCCAGTATTCTTGTCTGGAGAATTCCATGGACAGAGGTGCCTGGCGGGCTACAGTCCATGGAGTTCCAAGGAGTTGGACATGACTGAGTGACTTTCACATGATTTGCACAGTGTCTGGCATATAAGAGCTGAGCCACAAAATTTGTCAAGGAACTGAAGACGTGGTCAGCGCCCTTGCGGAGAGGGGGCAGGCACCACCTCCCTACTAGGGCAAGCGCTGCATAAATAAATCCTTTACTCTGTCACTCAAAGCCAGTGTCTGGCTCTTCTAGTAGGTTCCTCCATTGAGATTTGAAAAAAATACAAATTTATTCTCAGGTATACTCAGGTAAGGAAGTCAGGAATGGAAGTGAGCATCCTTAAAGAAAATCAAATCCCTGATTTTATGGATGAAAAAGTCGCAGTCCTGTGACTTGCTCAGATCTACATAGCAAGTGAATGGTGGGCCTGGAAATAAAATCCAGGCCGAGCTCCACGTAAGATGGTGATGTAATATTGTTGTCCCACAAAAAGCAACACAGCATTGTGACTGGTCATATTAAGAAAAGTATAAGCTCTGCAACAAAGGAGGTTACAGCCTGACTCAACCAAGAACTGTCAGATAAGTGAGTTGCCTGGTGGTCTGGTACCATCATGCTGAAGGGTGGGATTCTCTAGGGACTGAGCCAGAATACATGAAACAACGTGCCCTGATGAAGTGTGAAGGCCCCGGGGGTGTTTAGCCTGAAGAAGGAAACACTCAGGCAGGATATTATTACTGACTTCTCATCTCTGAAGAACTTTCAGGGGGGCTACAAGTCAGATGTTTCGTGGGCCCCGAGGGGCAGGGAAGACAGAGAGACTAATTTTAGCTTAGTATGAGGGAGAACTTTCTAAGTATGAAAAATGTCCGACAGTGGAATGAGATGCTTGGGGTGGAAATAGTCTATTGCAGAAGAAATTTAAGCAAACAAATGAAGCACTGGAGGGGGAGTTGAACTATCACTTCTGCCTCAGCCCTCTTCCTAAAAGGTCTCAGGACACTGCAGAGAGATTTTTGGTGGGGGCACGGCTGGTCTGTGCAGGGAGAAGGCATAGGAGGAAGCCTGGTCCATTTGCTCTGGAGACCAGATAGGGCAAGGGGCTGGGGGGCCTGAACTGCCTTGAAGATGAACTTGCCTCCCAGGCTCACCCTCTGTTCCAGGCTCAGGATGTGTTCGCGGTCCAGCTGGCTCTGGTGAATGGAGGCGGCCAGGGCCAGGTGGGACGCCTCCACCTCCTTGTTGAGGACGGCCACAATGTTCTCGAACACACACAGCTTCCCTTCCAGCTCGGTCAGGAGCTTCTCCTTCATGAAGTGCTGCAGGGCCAGCTCCTCCTGGCTCTCGGAGCCGGGGGCCCGGTAGCAGTCCACCTCGAGGTCCCCGGCCACCTCCACGGCCCCCTGCAGCTGCAGGTCTGACAGATTCCGTTCCAGGGCCATGGGCCCGTACCCCAGGCCAGAGCCCCGCTGGGCCTTCCACTGCTTCATGAACCCCAATAGCAGGTTCAGGTGAGTGGCCTGGGAGGTGACCTCATGCTCCTCCACGGACTTTGGGCTTCCCTGCCGAGAGAGCAGGGCTGATCAGTGAAAGCAGAGGAGGAGGAGGAGGAGGAGGAGGAGGGAGCACCAGGGAGCCAAGGAGAGTGCTGCCATCAAAGGTTACCAAGGGAAGTCCTATCCATTCACCCAGCAAGAGGGATCTGGAGAAGGGCCCTGGCATTAGACGTGCCCCTGGTGAGCCGTGTGCACGCCAGCTTCCAGAGCAACAATTCCGTCCCGCCCTCGAACACAGCGATGATTCAGGACCATGGAGAGAGGCACAGGGGTTGGGGGCGTGGGGAGGGGAGGGTCATTTTTGCGATGCCACTACAATGCTCAGGTGAGACATAATACAAAGATGATTTACTAGTGATTTTGTGGCTCGTAAGCCACGTAAGGTGCATCCAGAGCAGCAGCTGGATGCTGGGGGGAAACCCGAGGGGCTGACAAGGAGGTCTGAGACCGCAGTGCACAGACCTCCTTTCTCACACCTAGATACTCACCTTGAAGGAGCAGCCAACACCTGCAAAGGGGCACCCAACTCCAGCCTCAGCCACCTCGGGGTGATCCTGGAAATAAGAACCACGTCACTGGACGTTGCGGGGGTCCCAGAGGCACGGGGGTGTCTGTGAGGCGCCGACACCCACCAGGCAGGAGCCGCTGGGCCACGCAACTTTGCACGTGCCACGTGTGCTGCCCGGCAGCTTCCTTTCCACCCTCAAGCTTCAGCCCTCCCGTGACCCGCCTTCAAAACGAGATCAGAGCTCCTGCTGCAACCCTGGGAAGCACCGCCGCCCCTCTTGCTGGGACAGGTCCCACCCAACTCACTCTTTGGTTGCCCCCAGTGGTCTGGAGCTCCCCGAGGGCCCCACACAAGCAACCTGGCAGTGCTGTTAACCTACGCGCAGGTCTGGGGAGTTTGTGAAATGGCTTTCTTAGTCATAGTTCATCCCCAGACAACATTTGGGGATGGCAGGGTTGGTTTTCTGTTCCCATGTGATTGATGAAGAAACTGAGCCTCACAGACGGGAAGGGATCTACTCAAGGAGGAGCAGCTAGGAAGCTGCACAGCTCCAAGACTCTCCCCACCCCGTATCTCTTGCTGTCGTTCAGCTGCTAAGCTGCATCGGACTCTTTGGCCCCATGCACTGCAGTACTCCAGGCTTTCCTGCCCTTCACCATCTTCCAGAATTTGCTCAAACTCATGTCCATTGAGTTGGTGATGCCGTCTCTGTCTCTTACCAAAAGTAAACCCAGGAGAGACTGGGAGGGCTTTTTTTCCCCAAAACATACACCTGTAAAGGCCTTATACAGAGAATATATAAAGAACTCATACAGTCCAATAATAAGACAGACAGCCTAACACAAAATGGGTAAAATGCTGAGCAGATACTTCATAAAAGGAGATACATAAATGACAAGCTTATGAAAATATGTGCATCATCACCAGTCATCAGGAAGTGCAAGTTGTTATAAAATGCCACTGTCTGCTCACTAAATGGCTAAAACTTAAAAGAATGGCAATACCAAACTTTGGTGAGGATGTGGAGGAACTGAAAAACTTGCAGGTTGCTGGTGGGAATACAAAATGGTGCAGCTGCTTTGGGACAAACCGTGTGAGTCTCTCATAAAGTTAAATCAGGAAGTAACTTGTAGACCACGCTTACCAAGCTAGCAGATAACGCACACATTCCACTCCTAGGAATTTACCCCAGAGAAACTGAAAACATTTCCATGTGTGTGTAAACGTTCAGGCAGCTTCACTCATAACAGGCCCGCACTGGCGGCTGTCCACGTTTCCATCTGCTGGAAAGTGGACACGCCGAAGTGTGGCATGTCCCTACCCTAGGACACGTACCGCCCAGCAGCTGGATGGACTAGATTACTGACGTGAGCGATAACAGAGGGGCCTCGAGACATCCTGCTGAATGAAGAGGCAAACAGGGAAGACTGCATACTGGAATCCTTTTTTAAGTTAATTTTTTCTTCTGATATTAAAGAATTTTTTTTTTTTTTTGGCTTCACCATGCAGCATATGGGATCTTAGGTGCCTGGCTAGGGATCAAACCTGTGCCCGCTACTTTGGAAGTGCGGTGTCTGAACCACTGGACCATCAGGGAAGTCCCTAGGATTTCATTCTCATGAGATTCTAGAAAAGGCAAACCCATAAACAGAAAGCAGACCAGGGGCTGCCAGGGGCTGCAGCTGGGGGAGACTGACTAGCCAGGGGCACGGGGAAGCTTTTATCTGGGGCAGACACATTCCCATTCTTAACTGCAGGTCACACGATTGCAGAGATTTACTGGCCTCCATTGATCTGTACACTTAACATGAGTGAATTTTATTACACATAAATGATATATTGACTTTCCAAGAGCTTTGTTGTTGTTTTTAAGAATAACCTCATGGGGATGATGTGAAGGAGATCTGGATGGGAGGAGAGGAGGGCAGAAGTCTTTGGGCTGAGCAAATACAAAGTCACGCCAGTCGTCATTCTGTAAAAGTTAAAAAAGCGAGAGCTGTGGGCTTAATGAGACAGTTGGTCTGGAACACAGAGCACAGCCCAGCAGAGGGCCGCCCCGCCGTGCCCCACTGCCTCAGGCTTCGGCACAAGATGTTCCCAACAGGGAACAGAAAACAGATGTTTTCCAGGAGGGAGGCAGCCTTGGCAGGGAGACCAGCCGGGCTTTGCAAAGTGCCCCCCAGCAGGTAGCTGCCTGATGTGCGGGGAGGGGGAGGACCCGAGGCTGGTGAGCACCTGCTGATGGATGAAGGGTGACTGCTCAGGCTCTGAAACTCCCTACAAGCCTGTGATTCAAATCCTCTGCAGTTTTAAGGGTATATGCTCCAAGTGAGAGGCAGAGGGAGGGAAAAAGATGAAAGTGAGGAAACTAACGGTGGGGTTCCCGAACCGCACATGGGGGCGGGCACCTGTTCCTTTGGCAGCTGAGCCTTGTGGCGTGGTGTCTGGGCAGTGAGAGCCCAGGCAGCCCGGCAAGCGCTATGTGCGCGGAGCAGGCATCCTTGCTGCCACGTGTGAGGAGGAGCCGGGCAGCCGCCCGCAGCAGGAAGAGGAGAGGCAGCGTGACTGGAGTGCCCGCTGGAGCCCGGTCGGACGCCCGGGGTGCCACTGTCAGTCACTGCCTCATTCCTTGGGGTGCTGACAGGGGTTGGCTCTGGAGCCATCCTGTCAGGGTGCAGAGCCCACTTCTGTCAGTTCACACACCTAGCTGTGTGGTCCTGGGGGACTTATTAACTCCCCCACATTGCAGCTTCCCAATCTGGGAAATGGAGACAATAGATACCCCCTCCCATAGAGTTATGGTGAGGATTAAATGCCATAATACATGTAAATTCTGATACCAGTGATCTATTCTGTTATAATAAAATACCACAAACTTAATGGCTTAAACAACCCACATTTATTACCTTACGGTTCTGGAAATCAGAAGTCCTAACATCTAGGTGTCAGCAGGACTGTGTTCCTTCTGGAGACCAGAGGGGAGAATCTGTTTTCTGGTCTCTTCCAGCTTCCAGAGGCTGCCTGTGTTCCTTGGCTCATGGTCCCTCCCTCCAGAGTCAGAGGCAGCAGCAGAGCATCTTCCAGCTTCTCTCTGATTCTGCCTCTCTTGTCTTCCTCTTTTGAGGACCCTTGTGATTACAATGAGCTCACCAAATAACCCAGAGTCATCTCCCCATCACAAGATCCTTAACTTAGTAACGTCTGCAAAGTACAAAGACCCTTTTGCCATTGTCATGGGCTGAGTCGTGTCTGTGGGTGTGTGTGTACTAAGGGGCTTCAGTGGTGTCTGTCTGTGACCCTACAAACTGCAGCCCCCTAGGCTCCTCTGACCACAGGATTCTCTAGGCAAGAATGCTGGAGTGGGTTGCCATGCCCTCCTCCAGGGGATCTTACCAACCAGGGATTGAACCTGTGCCCCCTGCATTGGAAGCTCGGAGTCTTAACCACCGGACCACCTGGGAAGTCCCTGGAGACGTGGTCTTTAAAGAGGTAATTAAGTTAGAATGAGGTCATTAGGATGGGCCCCCGCCCCAGGTGTCCTTCTAAGAAGAGGAAACAAGGACACGGACATTCAGAGGGAAGAGGATGCAACGATACTGGGAGAAGACGGCGTCTACAAGCCAAGGAGACAGGCCTCAGAAGAAACCGACTCTGCCGGGACTTCTTGCCTCCAGAGCTGCGAGGAAATAAATTCCTATTGTTCCCACCACCAGTCCATGGTCCTTTGTTATGGCAGCCCCAGCAGACTAATACAGCCACATAAGGTAACATATTCACAGGTTCCGGAGATCTTCGGGGAGTGTCATTCTGCCTGACGCGTACTCAGTTCAGCCCCAACGACCAGTAGCAGAACTGCTATTAGTATAATTACTCCTGTGGATGAAGCACTGCCCTTGGGACATCTTTTGCCTCCTGCTTCACGCCTGTCACATCCATGCACCTCGTTTAATCTTCACACCTCAAACTCGCAGGAATTCTGTAAAACCCTGTTTCCCCATTGGATTTCCTCAGGGGTTGGTGGAGGTGAGGAACATCCCTACATGCATTTATTTATATAGGACCAAAGCATTTTTGCAAGCAGCCTCCTAGGATCCCTGCGGGAATCCTTCAAGCCAGGCAGGGTGGAGTTGGTTTGCCCTGAGCACGCGTGGGAAACCTGGGCGAGCGGCTCAGTCTGGGCACGTGGAGCTTGTACAAGGGAGGAGCCCACTGTTCCGCAGGCGTGAGCCCTTCCGAGCCCTGAGTGAGCACGGCCCTGCTGGTCTCCCAGGACCACCCAGAGGAGGTCGGGGCTCTGGAGCTCTGCCTCTGTCACGGAGGTGATGAAGCTGCAGCTCAGGGCAGGCTGCTGACTTACAGGAGACGGTGCAAGTTTGGGGCAAAGCTGTGGTGGAGGCCAGGCACCTGGGATCCACGTCCAGGGTCCTTCCTCCCCACCGGGGAGAGAGGGCAGCTCATCTGGAGGCAGGGGCCCAGGGCACTGGAGAGGCGAGCGGGCTGGGCTGCGAGGAAGAATGGCGTGCCGTCCCGGCCAGGCCTGCACCGCGAGCAGCCCCCGTGTGAGCGGCCTCACTGCTGGCAAGCCACTAAAAATAAAACTTGCGGTGGAATTTCCTCCAAGGAGGAAACAGAGAAAACACAATCCCAGCCCTGAGTGAACACTTGTCCTTCTGTCCACGTCCGAGAAGTCTGGGGGGGTGCGGGGTTCCCGGCTGCCTACTGACCGAGGCCCTTTGTGACGGGGTCAGCAGAGGGCTGTCGGGGGCCTCCACTCGAGGCCCCGGGGCCTCTGATAACGTGGGTGTTAAGAGGGTACTGGGGGCACGAGGGAAGCCTCCTCACAGGACAGAGAGGCGCTGCAAAGTACAATGTGCTGGGCACAGAGGCCGGCCCAGGTGTTTCTGCTTGGGTCTCTGCTAGTGCTGAGGGAGAGGCAGTCTACCAGGACAGAGTGGACCCGGTCCACCCTCCAGTTCCTGCCCTCCCCTGTATCTGAGCCAGTTTCCTTTCTGGCAACCTCTGCTTGGCTCAACTGCCACCTCCTCCAGGAAGTCCTGCCTGATTCTCCTAGTTGAAAGGAGTCTTGCCCATTCCTGTTTTCCCACCACTCGCTGGATTCCAGCACGTAAGGCTGACTGGGTATTTAAACCTGTGTAAACCAAAAGCTTGGGGTGATCCCCCCTCTGGAGGCAGTAGAGAGGTGCCAGGAGTCCCGGGGGAGGGAAGAGGGAACCTGGCTCTGGCTCCCCTTTGCGGTAAGGCTGGTGCAGGCACGCCTCTTCCCTGAACCTCCATCTGTCACCCATCCGTATCGCCACAGCCCATGACACAGGATGTCACAGGACAGATGGGGTCACAGAGGCCAGCCTGCTTTTGATCTTCTTGCGTGGCCTCAGAGGAGAAGGAGAGCAATGACCCCGTTCGCAGGGTCTCTGCAGGCAGGATTGCCTGCTATTTCCCAGCCGCCAGGCAGCCCCCTACCTCACTGTCACTTCAGTCACTGTCTGCAGGAAGGTCATTCCAGGCCAGAACCAAGTCTCTAACTGGGTCAACAATCATCCTTGATGTCTGCTTCTTACATGAGCTAATCAGTCGGGTGCTCTGAGCACTTCTTGGAGGGACATTAATCTAAGGAAGCCAGAGGAGGGGGACAGACTGATAAGCAGATGGCGTGGCGGGTGTCGCAAGGACGGGCACCTCGGGGCTTGGCTCCGCCGGCCTCTGGCCTGGCCTCCCCACCCCGCCTCCACTTCCCAGGTCTCCTCAGAGGCGCAGACCTCGGAACCAGCACCAGCATGCGTGTGAACTGTTGATTTATCATCAGCTGCTTTCCTTTGGTCAAAAGTCCCCCCGAAGTTCCCATCGGGTCAGGAGCGGGAGGAGTCCCTGGTCTTTCCACTTGCGGCTGCGTGCAGGTGTCAGGCCAGGGGCTCCCGCCCCCCTCCCCCAGCTTTCTGCGGGGGGGGGGGGTGCACCCCCTCCCACGCTGTAGCCTGCTTAGCGCCTGTAATTCCATCATTAGAGTCACTCCTCTTGGTTAAAGGCATCAAGTTTCACACTGCACCCTGCAGGGCCCTAGGAATCCACAGAGGCTCTGGGGGCTGGGACAGGAGAAAGAAGTGGGGTGACCGCAGGGCCAGAAGTCCAGGCTCCCCTTCTCCTTTCATCTGATTTCACACTAACAAAGATGAAAGGATTAGAACTACTGAATTGGGAGACATTAAAAAATCTCTGCTTTATATTATCTAAGATTTATACAATGAATCTGCATTTATTCTGTTAAGAGGCAAGACTAAAGCACACCAGGAACAATAGTCCTGATGCCTTCAGGCAGGTGGTAGCCTTAGGAAGCATGGAGCCTATCCCTCCCTTCTGAGGGTGAGCACGGAGGCCCACGGAGCACAAAGATGCCCTATGAGGGAGGTTTGGGAAGTTACTGCAGGGGTGTTAATCCTATTAGCTCTCACCGTGTGGTGAGTATAAAGCTCCGGGAAAATGCACTAGCCCCTTACTATGATTGCCTTGAGGGGCTGTAGGGGAGAGGGCTGCTGAAAAGAAGAGAGGAAAGCCCTCAACACCAGCTCTGGTGGGACAGACACTCCCCTGACTCTGAAGGAGAGGGGGCCGGAGCGGGGAAGGGGGAGGAGGCATGGAGACCTGCCTGCCTCTCGTCGCAGGTACTGAAAAGGCCCTGTCCAAGGCGGCGTCTTCATTTCACAGGTGGGCAAACAGGAGCCATCTCAGCCGTCCCTGACACCAGGCTCCTGATCGCCTCCCCCCCCCACTCGGGGCCACAGTTCGGGCAAGGGTAGAGATTTGGTCCAAAGGAGCCGGGCACCTCGCAGTGTGGACAGCTCTGTGGGTGAGACCTTGGTCACTAGGGAGCTTTGCAGTGAGGGTCCCCAGTGGGTGTCGGGGCCACAAGTGTGAGAAGAGGGGGTTAGATTTAGAGCCTGCGTTCTTACAGCTCTGGATTCACAGACCAATACCAGTTTTGTTTGCTTTTTAAACTAGGAGATCAACATAAAGATTGTCGTTTTTTTAATTTTAACCCAAAAAAGGCTTTACCCCCAATTCTATCATCTGTCATGATCATTTCCTTTATACAGACATGCACAGGAAGGGCATCATCTCAGAGTAAAGGGTGATTCTACAAATGAAAAGAATTTAGTTTTGCAAGAAAAAGTCATGACAGTTTTCTTTTCTTTCTTTCTTTCTTTCTTTTTTTTTTTTTTTTTTTACCATTTTTGTCATGAACTGGTTTGGGAATGAACCAGAGTTGGTTACCACGTGGGCACCTTTGCTGGACAGATGACCCACAAAAGTCTTTCCAGCTCAGAAGGCCCAGGGTTCTAAAACGGTGCCTGAGGATGTCTTTTTGGCCCCTCTCACTCCTGGAAACACAGCTTGGGGAAGCCGGAGAAGTGAGCTGAGGATGGCCTGACCCTGTCTGAGAGCAACAGGGTCAGAAAAAACTGCATCAAGAGCTGGCAAACTTTTTCTGGAAAGAGCCAGAGAGTGAATACTTGGGGGCTGGAAGGCCTCTTATAACTGTTCACCTCTGCCATCTCAGGGCCAAAGCGGTCACACAGCAGACATCCATGACCGGGCTGTGGCTGCGAACCAACCCAACTCTACTGAGGGATCCAGAAGTTCGAAGTCTATCATCTTCACGTGTCACAAAATCTCATTCCCCTGTTGACTTTTGGGCACATTTTAAGTGTAAAAGCCATTCTCAGCTCGCGAGCTGTACAAACAGGCTAGGTTGGGCCCGAAGGCTGTGGAGTGTGGATCCCCGAATAGCCTGCCACGCTCACCCTGAGTCTGCACGGGTCAGCCAGTCCGCATGGGACCAGCGGCTTTCCCACTGTGAACGTCAGTCTCCTCGCCACCAACAGACGGAATTCAGTCTAGGCTCAGGACAGGAGGGAGGCGCCTGCCAGCAGAGACAAGGACAATCTTTCCTGGCAGCGCCAGCTTACCTTCTCCTGAGACAGAAGGCTTCCTGGACTTTCAGACGGGGTGTCGTCCTCTTTGCACTTGGGACAGATCCGATCCTCACCATTCCTGGGAACCCAAGAATGAATGCCACTGAGTGAAGCCTTCAAGACTCCATGACACCACCTCCATCCCCAGAGCCCCAAAGGCCTGGGCTGCGCCCAGCACGGCAGCTGGTGCCCATGAGCATATAGCCCCATCTTGGACTTCAAAAGCCCTGGGCCCCCAACGTCTGCCCACAGCTTGCAGTGAGCTTCTCTGGCAGCCAAGCCTGATTTGAACTGACTAGGCCATTAAAGCCCTTCTTATCCCACTTAGTATGAATATTTACGATTGCAGAAATACCACTGCTTGATGCTTGAACACAAGTTATGTCCCAACACCTGCTAGAAGAATTACAGAGTAATGTGCTGAGGTATTTTCAAAAAACTGGAAAACTTCTTCATTCCACAATACATCTGACTCCAGGGGTTCAGTTAAGGGATTGTGGGTGTGCATTATATTCTGCTCAGGTTCCTCTATTTTATTCTGATCTCTTATTTTTAGTAATTACAGATGACTACAGCCTCTCAGAACAAGCAGGGGCCTCTGAGAACACTCAGCCTGAGACTCCTAACCAGGAGTGGGTGTCAGATTCATGGGCCTACATGCTTTTGCAAAGTGATCTGATCCCCAGCGAGCGCCCCGGTCAGGCCCATTTCACAGGGAGGAGAATGAGGCCTCAGAGGACGTAGGGATGGACTGAGGTAGAGAGACGCAGAGGCAGACCTGGAACCCTTCCCCGCCCCTGCCACGTTTTGAAAGAAGGGGGAAGGAAACCGAGAGACCCACTGCAAAAGCCGAGCCGAGCCCAGGATGGTGAGACCAGCCAGGCTCTGCCCCCTGCCCCGTCTGCCCTTGCCACCACTGCCAGCTCTCTTCTCTCTCTCTCACTATCAGAGGTTTCCCACCTCCCTAATCTGAAAAGTCCCCAGCAAAGGTCACGCTGGGGGTGCATGGCAGTTTAAGGGCATCTCTGCCAGGACACGCCTCATCTCTCCATTAGGCCCCACTGTCCTCATGATAACAGTGTCCACCTTTCCAAGGTTCTTCTGAGGAGTGTTTGGCACACAGTTGGTACATAATAGTTGCATAATAAGGTGGGATTCTGATGGTCACATTGATGTCACACCTCTGAATTATTTACAAATATACACATTTTAATATATGGTGTATATTATATGTGTATATTTTATACATATGCCAAATGCATGTATTATATATAAATATGTGTTCTTTGCTCAATTGCATCTGACTCTTCAAAACCCCGTGACCGTAGCCCACCAGGCTCCTCTGTCTATGGGATTCTCCGGGCAAGAATACTGGAGTGGGTAGCCATTCCCTTCTCCAAGGGATCTTCCTGACCCAGGGATCGAACCTGGGTCTCCTGCACTGCAGGCAGATTCTTTACTATCTGAGCCACTAGGGAAATATAAAGGTATCTGTATACAATATAAAGTATAAAGATATTTATAGACAAATATATAGGAGATGGTGAAGGACAGGGAAGCCTGGCATGGTACAGTCCATGGCATCGCAAGAAGTTGGACATGACTTAGCAACTAAACAAGGACAAAATACATACATATAAATATAGGATACATGAACATACAATAGTATACTAGTTACTTTTGTTCCCTTTAGAAGAGTTCTCAGCAAACAGTCTGAGGTGATGGGTGATACTGTGGAAGGAGACACATCTGTACAGCAGTTTGTCATTTACCCAGGAGTTTATAGATACATTCCCTATTATGAGAACCTTTTGGAATGTTATTGATTGGGCCTTGTAACAATCCTGGGAGGTAGAAAATCACTTTATAGGCATTTTATCGATAAGGGGGCTTAGGTTTGGGGACGCTAAGCAATGCACACAGGCCACATAGTAAGTAAGTAGCCCAGCTGGGCTCAGAGCTCCACGGACTTCAGCAGAGGGAGCTGAGGGCTTTCTGGGGCTCCTTTTCCTTCTGTCAGTAGTCAGACAGGGCAGTATCAAGGAAGCTGAGGCCACAGAGATGCAGTCACTTGCCTGAAAGCCGGGGGGGGGGGGTCCTCTCGCCCTTGCCTCCCATCAGGAGTCCCTCCCCAGCGTCTCCTCCCCACCCACCCCTTCTCCTGCGACCCCTCACCTCGCGTTCTCAGAGAGACAGACAGCACAGCAGAGAGGCCTGGGCTCTGGGGGGTCCTGGCAGGCGGTGGGGGGGCACCCAAAGGGGAACTCGTTCTCATCGGGGGCCGGGCGGGGGCTGCTGGCCGAGTCAGAGGCCATCCCGGGGTCCCAGGCGGGCCCGGGGGTGCAGGGCCTGGTTCAAGCTCCTCCGGGCAGGGGCCCAGCCCCGTGAAGTCTGTGCTGGAGAAGAGATGCGCTGTGCTGGGCCACCCGCTCTGATACGCGGGCGGCTGATGCCTTTATCTTCTCGCTGGCTTGTATGGTTCAACGTCACAGCTGAGTCACAGCAGGGATGAGGCAGGAATTACCCTTTGTGGTGCAAAAAATCCCCTGGATGGTGACTGCAGGCTCCAGGAGTGTCCAGTCATTCTTTCGAGTGAGAGGGAGGTGAAGAGCAAGTCAGACAGAGAGAAGAACCGTATCGCGGACTTTCAGGGACCGCAGTTCAGAGTTTCCCCTGTCAGGGGACCTCAGGCTACCGCAGGCTTCCTCCACCTCCTCCCCAGGGACAAGGGCAGAGAGCGCTCCAGTCCCTGCCTTGTCTGTGTTCCCTGGGATTCTCGGTGGGGGTGTTCACCACTCCAGTGGAAATCCCCAGGGTTCTGGAGGCAGGTCCAAAAATGAAAGTTCCATGCGTAAGAGCTCTGCCCCATCCAGAGTAGGTGAAAGTCACTTCCTCACAGTGGGTCTTGGTTACCCCGTCTGTAAAAAATTAAAAAAAGAATTGCAACAGGGTGCCTCCAAGCCTTCTCTGGGTGCTAAAATTCCAGGACCCCATGGCCAAGGTAACCAGGGGCAGCAGGCAGGCCCCTGATGGCCCAGCCCTGCCCTGGGCATTCTTCATCAGCACGGTGATGAACCACCGACTGCTCAGGGCCCTGCCCCTAGGGCCCCACTCAGGAAGTCATAGGTGGCCACAGACTCGGGTCAGGCACCACCACTTCCTGGCGCTGAGGAGGACAAAGACCTAAATAAATACAAGCTGGTGGAGACTCAGTCTCAGCAGCCAAGTGGGACGCAGATCCACAGCAGTGTGGGAGGCATGGCTCCTGGCACACTTCCTGTGCCCGGGCAACACTGTCCTCCCTATTTCATAGGGCAAGTTGTTGGGAATTTCGCAGACCCGTAAAGGCACAGAGAAGCAAGATGCCTGGTCTGAAGTCACACAGCATCTGGTGGCAGAGCACGATCAGGGCCAGTTCTGTGCGACTCCAACCTCTGCGTTCTTCTTCCCATTCAAGAGAGGCGAGAGCAAGGCAGCATGGAGCCTGCAGAGCCCAGGATGGAGGTCCGAGCCTCTAGCCTTTGTTTTCTCATTTATCAAATGGAAAAGATGGGCTTCCCTGGTGGCTCAGATGGTCTAGAATCCACCTGCAATATGGGAGACCTGGGTTTAATCCCTGGGTTGGAAGGATCCCCTGGAGGAGGGCACGGCAACCCACTTCAGGATTCTTGCCTGGGAGAATCCCCATGGATACAGGAGCCTGGTGGCCTGCAGTCCATGGGGTCGCAAAGAGTTGGACACAGCTGAGTGACTGAGCACAAGCACAAATGGAAAAGGCAATCCATCCCTCCACATCTTTCTGTCCAGCTGGGCTGCTGTTAGGGGTTAGGCCAACTTTCATAACAGTTTCAAATCATGGGCTTTGAGGCCTGACAGATCTCAGCTGGGGTCCTGAGTCCATCACTCACTAGCTCTGGGTCCTGGGGCAAGGTCAGTAACTTCTCTGCACCTCAGTTTCTGCATCTGCAAAATGGGGAGAATATTAATGCCTGCCTCACCTGACTGTCGTAACTAGATGAGATTGTGGGTGAAAGTGGGCATGGTGCACAGCCCAAGTGAAGTGCTCAGAAGGCTTTCATATTGATGGCACAGCCCTTCCAGCTCCTCAAGATCAGGAAAAAAGGTTAAAATGGTAAATCATGCTCAGATATATAGTGTTTTCACATTCATCAACTTTAGCCGAGCCTCACAAGTGGGCAAGGTAGGTCAGATGTTATCCTCTTGGTCTAGCCAATTCAACTGCCCACTTTCCCTGGAACGATGCTGAGTCTGCCAAGCGTTGCTGGCACAAAGGGCAGGGCATCCTACTTTACTGCTGCAGTGGAAATCAGGTTCTCCAGCTTCACCTGGGCCAGCCCTGGCCTGGCCCTTTCAGCAAACGACTTTGAAGGTTGCTTCAGAGAAAGACTGTCCAAAAGCCACCCACTTAACCGTACACCCCAAACCTGCCAACTTCTCTGCATCCCCAACTTTCCCTCCTTCCCTTGGTTCAGCACAGGCATCCCAGATTTATCCCTCTGTCCTTCTTGGGTCCCTTTCCCTCTCCTCTGCCTTCACTGCTTCCCAGCTCCCTCCCGTGGGCCTCAAGATGTGCCCAAGCTGCTCTAACGATTAAAAGTCAAAAGCAGCAGGTGTTGTGGTAAGTGCTTTGACGGGCACATCTCACCTCATCTTCACGGGAACCCTATGAGGCAGGTATTGTCACCTTCACCCACATTTTACTGAGGCTCCAAGAAGTTCCGTGACTTGCCTAAGGGCTCACAGATGGTGAATGGGGACTCCGGCCGGATTTCTGTGTTCTAACCCCACGCAGTGCTTTAAAACGCTTTCCATATTCCTCTCCAGCATCTACACGTTCTCCTCAATTTAACAGAACTTTTAGAAAATACTGTCTACCCGGGCGCTCCGCTTCCTCACTCCAGTCTCCACGGAGCCATCTCCCCCAAGATCTCCGTGTCGAGGCTGCCCAGTGCCCGGGGCTTGTCCCGGTTTCTATCCACCCAGTCCTGCGGCCAGCCCACGCCACGCCTCCGGGCTCCTCCTCTCTAATTCCCTTCCTTGCAGGGGCTTCCCGCACCCCGCCCATGCTCCCCAGCCCACCCCCGCACTTCTCTGGCTGCGTCTCGTTTCCTTGACCCCTTTCTCTTCCGAGGATTCTCTGCGCTGCGCACTAGGATCTCCCCGGGCTTCCCTTCGTCTCTCGGGGCGCAGCTGGACCAGACCACTTCCCCCGGGAGTCCCCGTGGGCTGCCCCAGGGATGGGTGGACTCCTGGCTCTGCGATCCCTCTGCGCCCCGCCCCCGGAGCCCGGGCCCCGCCGCCCGGCTCCGGGAGGGGCGCCTGCTGGAGCTCCCCGGCCCGGTCCGTGCGTCCCCCGAGGGCGGGCGACTGCCGCCTCCAGCCGCCGCGTCTCCAGCAGCGCGCGCGGCGCTGCGAGCAGAGCAGGGCCCGGACTGGTCAAGGGTGGGCGAGCGCAGGGCAGCCGCCGGGCGCGCAGAAAGGGCAGGGCCGCGCGTCCCGGCGGGGTCGGCTGCCCGGACTCCCGGCCCCGCAGGCGCGCGGCGTGGGGCGGGCCCCCGGAGGCCCGGGGCGGGCGGGGTGCGGGGCACCCACCTCGCCGCCGCCTCGCCGCGGCCCGGCCGGAGCTTCCGGCGGCGGGAGGACTTGGCCCCGGCGGCGGAAGCCGGGCAGGGCGGCCCCGGGGGCGGGGCGAGCGCTCCCGGGGGGTAAACTGAGGCCGGGCGGGCTCCGCGCTCTTGCAGTCTGCTCGCACCGGAAACCGACCTGCTTCCGTTCCCCTTCTCCCCCCGCGAGCTCGCGGCGCACGTGTGGGACTCAGCAGGAAGCGCTCGCAGAAGAGACGAATGCAGACTCGGGACTTGAGCTGCCCCGTCCCCTGCCTGCCTGCACCCCCGTGCGGGGTGGGGCGAGCAGCAGCGCCACCCGCGTCTTCGCCCTCTTGGGATCCTGCAGAGGGCCTAGCTCGGTGCTTACTGAGCTGGACGCAGTCAGCAAAGAGATGTACAAAGCGGTTCCGAGCGCGCCGCTTCCGCAAAACCGGGTGTTTTCAGGAACCGATACTAGTTTTGTCCAAACACGCGCGCGCGCACGATCACTTATTCCCTGTGAATTTGTGTATATCGAGTCAAATAATTATGGTACTTAGTGTTGGGATAGAATTTTTGTTTAAATTTACAACCTTTATTTTTGCGAATTTGATACAGGATCAATGTCTGCAGGACTGTTCGCTGAGGACCGAGTGAGCCTGCCTACTTTGCTGGCTTTGTTTTCCTTACTCAGAGCCATCCATTACATTCTCTACGGGTTAGGGTCTCATTTTTTTGTCCTGACACCCAACTGGAGTTGGGAACTGTGTGCTACTTCTTTGGTTTGGTTTGTTTTTAACCTGGGATGTGTTTAAGCCTCTACCTCTCCTGGGGCAGAACTCCCAACTTCTGCTGATGCTGCAGGACAGCCCTTCCTGGAGGGGAGACACTTGCCTGCCGACAAGTGAGGGTCTCAGGGCCCCCGGGCTGGCAATCTGTGGGACACTGACCAGAGGTGGCTTCTGTGGTCACTCTCGGTTCTAAGAGAAAAGGATTTAGAGCTTGGAGTCTCTGATTTTAAAACTCCTCTGGTTTTAAAACTCCCAAATCCTTCACGATTTGGGACCTCTAAAAGCCATTCTCTGGTCCTATCTCTGTCCCACCCACCCCTTCCTCTCTGCCCCAAGCCAGCATAAGTGAGCAGTCAACCTGACCTTACTCTCTTCTTGTGCCACATCCTGTTTTCAGATTAATGAGCTCATTTGGTGGAAATTTACCAAGGGAAATAGTTTAATTTTGGAAAGTACCAAAAACTTATCTGTAGTCACTGGACTTATTTTGGGGGGCTCTTGAAATAGAGGGGGCATCACCAGGGGACCTCTGAGCCATCAGGGAGCAGCAGATTGAAAGTAGAGCCCAATGAGGCTGAACGTGACTCAGAAAGGAATCAAAACCTTTTGGAGACCATTCATCTCTACCCAGTAGAAAAAAAAAATTCCAAAAATAAGTTTAAGAAGAAAAGTAGTACATGTGGCTAAGGCCTAAGGTCTGGTGGTGTGAACCTGGGGCCACGACTGGGAACCAGAAAGCGCACACAGGGAAGTCAGGGGGCCTTTGAGCCTCAACCTGCCTCTCACATCCTTGTCTGCTCTGCTTGTACTAAGAGGCACCAGATGGTTCCGTTTTCCAGTCTTCCCCCAGTCCTTTAGCTGTCCGACTCTTGACCTTGAGGTTGCCTGCTAGCCTTGTAGCCTTTTAAGCTTGTGGCTCCTGCAGGGAGCTAAGGATTGAGTAGTTAGGAGGACTCTGGAAAATTAAAGTTTTTTGAGCCGTTCTGCACTGAAGATGGTAGAGCACGGGTGACAAGCCCCCTAAGTGTCCGATCACCTCCTTGGCCTGCCCTGTTTCCTAGAGGAGAGACTTTTCATCCCTTCTAAGAGGTAGAATAGAAAAATGGTGAAAATTGACGAGGTGCTGACAATTTAGTACTGGGATGAAATTGTCTGCCTTCTCTCTGCCCAGCCCCCGCCGCATCTGAAACCTGTACGGATATTTTGGAGGATATATTTATATTTTGGAATGAGCACTGGACTAGGAGTCAGAACATTTGTGTTTTTTTTTCTCCCTGTCCCTAAAGCAGTTTTGGGGGAGAGTAGATGAATAAGTGAATGCTTAAGCAATAGTTCAACAAATTAGTCCATAGTGTTGTTTTTAAGTGGAAAATGACCTGGATGGAGTGCTATGCTTGGGTTATCTCAAGACGTGTATTAGCTGTGAGGCTGTCTTCAAGTGCTTTTTCACCTAGGGTCCAAGGATACATGCTCAGCCGCTCAGTCGTGTCCAGCCCTCTGGAGACCCCCTGGACTGTGGTCCGCCAGGCTCCTCTGTCCATGGGATTCCCCAGGCAAGAATACCAGAGTGAGTTGCCATGCCCTCCTCCAGGGGACCTTCCCAACCCAGGGATCGAATCCACGTCTTTCACGGCTCCTGCACTGGCAGGCCAGTTCTTTACCGCTAGCCGCTACATGAGAAGCCCAGAGCCCAAGCCTGGCTAGAAGCCTGGATTTTCTGTTAAGCGAAGCAGACAGCTAGGAGTCTGTGCCTGGGGCTCCTTTCCTGTGCATCCTGACCTCTAGGCTCTAGGAACATGATTTAAAAACGGTAGATCTAACGAGTACTCCCAGATCCCAGAGAGGGAAACTGGGATTCTCTCCTGAGCTGGCTTGCCTCTGCAGTCCCAACCGTTTGAACTTTTTCCCCAACAACTGAGCCTTTCCAGGAGTTACAGTCCTGATGGGCATCCCTGATGGGCATCGGAGGAGGAAGAGATGACAGTGCCAGGGTCACTAGCCTTCCAGAGGGTGGGAGGGCAGGACGAGACTGGAGCCTCAGCATTTGGAGGATTGGGGTTGGTGGTCCTGTAAAAATAGCACTGGTTACACGTGATTTAGCACCAGGTACCGTGACACCGCTCTCGTCTGAGCACATCACACGCCTCGCTCTGTTTACTGATATCATCGAGAAGAGGTGAGAACACTATTTTCTCCTTTCCAAAAGCCAGGCCCCAGATCATAGCAGTAAATGAGGCCGACTGGGCTGCTGGTCTCATGACAGCTGGCTCCTAGAGGTGGATGCGCCGAGCGTGTCCATTCTCCTAATGCCAGTCATTCATGCTGCTTCTGTGTGTGTGTGCAGGCGTGTGTGTTCGCGGGGGCAGGGGGGCTCAGTCGTGTCCAGCTCTTTGCCACCACATGGATTGCAGCCTGCCAGGCTCCTTTGTTCATGGAATTTTCCAGGCAAGAATACTGGAGTGGGTTGCCATTTCCTACTCCAGAGGATCTTCCTGGTTTAGGGATCGAACCTGCATCTCGTGTGTTTCCTGTACCAGCAGGCAGATTCTTCATCACCGTGTCACTCGGGAAGCAGCAGGGTTGGACGTGACTGAGCATATTACATATATGCTGATTCCCTGATGGGGATCAGACTGTGCCCCCGCAGCTGAAGCGCAGAGTCTTAACCCCTGGGCTGCTGGGGACCTTCCTGTTTCTGCTTGTCAACCCTTAAAGCGGGGTGCCCAGAATGGGCTAGTCCTTCCCCTACTCATAAATACCACACAGTCCCCTTTCTGCCCCCCTATTCCTTCTTTTCATTGCTAGCTGCAGGCTTTGTCCCTGTCCCTGTCTTTAGGAAAAACTATTAGTGAACAGCTTTCCTGCTAATAGGGCTTCCCTGGTGGCTCAGAGGGTAAAGCGTGCGTCTACAATGTGGGAGACCCGGGTTCGATCCCTGAGTCGGGAAGATCCCCTGGAGAAGGAAATGGCACCCCACTCCAGTATTCTTGCCTGGAAAATCCCATGGACTGAGAAGCCTGGTGGGCTACAGTCCATGGGGTCACAAAGAGCCAGGCACGACTGAACGACTTCACTTTCCTGCTAACGTCATCTATATCTCCTCTGAAAACTTCTGATTCCTGGACCAGGAGATTTAATTAGATGATTACAGGTTAGCAGTCATCTAGTGTTGATAGATTACAACAGCAAATGCTCCTGAGTTCCTCAACCCAAATTAAGCCCTTCTCATGTTAACTCATATACAGCTGATATCAACAATGAAACAATCTATCAAATGGTCTTGTAAAAACTTTAGCCTATAGGACACATTTTTTGCTTTGATGTGATGATTTAAAATGTCCCAAGTTTCCTTCTGTTACTCTCCATCTTGTTCTTTCTATGCTTGTTATAAGTGACAATTTATAAACTATGCTTGTTTACAGGTTTTTTTTTTCCTGTACCGCCAGAATTTGTGAATTATATGAATATAAGAAATTAAATGAATTAAAGGTGTTAGTAAAGCTGTGTCTGGTTTCTTTGTTGTCTTTTCCCCTGACTCAGCACAGAGGAGGCAATCAATAAACATTTGTTAAATCAGTGGCTAGTATTCGACACCATTCATAATTATTTTTACTTGAGGTAATAATCATTAATGATGATTCACCATCGTCAAAATATTATGTATCTTTGGCCTGATTTTTTAGGGGGTTGTGAAATTACAAGTAGCATTCTAGTGAAAATTTGACAAGAAATTTGGGGTTCTTCTCTAAAAGAAGTCTCTATGCCTAGTGATTTTTCCTATCTCAATAGGTTTCCAGATTTTAAGGAAAGAAGCAAAGCATTTCAGAAGTTCTTTGAATTGTAGGCTCCAGAGCTGTCCCTAGGGGTTTCCCAACTATTTGTGGGACTGGCCGCTTTGATTGTGCCACGAAGATTCCAGTTTGTGACGGGGGTACCCATGACGCTCACGGGGATGGTAATGTGGTCCAGGCAGAGAGCTTGGCAGATAGCCCCTTTGAAGTCGACAAGCTCTTATGAGGCCAACATGGGGAAGGCAGACAACTTTGGGTCTGTAATAGTCAACCTGCTGCTTCTCCTTGCCATCTCTATCCACCCGCGTGCCTTGTTCTACAAATTTGGTTTTGCTATGTGTCAAGTCCCTTCTTTCAGGGACTCTTGACAATTACAGATGCTTCTGAAGGTGGCTGCCAGGACCTCCAAGGCCTTTGGCAGGGCTCCAGAATTATTGCTCTTCCTTCATACTTTTGAGAGGGTGGGTTTCAGGCTCTTGGCTCGGGCAGAACAGAGATGACTTGATGTTCTAGCTGCAAAGCAGCTGACGTTTGCCTGAGGAGGGATAAGCCTGGGGAGCCTTCTCTCACTTTGTCCTGACAACTCAACCTGAGAGAGAAAAATCAGTGTGTGAGCAGAGCTCTTGCTCAGGAATCAGGAAACCTGCCTCTGACTTTGATTTCAGGACAGTGTGGAAAATCTGTTCCATTTTTGGACCTCACTTTTCCCATCTGCAAAGTGGGTGAATGACCTCAAAGCAATCCTTCAGGGCAAATTCTTTAGCCTTCAAACCTGGTTCTGGGGAAGGGGTGCAGCTCTCCCACCTATTGAGGGGCTGCTCTCCCCACCTGGACCAAGAATGTTTATTATGGATCCTAGAAGCTTCCATCAGATGCCTGGTCTTGTTGGACTCCAGACACATTTTTTTTTTTCAAGACAAAGCAATATGAAAAACCTGATGAATTTCTTTCAGGGCTCAAGCCAGATGAATTTACAGCAAAAGAATATGGGGCAGGGAGTAAGGGGCTATGAACCAGGGCTGTAACCTGTGTTCCCTCAAAGGGTACCCAAGCTCAGGGCTCGGATTGTGAACACGTGGAGTTGATGCTTACTCATCTCTTCTGAGCTGCTGCTTCTTTTTTTTTTTTTTTTAATTTCCTTTACATTATCGTGTTGGTTTTGCCATACATTGACATGAATCTGCCATGGGTATACATGTGTTCCCCTTCCAGAACCCCCCTCCCACATCCCTCCCGATTCCATTGACCTTCTTTTTAAAAATGGGGAAACAGAGGCTCAGGTTGGGGAAAGAGCTTGCACAGTAAGTCAGAGTTTCAGAGGCATCTTCTTCTATGTTCTGATGTCTTTTGTCCCCAGATGTCTCAGTTATACCCCTGTCCTTTCTTGTTTCTGCATTCTTTTCTCCTTGGCTGTCTCTCCACAAAACTGGGTTTCCCAAGGGCCAGAGAGTAGGGTGAATCCATCTTTGTAGTCCCCTCGTGTTCAGCCTGTCTCACACCCTAGTAAATATCTATTAAGAGAGACTGATTAGCCATCTTAAGAAGATCCAGGAATGTTAGGAAACTATCCATCCTGTCTTTTATATCTGTGGGCTCAGCAAAGGTAATTAACAGTTTTCACTTCTACCACGAATCTATTTGCTCATTTTCAGAAGAACCCTGGTATAGACATTTAGCCACATTTTCTGTGTAGATCATTGCCTCAAGCATTTGGAGCTAGAATGCAGGAATTTTTAAAATGCAAAATCAAGTAATACACAAGAAAAGCTAGCCTGTCTGGCCCCCATCGTTGGTTGCTCTCTTCTGTAACCAGCATCCAGCTGTACAGACAGAAGGCCGTGGGGCGGGCCCTCAGGCCTCTCCAGCCCTCTGATTACTGAAACCAGAGCTGCCTGGGGCCCAGGCTCCAGCTCTCGCCGGGCCCTGCCGCCCTGCCTCTCTGTTCACAGAGAACGTGTCTGCACATGAGCGCTCCCAAGCCACCCTGGAGCCCCTCCAAGGACAGGCCTGGAGGCTGGCCAGGAAGAGGGGCGCTCCGGGGAGGACACGTCTCTGCGGAGCGGAGCGGCGGCCACAGGCACACACAGGCAAATAGCTTCGTTTACAGGACGCTCCCCAAAGCCAAACCCTCATCAAATGAGCAGCCTCACAAACCGCATCTGAGGGCCACGGTACGCGGCCTCGGGTAGAGCCCGGCGCAGCACACTCCCGGCCTAAGCCCGCGAGCTGACGCCTGCACGAAGCTCACGGGGGGCGCACACACGAGCGTGCTTATCCAGGTGCAGACCTGTGCACGGCCCAGAGGAGTCTCCCGGCATTCACACACGCTGTCTCCTAGGATGTCCACTTTCCGGCTAAGGAGACTGAGTGTCCGTGATCTCCAGGGTCACGTAGCTGGCGGCTGCCTGGCCACAGCCACTCACCTCCGGGGCGTCTGCGTGCTCAGTTGCTCAGGTGTGTGTGCAACTCCGCAACCAGGCTCCTCCGTCCATGGGATTGTCCAGGCAAGAGCCCTGGAGGGGGTTGCCATTTCTTCCTCCGGGAGACCTTCCGAGCCAGGGATCGAGCCGCATGTCTTCTGCATCTCCTGCACTGCAGGTAGATTCCTTACCTGCTGAGCCATCAGGGAAGCCCGCGAAGGAACTGCAACGCTGGCGACTCTGCCCCTCTCAGTGAACAGCAGGGTGAGTTCAGGGGCTGTGTTTTATTTGCGTTGCATCCTCATCACCTAACAGAGTATAGAAGGTGCTCAATAAGTACCTGTGGGATTGCCTACAGGCCCACAAATGCATCTGGATGCAAGCGCATGTAAACCCACCCGGTCATGTAACCCCACCCCCAGCGCTGCCCAGGAAGACCTTACCACTCCCCGAGACGCCCACCCCCATCTCCCACCTCCCATGGCAGCCCAAACCAGCCTCCCCAGTTCCCCAGCTTTGCCCAAAGCCTTCGCAAATTGTTTCCTGGAAATCTTGAGGCGGCTGTGGTGTTCTTTTCCCCTAACTCAGGAGACAACTCAGCAGTTCTGTTTTTCAAAGTCTGGGACTCATAAACCTGGAATCCTTTCTTCGATCTTTCCACTAGAATTTTCCTTGGCCGGGTGCCTTTCCCCAGGGCCACGGCCAGGAGGTCACACTCAGAGCGCCCTCTGCTGGGCACCGTCTTCCCAACCTAGTGGGCAGTTCCAGAGGGGGGACCTGTCCGGATACAACGGCTTTCCAGATGGGGAAACTGAGTCAGGTGGTAGGACTGGGGAGAGGTGCTTGGGGGCGGGCTGTGGACTCATTCCAAGCATGCGCCAGTCTGTGCTACTACTAAGTGGTTTGTAATTTTTTTTTTGGAAGATAATAGAAGAAAGAGCTCCCAGAGCTCCGCCATGGCAGAGAAAGGCCCCCCGCCCTCCCGGGGCCTGTATGTGGAGCAGATGGCAGAGGCTGGGAACCTCTTCAGAGTCAACCTCCTCCTTGAATCCCCACCATGTTTAGGAGGCGAGGAAGCCGAGACAGGAGAGACGCGGGGGGAGGAGGAGGGGGTCTTGTTGAGCATCTGCCGTGTGCTAGCCGTGCTAACACTCTCAGTTAATCTTCCCAGCAACCTTGTGGGGTAGATGGTGTTGTTTCCACTTTACAGATGAAGACATAGAAGCTGAGTGAGGTCTCAAGATCAGAAAAGAGGGGGAGAGCTGGGCTGCACCCAAACCCACTGTTTTCTTGGCTGTGCGGCCGGCTGGGTTTTTACCATTTGGCTCCCGAGGGCCCAAGGTGGGCCCTTTGTGGCTGGGCTCATCAGGGCCAGGTTTCTGCGGCCCTTCTGCTCACAGAGGGAAGCCTTCTCAGCCCCTTCCAGAGGGCAGTTTTACGGACCCTGGGGAGACGGGTTGATGGGCCCCATCACGCTTCCAGCTGAGAATTCCAGGGCTTAGAGGAGGGTCCTGGCAGCTGTGCCAAGGCCCCTTAACTAACAGGGGAAACAGGATTGGATGTCTTTATAAACTCAACTTGTGAGAGGTTCCAAAGGGTAAGGGTTTTCCTGGAAAAGAAAGCAGGTCCTGGAAGGTTTTTGTTTTGTTTTTCTTCTTAATGGGGCCCTCGTTAATGAGGAAACGCGAAGAAGACATTTCACCAAGAATTAGTCACTGCCCTTCCCAACCCTCCATCCTGCTGCCCTTTCCAAATCTGCCAAAACTTCTCACTTCTGGCAAGTAAAAAACTCCAGGCCCCTGGTTTTGTTCATCTCTGGTCTGGCTTGGCCTTATCCTCTATGTGTTTCATTGAAAGAAGCCACCCAGGGGTCTCTCTGCACACTTCCTTCTGTTTCCCTACTTGGCATTTGCTGTCATTATTAAGATTTCATTTTGGCTTGTCCTGATCTCAATCATTCTTTAAGACCCAGCTAAGAAGTTGCCTTCTTTATGGAGCCTTCTCCACTGTCCCCAATGGGAACCATCTTGCCTTGTGCTAATGGATGCAGGCAGTAGCCTTCCTAACAGTCTGAGACCCTGAGAAAGTGTTGGATTCATCTTTGACCCTCCTATTTGGGCACACGGGCACGTGTGCTGTGTGGGTGCACCGCCTGGAGGTAGGGTGCTACAGAAAGGTCCCTGAGATTCTGCATTCTCTCATTATGTCTGACTCTGCAACGCCATGGACTATAGTCCGCCAGGCTCCTCTGTTCATGGGATTCTTCAGGTATGAACACTGGAGTGGGTTGCCATGCCTTTCTCCAGGGGACCTTCCCAACCCAGGGATCGAACCTGTGTCTCTTATTGGTCTCATGCATTGGCAGGTGGGTTCTTTACCACTAGGGAAGCCCATAGAAAGACCCCTGAGACCCCCTATTCTTTCATGAGGAGATTAGGGTTGGATGAAGACTGAACGTGTTGGAGAGAGGAAAGAACTTCAAGAGCAAAGAACTTCACGCGTCTACTTGGAGAGCGTAAGGCTTGTCTACAGTGGTTTGAGATGGGGAGGTGCATAGACTTATCCGACAGCCACCGGAGACCCTGAGAAGATGAGAGATGGGTGTCATCTTAGACAAGACGAGGAGGAGACGCTGCTGCTCAGATCAGCCTGGACTCCCACAGTTGGCTTACGCAAAGGATGCCACTCCCGTCGACCAGATGTGGGACAGGCCCTGGAAGAACTGAGGTGAAGGCCTCTTTGGCCTGTCCAACAGGGGGACGGGTCCCATTGGATTCTTAGGGCTTCAGAAGGGCTGACCCGTGGGTTACAAGATGGCGTGGTACTTGTATAGGGTGAGAGGTCATCAGAGCTTGGATGTGCCCACATGAAAGTCAGCTTTAAAGCCAGCTTATGACAGGGACTTCCCTGGTGGACCAGTGGTTAAGAACCCGCCTTTCAATGCAGGAGACACAGGTTCTATCCCTGGTCCGGGAACTAAGATCCCGCATGTTGCAGGTCAGCTAAACCTGTGCGCCGCAACCACTGAGCCTGCTTGCCCTAGAGCCGGTGGGCCACGAGAGACCCAGTGCAGCCAAAGAAAGCCATCTTACCACAAGTAAGAGCTGTCTGACGGTCAGGTGAGACCTCTCCTGCTCCCCTTTACTCTCTTCTCACTGCCGACCCTTAGCCCTGGAGAGATCAAGAGACCGTGCACACTGGGGAGCGCTGTCTGGAGAGAGGGGGCAGTGGTCCACGCCCGCATCCCAGCCAGAGGGGCCCCGCCTCCAGCAAGCCCTGATTGGGAGAGAAGACTGCACCTTCAGTCAAGTTTGGATTTTGCTTTTGCATGGGACTGATTTATAAACAGAGTTTGTTGAGTGACTGAAGGGACCATAGGGGTTTTTTATGTTCTGAGAATGATCAGATGATCAGAAAAGTCATAAGATGTGTGAATTTTTATCAAAGGTCAGGAAAAGGGCTTCTCTCCCTTTCCTCTGAACACATTTATAGAAGGGGGTGGGAGACAAAGGGAAGTTGATTTATGATTATATACTTCAAGTCTTATTCCCTCTATGTATTGATTACATTTGCCATTGTAAATGGGTTGTTGTCTTCCATCATATTTTTCTAATTGGTGGTATTTTCTCCTATCACCTCCAAACAATGAAGTCCCTGTGCGCCCCTTGGGTAAAGCCACTTACCCATTGCCTGCAAGCTCAGCTGTGTTTCAGGCTTCATATCCTGACCTGGGGGAGTTGAAGGGACTCGGTATCCAAGTGCCTTTCCTGCTAGTTACTACTGCCTGACAATCAAGTTCTCCACATGGCTGGCTTCCTTCTAGAGTCTGTGTTCCCCTCTCTGTGAGTCTCTGTCTTTCTTCTTTAAGGACCCCAGTCACATTAGAGGAGAGACCCACCCTACCCCAGTATGATCTCCTCTTACCTGGACCAATCATCCATGCAACAAGCCTATTTCCAACCCTATTTCCGTTCTGAGGTGCCGGGTGGGGGAGGATTCCAACGGATCTTTTAGGGGAAACACAGCTCAACCCACATCTTCCTTTCTCATTTTCCTAAGTTGGCGTTTTCTCCTGCTTCCCCCAGGTGTATAAAGGGACCTGCAGCGGCTTGAGCCAAGAGCCCTGAGTAAACCTGGGATCCTCTGCTTTCACCACCCCCGTCCCAACTCCTTCAGCAAACTCTTTCAGCCCTAGCTCCAAAAATACCCCACATCCATCCACGTCTCCTCATTTCTACCATTCTAGTTGAAGCTACTTTCACTTCTTGCCAAGACAGCTGCAATCGCTCTGAGCTGGTCTCCCTCCCTGCCCCCTTTTTATCTATAGCATGGTCTTACCTGCTTTGCTTAGTGCTCTCTGCTGAATTAAGTCCAAACATCTCACTCATGCTTACAAAATCCTATTGATCTGGTCCTTCCCGTCCTCCGACCTCATTTCCCATCACTTGCTTGCTTTGATCCAGCCACAGCAGCCTGCTTGCAGTTCCCTGGATCTCTGGCCTCCTTTCTGGAATGATCTCCTTTAGGTCTCTGTGTGACTGCCCCTTCTTGTCTGAGAATCTCAGCTTAAATGTCATCTTATTTAGTGACATCTAAGAGAACTTCCCTGACCACCCCATCATCAAACCAGTCAGTTCAAAAGAAAATCAACCCTGAATATTCACTGAAAAGACTGATGCTGAAGCTCCAATACTTGGGCCACCTGATGCGAAGAGCTGACTCATTGGAAAAGACCCTGATGCTGGGAAAGATTGAGGGCAAGAGGAGAAGGGGACAACAGAGGATGAGACGGTTGGATGGCATCACAGATGTGATGGACATGAGTTTGAGCAAACTCCAGGAGATAATGAAGGACAGGGAAGCCTGGCGTGCTGCAGTCCATGGGGTCGCAAAGAGCGACTGGACAGTGGAGACAAAAGAGAACCCGGTGACCACCCCATCAAGAGCAGTTACTCAGTTTTTCTCCACTGCTGACCTTTAAATCCCTGCAGAGAATGTAGTAAATAGATTATTGTTCTCATGTATGTGCATATTTATTGTCTTTCTCCCCAGAATCCCTAGGAAAGCAGGGACCTTGTTTATCTTGATTACACCATCTAGAACTGTGTCTGGCACATAGAAATAACTCCGTAAATATTTACTGAATAAATAATCCTGCATAGAAGAGCTTTGTGTATGAACTTTTCTCTCCCCCTACTTTTGGGAATTTATATAAATAATCCAGCAGGAGGAAGATTACTGGATCAAGGGATGTAAACATATCTGGGCTCTTGGAATGTTTCGTCAAATAGGTTTGCCAAGATGTTGGGTCAGTGTTCATTTATTAGGCATCCTTCTGAATTCCCAGTGCCGAGGCAGTGATTTCTGGCATGCGGGGAAGGGAGGGAGGGCGGGCACGTGCTAGAAATTGGGGTGGGGGCAGTCGGAGCCGGGGCCAGGGCCTTCAGCAGCTGCAGCAGCAGCGATCAGCCAGCCGGCCGGCCCTCCCCCAGCGCCTGTCAGCAGCGGGGACTGCCTGGCCTTTGCAGGCCCGCCTGGGGCGGGCAGGGCCTTCTGCTGTGTGCAGGTGGGTCTGGTCTAGCAGCCATGGTGGGCAGGAGAGTGCCCGGCCCCGGCCCTGCAGCGCAGTGAGGCCATCCCGGAGGCAGGCCGGGGGTGCTGTGAGGGGTGAGAAGCTGAGGGCACGAGGTGGGGCTTGGGCTCAGTCCCAGAGGCCCCTTTGCCTAGGCTATTCCTGCTCAGGACGCTGAACACCGGGAGACAGAGTCCCTCCACTATACATCCGCCAACAGGATCACAGAGACCTGTCTCAGGCCCGGTCTCGCAGAATTGCTACAAGAGCTAAATCAGCGGTTGCATGGAAGTTTCTCGAAATACAGGGCCAGACGGGCAGCATCCAGGTGTGGGCATTGTCAGTCCTCGGCCATATTCCTCATGGGACTGTAAGCTTCCTGAGGGCAGAGACCAAATTTGAGGCAGAATTAGTGCTGATGAGTCAGCCTGCCTGAGTTCTAAATCCCTGCTCCACCACTTACTGTGGCAAGTTATCTAACCCCTTTCTCCTTGGTTTATTCCTCTGTACCAAACGCATGGAGTTGTTTGTAGGTTCATTAAGCTGATGAATGTGACAAACACATCACAGGGCCTAATACAGCAGGCGCTTGGCGAGTAAAAGGATTAATTGACGCCCAGACCTGCTCGGGCCACATTCTACAAGGCGATTTAGTTTTCCTTCAGCACCTGCTACCTCCTCTTTTTTCTGAAGACCTCTTTCTCTTTGAAGCTCCGTGTTTCTCTTGCCCCCAGAATCCCTCGGTGTTTTCTGCAAGGCCTTGGGCACAGCGGTTCTCGACTAAAGTGCTGGCTGAGAAGCGGCTGCTTCCGTTCATGTGGGAATCCCTGACTTTATGGAACAATCTGGAACCTTGTTAGGTCCGAGAACCATCACGACACGCACCACCTGGGAGATGCAGTCTCGGCCACCCCAGACCTACACAATTAGACTGTGCGTTCTCACGAGCTCTAGAACAGTACTTCTTCAATTTTAATGTACCTATGATATTTTCCTGAAGATTTTTAAAGTATAGATTTCGGTATTTACTTCTAGAGTTTCCGATTCAGTGGGTCTGAGGTGGGGCCTGAGAATGTGTATTTCAGCACTTTGAAAATCCTGCTGTAAGACTGCCAGCCTGCAGGGCCAAAGGAATAAAGCTCTCACAGGGAAATCCGACACACTGGGGAAGATGAACGTAGCAGATCCTCTCTTGGTCTTTTAAAAGCTCACCCCGCAGTCTTTGCCTGTGGTTTCTGCGCACAGAGATGCTTTGGATTATTAGTGCCATTACTATATTTGTTCAAAATTCTGCAGCTTAAAAGTTCTCTCCCTTCTTTGATCTAATTTCATCCTGCAACAAATCTGTACTCTGGGCCAGCTGAAACGACTACCTTGCTTCCAAAACAGAGAACAGAGGAGGCACAGGAAGCTGTGTGACTTAGAGACCACAGCCAGCTGGCCGCCACAGAGCAGCTGTCCCTTCTCCCTGTGGTCGCCACGTCCTTCTCTGTGTCCGTCTCTCACACACACATTGTAGCCCCATGGAACACGCTAAGTCGCCTCAGTCATCTCCAACTCTGCGTGACCCCGTGGGCTGTGGCCCCCGGGCGCCTCTGTCCATGGCATTGCCCAGGCAAGAGCACTGGAGTGGGGTGCCACGCCCGCCTCCAGGGTTCCTCCCGACCCAGGGATCGAACCTGCACCTCTTACGTCTCCTGCGCTGGCAGGCTGGTTCTGTGCCACTGGTGCCACCTGGGAAGCCCGGTCAAATGGAGAGGCTGCTGTAATTTCCACGCCCAGCATTTAATTACTGAGCACACCCCAATCTGCCCTCTGCCTTTAGAGTTGGTAGGAGCTGGCCAGAGGAGGAAAAAGGACTGCCGGCCCTGCCCCAGGCCCCAGCTGACCCAGGACACCTTCTCTCTGCTTTCTCCTGCTCTGGCCACATCCCCTTTCTCTATTCTCAGAAAATGAGGGTTCAGTCCTGACTCTAATTTCTTAAAGATTCTCTGTTTGGAAAAAAGTTTATTAAGCCATGTAATTCTTTCCTCAGCTCCGATTTCCTCGTCTTAGTCTGCTTCAGCCCCCCTCCCCACCCACCCCCAGCCACGCCAGAACACACACGTGTGGATACACACAACCCCGGCCAAAGGAAAACCACTCTTTCCAGGACAGTTCTGGTTCCTCTCATCTCATCTGCTAGCGATGTGAGCCCTGGACCCCAGCCCCTGGCTCTGGGGTCTGCCCGCCTGCCCCTTTGGCCCAGCCGGTGGGAACAGACCCCAGGTGCTGATATGGGGAAGCAGAGCCTGGTGCTCTGGTTCAGCCCTGATTCCCTCGTGGGACCCAGGGAGAGTCCCTGCTCTTTCCTGGCTTGTTTCCTCCTCTGTGAAACGGGGAGAGCTTGATTAGATGATCTCTAGGGCGGCTTTAACTTCAGGACTTTATGACTCTGTGTAGGAGGCTCACAGAGGAAAACACGTCAACTCTACTGGCAAATTAAAATCCCTGAGGCGACGTAGGCGGACCTGTCAATTCAGAGGTCTACCAATTGTGTTGTCTCCACGTGGAAGCTGATTCCAGGATACATTTCACAAAGCTCTGACGTTTACCTCTGGTGCCACCTTCCTTCGTTTTTCTACAGCAACGCCAGTGTTCCCACTGCCCCAGGACCCTGAACCCAGAGCCCTCATCTGCCTCACCGTGCCTCACCTGTGGTCCCAGCACGGTGCGGCTCAGCGCATCCAAGGAACACACATCGTGGAGGCCCAAGGAGGCAGAAGCTTTGCCAGGATTACACAGTGACCACGCTACTCTCCCTTCCTGGGTGGGAAAACGCAGTCAGCTCAGAGGCTAGAAGCGTGGTCCCCAGAGCCCAAAAGATGCAGATTTGAGTCGTGGCCCTACCACTCAGAGATACGAGACCTGGGGCAAGTTACTCAGCCTCCTGGGGCCTCATCTGCCTCCTTCCTAAAGATGATGACAATCCTCACACGATGGGTGTGAGATGTTGACAGGATATTCCACGAAACGCAATCAGCACGATCCCAGGCAAGAACTTTGTTGAATTCACACAAGGGGCTGTGTGCCAGGGCTGTATGATTAGCAACTGCAGATCACACTGATTGTGCCAGGCCCTGCGCCCACCACTGTACATGCAAGGTCTGTGTTATCTCACTCAAGTCCCGCAGACATCCTCTGAAGTGGGGATTGTTTTCAGATGTGAACATGAAGGCTTACAGAAGGAAAACCGATGTTTTCCTTTCTATTAACGGTCTCCCAGAGCCGCAGGGACATTGGACATCACTGGGGCCAGCCTCCTACTTTGAATGCTTCTGCAGCATCCCTGGACGATGGAACTGATGGGGAGCCTGGTCCGTCCTGGAGAGCACAGTCTATCTTTGAACGGCTCTGGCTCTAAGAAAAGGCTTCTTCACAGAGAGCCCAGTTTGATTTCTCTGTAGCCTCTGCACGTATGCATGGTGGAAAGAACGCTGAGCAGAGTCAGAGGCCTCGGGCTTGTGTCCCAGCCCTTGCCCTGAGCAGCATTGTGACTGCCGGCAGCTGCTCTTCTGGGCCTGTTTTCCCAGGTGAAAAGGGAGGAATCGGATGAGGTAAGCTCTAGGTCCTTCCTGGTTTGGACATTTTAGGATTATATAACTCATGATGGTGTACGTAATATACCATGTATCTGGTTATAGTGATGGAAATGGTGAAGAGTGGGCGCCATGTTCCAAGGAACAGACTGGCTTCTGCCAACATGTCTGTCAGGGTGGGGACTGTGCCAGCTGAGAAGAATCCAGAAGGTTCTTAGAATGTAGCTCTCATCTTATCTTCTTCTTCTTAAACAAAACTCTGTCCCTCTTTCCCTCCCATCTCCTCCTACCTGACACGTTCTCTGCTTCATTTTTCCCTTTCTTCCTCCTAACTTCCTTTCTTTCTGAGTCAGAGGCATAAAGGGATAATTGAATTTCAAGTCAAAGCTAAAGATCAGGCCCCTGGTGACAAGGTACTCAAGTCACGTTAAACCCGCAGAAATAATCTGACTTCAGGACTAGGAACAACCTAGGATGCAGAGTTGCTTTGCATCTCTGAGAACCTTCCAGATCTGGCTGCTGAATTCCCAGCTCTGAGACAGGTTTTCAGTCACGAGGTCAACACATGAACTTGCAAGGGGCCTCTGAAACAGCATGCGAATCTGTGTACTGTGTGCGCACATATGCATTTTAAAGAGATTTCTTTGGCTGTACCTTGCCGCATGCATGTCTAAGTTCCCAGTCCAGGGATCAAACCCACGCCCCTTGCAGTGGAAGGTGGAGTGCTACCCACTGGACTCCAGGGACGTCCCACGTATGCATTTTCTGGGAAGAAGTGTCTGAAAGGGAGCAGCCCCCCTGAGAGCTGTGCCTTGGTGTCCCTGGACCCGGCCTGGTCCTCAGAGCCGGGCCGCGGTGTTCTCGGAGTCTGGTGTCACAGAACACTGGCATCAGACCAAGTGGATCTTTAAAAGGAAAAAACCAGACTGCTCCTTAATCATGTTTGAGCGGAGAATCAAACAAGCACGTAATCCAAATCACAAAAAGTGACCAGATATCCCCCTTCCCGTCTGATATAAGTGACTGCTCCTTCTTTTCCTCCTAATTAGGTAACAACTAATACGCCCACTCATAGGATTACCCCCGCTTCCTGACGGCGTCCAACCTGCAGCAAAGTCCACTTCCCTGACCCCTCCCCAAATGATCCATCACAAAAATCCTGCAACAAGCGCTTTCTAACATCCTTTGACTGAGACGCTCTGGAAACAGCTCTGCCCCATCACCGTCGGCTTCGCCTGGTTTTCAGCAGCAGCCTCGCGGCCTACTTTTGCGTCGCCTCGCCCGCCCTCAAGGCAGCAGTGTCCACTCTCCTTCTGGCAGATAAGACAGGCCACGCCGCCGCTCCGCTGCGAACCTTGCAACGGCTCCCCTTCCCTCTGAGCGAGGTCGGCCCGTCCAGGACCCGCGTGCTCGCGTCCCCGGGGCTGCTCTGACTTCAGCTCCCCCGGCCTCACCTCTGCTCCCGCCGCATCGGCCTGCCTGCTCTTGGCGGAGCAGACCGGGCAGCTCCTGCCTCCGCTCGGGCACGGCCCCTCTGCCCGGAGCACTGGCCTCAGGTCGCCACATGGCCGCCCCTTCGCTCTGCTCACTGAGGCCCACCCTGACCTGCCTGTTCCACTAAGACGCAACCCCTCTCGGCCTCTCCCATCTCCTTTGCTCGGCTCTGCCTTTTCTTTTCCTCATTGCTCCTTCATTGCCTGCTGACACTCAAAGTCAGTCCCCTAATCATCGACCATTACTTAGCATGCACCTCCTCTCGCTGGATCCAAGTTGCACGAGGGCAAGGATCTAGGAACCAAGCTCCCAGAACTGGGCCCAACCTCCGATGACCAGTCCGTACATATTTTTCTGGATGTTGCTGAATAAATTAGCATCACAAGGGCTGGAAAGTAAAGCTGAGCCTGACTTTGGCTTGCATCCCTCCCTGAGGAACCAGGAGTCGGGCTGCCCGCTTTAGGCTTGGCGGGTTGTCAGTTCCACGTATTTTCTTAAGACAGGGTTTCCTAAACTTCAAGTGTTTGCCTGCCAACCTCATGATTTTTGCCCTAGGAGCAACCTAGACTTTTATTTACTTAAAACCTTTTCCTTAAATAGACTTTTTGACAAATACATTTATTTTCCAAGAAAACTTTATATCACAGCTTTGATGTGCTAGTTGTATATTTTTTTCTAACACGTGTTAAAATAAGCACATAGCTATTTACCACCTGGATTGTCTTGCTTACCCCTAGTGGAAAACTGCCTTATGCTTTTTCCTCTAACCAGAAAGATCCCCCTACCTTTCTCTGTGCCATGTGCTCGGTCGTGTCTGACTCACTGTGACCCCATGGACTGTAGACCTTCAGGCTCCTCTGTTTGTGGAATTCTCCAGGCAAGAATACTGGAGCGGGTCGCCATTTCCTTCTCCAGGGGATCTTCCTGACCCAGGGATCGAACCCACATCTCCTGTGTCTCCTGCATTGCAGGTGGATTCTTTCTCTGCTGAGCCACTGGGGTATTCTTGCCTGGGAAATCCATGGGGTTGCAAAGAGTCGAACACAACGCAGCAGCAAAGCAGCAGCATACATCTTACCAGCTTCTAACACACTATACCTCTCTCTCCCTTTCCAAAAGTCCTCCAGAAAGCCTCTGGAAGCTCCTCCAACTTATAGACTCACTCACTTCCCTGAGCTCCCTTTACATTTGCAGGAGGAAACACATACCTGACATGTGGATGCTCACATGCCAGGGAGTCTTGTTTTCTGTTTCATAACAAAAGATGATAACGTTTCTTCCTGGGGCTCTAGATAAAAGAGGCATTAAGCTGTTCGACTCCCTTGATTCACAGGCCATCAGAAAGATGAAGAGGCTTGTCGCAGACCCCTGCCAGAGTTAGAATCCGCAAACACTTCCTGAGTCCCTGGAGTGCGCTCGGCGGTGAGCTGGGCACAGGAGCCCGCACCAGAGCCAGGTCCCCGACTTTGCCCACGCGGCGCTGACAGTGGGGCCAGGAAGCTGCACACCAACAACTACACACGAGCGGGCGGATAACCGCAAGTGCCTTAGAAGAAGGATGCAGGACTGAGGAGGGGCCCCGGCTGTGGGAAGGGCCACAGCAGCCTAGCCAAGGAAGTGTGTCCAAGTCCCTAGGAGTTTGCTGAAGAGGGGCTGCTGGGTTTTTCAGTGGAGCCAGGCTCGCTCACAAAGGCCTGCTTTGAAGTTTGGAAGTTCAGTTGCTTTGTGAGTTAATTAGGCCGCTGTGGCTGACCTACTTGAAACAGGGCTCGGGGAGAAGGCAGAGACGCTGGGGCCTCGGGGAGGGGGTACTGCAGAGGTCCTGCCCGCCCAGCCTTGTACTGCAGGCACTGAGGACCTGCTCTGGGGGCCCCTCACCCCTTGTTGGCAATGAGTTTGGGCATATTGGACACAAGGGTTGTTTTTGCCAAGGGAGTGCCTTCAATGTGAGTTCTGACATTAACGAAAATAAATCCTTAGTTCCTTGAAGCTGGAAAATCTTAGTTTAACTTATGAGGCACAGTGCAAGGCCTTGTGTAGCTTCCCAAGGCTAACTGGTAAGGCGCAGATTTTTCAAAAAGGGAGTGCTTTTAAGTCACTGTTGCCGTTACATCCAGGGTTTATGTTTCCTTGTGACATTTCAGCGGGGCTGGTTAAACGATAGCTAAGGAAGACACCCCACCTGCACCCTGCCTTGGTCTTAGGAAATTAAACCTGCCAAGCGAGGGGTGTGTTCAGGCTGAGCAAGCCTTGGGGTTTGGCTCCCTCTCTGCCCCTTCCTAGGCTGGGCGAACTGCGTCATTTTCTGAGCCTCCAATTCCTCATCCTCAAAGCCCTTTGGGTCCTCGGCCTCCAAGTCTTCATGGAATGGGGGTCGTACTAATTCTCGTACTCCACGAGATTCTGGAGACATTAAATGGGAATAGAGAACTCTCCCACGAGATCTGAAGTGCTGCAGAATGTCACTTACAAACGAGCCTACTGTTCAAGTCCTCACTGATGGATCCTGAAGGCAGGCACAGAGCCGGGTCAGGGCGAGTGAAGGTCCAGGCTTCCACCAGGTTGCCCTGGGGCCTGCCTTCCAGGAGAACAAGTTCCAGGGGAGATGAGTAGGCGCTGGGAGGGCGGGGAGGGGAGTAGAGGATCCGAACGGGGGCAGGGAGAGGGCAACAGGAAAGGAGGGGGCAAGGACGCGGCTCCTGCCTTCTCAGGTTGCTGAGGGCTTTGAGGGGCGGCTTTCTTCACCTTTCTCGACTTGCCTGTCTGTGAGCGGTTGCAGCTGACCTAGCATAAAATAACACGCTTTTTCGCACATTTTGAAAGCAAACTCAGGCTTTAATGATCGGTTTTCTGTTCCATGGTATTTTCTTTCAAGCAAAGGCCGTGTTTTTGTAAGATACCACATTTCAGTGGGGCTATTCTTTGTCCTCGGCAAGGATTCCTGGGCGGTAGGTTTCAGGAGGGTTCCAATTTATTGCTTCTGGTGTCCAGTAACCTTGGAATGAGTGTCTGTCTCTGGGCCCCCGAAGGAGATGCTGTTTCGGAGAGTTACTGCTCTTAAATTGTTCTCCAATAAAAGCAAGTGTCCCCCATTCTAAGTAGAGTGAACTTTGCAAAGAAGGCCAGCTGTGAATACTGGAGAAAAGGAAGAAACTTCGACAACAGGAGTCCAGAGTGCAAACTGGATGCAGCTGACCTTCAGGCGTTTTCACAGCCGTTTAAAAAGATGTCTTCGGTAAACTCATCTAGATTCGCTAAAAATCTCTGGCATGATGGGCACCTTGAGTCTGTAGGCCAATATTCGATCCAGGTCGAGGAATCTAACGGGTAGACGTACCTGCCAAGGAAGAATGCAAACGAATCATTTGTGATGGGGGTCACAGAGAGAGAAGAGCTGAATTCAGTTGCGCCAAGCTGCTCAGGTACCCGGGGGCCAGGCTGTTGGCCCAACTCCTCTGAACTGGCCTCTCCCTGGGAAGGTCCACAAACCCTGGAGATCATGAGCTGCTAGGGGCTCCCATGGTTAAAGACAGGAACAACATCTGTTTCAATGTCTATTTTTTAAAAGCAGATAATAAAACGTGTATCCAAACACGTCCTCCTCACAAACAGAACAGTCTGAGAACCGAGAGGGCAGATGCAGTAAAGGGGGAGTCGATGGGAGCCCCCAGATTAACCGCCAGACCTGGGCACTCAGCTGGGTTATCCTCTGCGAGACCGTGGCGACCCTGGTGGTTTTAAGCTCATGTTATTTCATTTATGCTCCTAATGGTTTGTTGGTTAACAGCAGGGCACAAAAGAAACGTGTGTGGGTTTAAGAATAAACTACACTCAGTTTTGGATGGAAGATCAGAGACTCCAAAGTACTGGTGACTTACTTGAAACGGAAATTGTGTTTTATCTGCAGGGCCTCTTTACCCATAATTAAGTACTGTTTTCTTTTCTCCAGGTTGGCGTTGGAGCAGGTAGTCTTTCTAATGAAGGTGATTTCAGAGTCTCTCTCAGCAGCAGCTTCTCCTGAGAGACACACGAGCAAGGTTGTCACATGTCAGTTCTCAGCTCTTTTCAGCAGTCTAGTCCCTCATGGCTGTTTATTATTCAGTGTAAATTTCTATCGACAGGAGAATGGCTATTGGCACTGTCCCTGTGGTTAAGACTTCAGACTCTGGAATCAGGCTCCCCAGGCTAAACCCCAGCTCGCCACTTCCGAGCCGTGTACCTGAACAAATGAGGCTCAGATCCTTCATCCCCAAAACGGGCATCACACTAAAACCCATCCCGCAGAAATGCTGTGAGGTTAAACGGGTTAAAACATGGAACGTGCTTGGAACACAGCAAGCATTAGCTAAGAGCTTTTCATTAGAACCAGGAATTAACCTTTCCAGAGCTGAGGGGCTTCCCTGGCGGCTCAACTGGTAAAGAATCCGCTGGCCATGTGGGAGACCTGGGTTCGATCCCTGGGTTGAGAAGATCTCCTGGAGAAGGGAACGGCTACCCACTCCAGTGTTCTGGCTTGGAGAATCCCATGAACTATTCCGTGGGGTGGCAAAGAGTCAGACACGACTGAGCGATTTTCACTTTCTTCCACCCATCGTTAAATGCATCTTCAATCCTCCCAGTATTCAGTAAACATTCCCTGGTGGCTCTTTGTCCTAAGCATATGTTTTCTCCTTCTTCCCATTACCCTTGAATTTCTATCGTGTTTCTCTCCACATGCCCGACGCCTCTGCTGGGCTGGAAACCTCCTGCGACCAGGACGGGGCGTTCATTGCTGTATATTCAGGACTGGTACCCAGTTATTAAACTCTGGCTGAGTCAGCCTAATTATTAAACCCTGAACAACTTCTGAAACTGTCGCTAAATAGCACATAGTAGTAACCGCATGAGTGGTAACCTTTAATTAGATAAATCAGAGTGCACCCACATCCGTTCACGCTCATGTTCTTAGGCTCTGCTGGTGACCATTCACACGGGACCTCCTGTTGCGGCAACATTCAAACAGCCTCCCCAGCACCTTCTGCCAGGTCAGCCCCTGTCATGGCAAGCACTGTTACTGTGGGGGGTCTTATTATTTTAAAAACCCTTTGTTATGGAAAATGTAAAGCATATTCAGAAGGGAGAATAATTAACCTCAGTGTCAACACTCACTCATCTTTTTTTCATTTATATCCTCACCTGTGTTTTAGGAGAAACACCAGTCACAGGATAATAACATCATTATCCTTGAACTACATAGTTGCCCTTGATTCTAAATAGTTTAGTTTTTATTTTGGCTTATTTTTAGCAGCACTTCTTGGGTAAGTGGTAAATGTGTGGTGTTTTGATATTTTATATAAATTAAAAATCTGTATGTTAAAAATGAAGAGCCAGATGAAGAGATAATAAAGTATGCACAGCTTTCTTCACATTTCCTTTCAAATGTCATAAATATGAATCTTCTGAACTGACAGAACAGAGAAGAAATGATAGCAATAAAGACCTCCAGGTGGGAATCATTTGATTCTGCACCAAGTTCAGAACAGTCTGGAATATCTTTCGATAGGAGGCAATAACTGATACAAAGTAAGTGATTTGTATTTCCGGAGTGAAAGCACTTGATTATTTCGGTGAAAACAGGAATGTCTTATTGCTCAGGACATGTGTGATGGATGCAGAAGTGCTTGGATGTGAAAAGATCACAGCGCTAAGAATGCCCGCCTGCTTTGTCAAAACGGCAGCGATGTTACAAGTAAAGAATGGTTGTGATCGTCACTGAGAGACCATCGCAAATCCGCTTCACACAGTGAGACATTTGAGATGACGAAAGTCAGAACAAATGCTGTCAGAGTGTTGACCAAGCGAAGGGAAATTTGGAAAGGATTACTAGACTTTTAAACTCTAGTGTATGGTTAAAAATAAGCATTTTCAAGTTTGAAATACTTGATAGCATTTCAAAAGAAAAAAAAAGTGTAAACAAAGTGCCCCAACTCAGATTTATGGATCTACTTACAGCAAAACTTACACCTACTGAAAGGAGAGACACACAGCTTTTGAGAAATATAAACGAGGTAATGAAATTTCAATCATTTTCTAGAAAATCAACTATTTAATATAAAACATGTTTTAAATAACTTAAAATGAAAAATTAGAGCCTCTGAAGATGGCTTCATGGGTTTTGTTGAACTTAAGGTACAGGAAGGACAACATATCAAACTGAAAAAAAAGGTGTCAATGAGAAATATTTATAAGAACACCTTATTGGCACACATCTAACGTCAGGGAGAAATCTGGGGCTTTAGTAAAAAGCCTGAAAGTTAGAGCTGCTTCAGTTTGGCACCTTCTGAGTCAAATGTCTCCGGATAATGCAATCAAAGACACAAGGCAACCAAGAATCATTTTAAATACTGTTTTCATTAATTTGATATTTACCACCATATACCTAATATACACTAGACAGAATAAAGAAATAGTGTGGAGACCTCAAAAATTGCAATAATAAAAATTGGAAAAATACTGGCATTTTGAAAGGCAGCCAATGGTGCTAAAACTGCAAAGGTAGTTTATAAATCACATCATTTGATAGATTCACTTCCACAGATACAGGAATAAACATTTAGAAAGTGTGTGTATATATATATATACTTTTTAGTGATTTGTGTATGATATTCTAGCAATTATGTCAATGTTATCTTTAGATATTCAAGAAAATATATTTCAGCTTTAATAAGCTGAAAGATTAATGAATAAATGGTAAAACTGATCATATAAAAATAAGTAAAGGAAATATGAAAATGAAGCAAGCGTTGTTACAAAGTGAAGAATGGTATGTCATTTGATATAAAACAAAATAAAATATCAACTTAACAGAAAAGCTAATTGCATGGAAGTGTTTTTGTTTTTAGTGACAAAAGCAAAAGTAGATGAACTTTTACATTTTTTAAAATGTGAATTCTGAAACTTTGTCAATTATGTTTGTAAAACTCTGAGGGTTGAAGGGGAATAAAAATTAAGAAAATTAGGAAAATTAAACATGACATTTCAATAAATTGTTTTTATAATTTAGCTGATAATAGATATATATTAAATACATGAAAATGTTAGATGGTATCATAAAGACTAGAAACATTTGAATGTAATTACTGCTAGTTTAGCAGAAACTGAGAAAGGGCTCAGTACTTTGCATAATACTGCTGCTATTAGGAGAAATTACTTTTTGAGGCTAGATGTCATGTAATGACTATCAATTCAATAGAGACATAACTGGAAAAATTTGATGTGGCTCCTTGTTGTCAAATCAAGGCTCAAACAGAGGCCCCCTACAGTGAGTCAAACAAAATAACACCGACAATTTCTAAATAAAACAAAACAAACCAACAAAAACTTATTTGGAATTAAATATGATTTAATGAATCATTTGTTTTACCATTTACATCATTTGACAAGCAATTTTATAGTATTTGTAGGTTAGCTTAGGGAATAAAAGGGAACATAGTTTAAACTGTTGTTTTCTGTGCTATTTATATCTGAATTCATTTTACTGTGTTGGTTACCAAAGCTCATTTATCCTACCAAAACTCACGTGGCCTCTGAGCCAAGGCTTTGCCCTTCAGAGACGCTCCTAACTGCTTTTCCTCTTTGAACTCTTGCTCCCTTCAATTGAAGCCAGAATGATTTTTAAAATCATAAATCAGAAAACGCTTCTTGCCCACCTGAAACCATTTATTAGTCCCTTTGAACTTCTAGGAATAAAATCTAAATTTCTCACCTTGCCTCATAAACCCGGGTACGACCCAGCTCCTGCCCATCTGGTTCCCTCTACTCTCACCTTTAAGAATGGCTAACTCTTAATATCATCTCCTAAAAGACGCCAACTGTTATCACTCTGAAGATATTTCCCCTATTAACTCCATGTCTGCTTCAAATATAGTACTTTCTAACTGTTTATTTTGCCCATTTCCTTTTTAAAAAAGGTGTCTCCTCGAATAGAATATAAATTTTATGAAGGCAGGAACTCTGGCTGTGCTATTCAAGTTACACCCTTTGGGTCTAATACCAGGCCTGCCACGGGGTAAGGACTAAATACGTGGTGAATGAAGGAGCGGAGTGAATCCTTACCAGCCCTGTAGACATCCAGGAGAGCCGCGCTGTACTTGACAAAAGCATTTTCTTCACTGACAGCTATGATCTCAACTTTATAAGCTGGTAAAAAAAAGCACACACACAATAACTTATGCTGATCACCACTCATGCCATGTCCAATAGGAGCCGGAGTCTGCCAAACAAAACGGGAGGCGTGGCAAGCTCTTGCGGGCACCCTGTGGTAAGTCTCGTTTCTTCCAAGAAGCCTTCCCAGCACTCCCAGTGAGATTCTACTGGTCCCGACTCTAAGGAATCACTCTGCCCACTGTTACAGAACAGGCTGATCAGGGTAAGAGCGACAGGAGATTTCAGAAAGCACCCAAAACAAACAAAATAGGCCTTAGATGTAAAGTTCAGATTCTGATCTTTTAAGGTGAAGAGGCTCTCCCTTCTCCGCATGCCCACAGAGGGGTCCTATATCTGTTATCCTGCCCTGTCATGGGAGTCTCCATGTTCCCTTGCCTCCATTCCTTGGTTGCTTTTATTGGTTTTGACCGGACTCTGTTTCCCAGCTCATCTTTGCTTGGATCGACAGCTATTTGGTCTGAGACATTCTCAATCTTGTCTCCCCTTCCTTGAGGCATCAGTTTTTAATCTACCGTGTGTCTGACTTCACTTTGGAAATGACCAGCTTGAAGGGACCCGTCTCTTCTTTGTGGCCTGAGAAAACAGTCCTCTTGTCCTTGCTTTCTTTGGGGTTAAAGTGAATGACCTAAAATTTTTTGTTCATTTTTGAAATCCTAGCTAGCTAGCAAGACACAGAGCTCAATGAACGATCTCACCGTGGCAGAACCAAAGGCTGTGTAAACTAGTGACTTAAACAATGTCCTAAATCTCAGATTCTTAATTATTTATAGCAGATATGGGCAATGAACCTACTGTAGGCTTAGGTGGAGTGAAGGAATTGTTTCATTTTGTTTCTATTCTGTGATTCCATCATTAACCTGTACCTCCAAAAAAGCCTGCTAAGCTTTTCCTTGAATGTGGTAAACTAAATCCTGATTGCATGTACTCTCTGTGTTAAAACAGATTTTTTTTATATATTTAAGAGTTAAAACTTTCTATTATGGTGGAAAGAAATAATTTGGATCTAAATTTTAGGGAAAAATTGTTAAAACAATATAAAATTCTCTTCAAGTCAGTATATTTTAAAAGTTGCAGTGGGTCTTGGCTGAGTCAGGCAACTTTTTTAGCATTTTTTAAAAACTCAAGATGAATTTGAAGGAAAGAAAGATCATGGGCCACACAAGATTCATTCTCATGGCTGATATTTCCATTAATAGAATTCAGCGTTATCTACTAGAAATAATACTGGAGACTAGAACGTATCCTAGCTCTATTACTTACTTCCTGCATGACTTTGAGCAAATTATTTTGCCTCTCAGAGCCTCGGTTTCTTCACTGTTACCTCTGAGGAGGCTCACGGGACACCGGTGAGAGGCCATATATGAAAACAGCTGGTAACACAAAAGGCTCCACAAACAGCACTGTACTCATTTATTCATAAAATCCCTCCTACCAATCGTCAAGAAAAATCTGAAGTAGTGTACTATCTGTTTGTTCTCTTTTTCTTAAAAAAGAACATTAGGCGCTTCAGATAGAAAATAAAGGATCCGAGTCTATGAGGGACTTGCATCCACAGCTCTTCTTGGACACTCGATTCAGCTCTGAGCTCCGGACAACAACGAGACGCTCCTTTTGACATGGAGACAGTCTCAAATGTGGGTTGCAATTGTGATCCAGTATTAAAAATTATTTAGTGCTAATAGTTTTACCTTGTCTTTGGAGGGATTTTGGAAATCACTCAGACCCCTAAACCGTCTTTGTTTCTGTTTCTGCTCGATCAACAGGAAGAACGCAATAGTGAGCTCACACGCCTCCGTGGCCTGTTAAATGCTCTCTTTGACTATGTTTTAGCACTTTTAGTTGAATGGGAATAAGGTTTTTGGCTGTGTGTGCACCTCGCTCCTATCATTTTAACGAAAATCATATTTCTTTGCTGAAGGATAAATAACTTCGCATGTTAATGCTGAAAATTGACGACATTTTCCTTCAAGGGAGCACACGGAATGCTGCATCTATGTAATCACTGGGTAAAGTTGTAGACCTTCCTAACCGATCATGTTTTCATAAAATGTCTTGTTTAATGAAACCATATATTAGACTTTCGAACTTACCATATGCGATCTCTGGTTTACACGCTGTTTCTTTTCTGGTAGCTGCAGAGATGGTCAGATCCAATTCTGCCTGCATTTGCCCACAGTCAGCTGGATTTTGTGAAAGACAGCACATGTTAGGTTAATGTAAGGACAGACTCCTTTGGGAGTAAACACAGTTTTTTCCTCATCTGCCCTGAGACAATCCAACATAATCTTACAAATATCAGATTCCTAAGAACTGTCCATTTTCTCCTCTTCCATAAAGTGAAACAGTATGTAAAGCAAAAACAAAACAAACAAAAACCAAAATCTTGAATGTGGGACTTAGAATGGGTAGTCACTCCACATTCAGCTCGTCAGAAGTATATATGCTTCACTGAAGAAAGGAGGACATTTTCCCATTTTGAGTGTAATCAAAAATCCCTTGAAGGAACCAAATTGATGACCGATTTATGCTGTAAGAGGGAGAAGTAAGTACCTAAGGAATGCGTAGATTTTAGGGATTTTGAAAAGCAAAAGAAAACCAAAATCAACTCAGACTCTTATGGAGTCCGCAGTTGATTACTGTTGGGTTCTGGGGCTTTTCTTTGGCCAATAAGGCTGCTTGATTGGCAAAAGACTGAACGGAGAGCGTCACTAACCGGGGAGGACTAGGGGAAGGAAAGAAGAGCCAGCGGCTCATCCCGGAGCGTCTGTTCCCTAAGCAATGGTCCTGTTGCACTGAAAGGCCAGGTGAAAGGTAAGAGTAGGATGGCACTTCAGGGTAGCTTTCTGATCTCCAACAACCACCTGGTGGCGTTCCTGGTACAGCAGGAGCGATCAGGGTGTTCTGCAGCTGTCAAGATGTAGCTTTACAGTGCTCAAGGGACGGGCTTTCCATCAGGTGGGATGGCATTTCTACTTCTGAGAAATGACAGTTGGTCAAACAGCTTCCCCCAGACTAGCCCCAGACTCTGAGTGGCTGCTTTAAACAAGTATACAGCCTGAACACATTAAATGATGTTTACCTTCGATACATTTGCATGTTACTCCTTCACAGACTTTCTGAAGTTTGGCATGGGATGTGCTATAAAACATGGTACACTGTTTATCTGTGGCAATGAAAGTGCAGTTAGAAGAGGTGGCTTGGCGAACATACAATTTACCCGTCAACGAACATCTCCCGTGGCTCCTTGATCACGCACTCCAAACCCTCTTTCTGTAGCTGAGGCCCAGGAAAGTCACATTATGAACTGCCTGTCCTAACACAGGCCCCTCTACCCTCGAAATATCCTCCCTCTCTGTGCTTGAGATCTTACTCTTCCATATTCATTGCTGAGAATGAAAGTATTTGGTGTCTCAATGGATGAGAAGAAATAAATTATGTTACATGAGAGTCTATTGAAAGAATTATAATTGGTAATTGGTTAGGCTAGAGAAGAAATTTTTTTTTTTCTATCGCTCAGGAGGATAAAAGAAACACACACATATGGGGGTTGTGTAGCTCTTTTTCAAGGAGAGGCTCAGTATCACAATCTATGATTTCAGAAGTAAAACTAGACTGAAAGGGTCTCAGAGTTTTGGTTCACTTTTAAGAGTTTTGTAACAAGTAGAACTGTCCAAAGTGAAGTCTTCCGCCTTGTGAACCAAAGGGCTCTTCAGAAGTGGAGAATTATCACAAGTGGCTAAATGATCGAATGCAGAGGTCATTCATTCAGCATTTATTGACACACGTTAGCGCCTGACACTGGGTTAGAGACTCGGACGGAAGGATGACAGTGCTCTGGGGGTGCGCATAAAGACATGCAAACAAATAAAAACGGTGCAACGTGACAAGCTCTGTGATAGAGCTCTCTTCGAAGTGTGATGAGAATATAGATGGAGGTGGATTCTGCGAAGCCTGCAAGTAACAGCAGAGTAAATGGCCTTCTCTAAAAAGCAGAGATGCAACGGGAATAGTAACAGTGAACGCCAAAGAGACCTGAGGCAAAGGATTCCAGTGGGAGCACTCTAACCTGGTTCACCTGTTCTGAACATGACGAAGCTGAGCGCCAGAGGTGAAGTGATTCGCTCAGTGTCACCACTGGCTGTTTGTCCAGGTGAGAGAGGACATATATAAAATCTGCAGGCCTCAAGCGCCTTTCTTCAAATTCCATAATAAATACAAAGCAGTCCTCGGCAGAGACTCCAGAGTGGGGTGGGTTACCTGGTCTGTGGTACTCGTACACTGTGAAAGTAGCAGGACTCGGAGACCCAACTTCAAAAAGTTCAATTATCCGGAATCGAACACAAAGGAACTCATTGGAAGGAATCTGTTTGGTAAATTCAAAGATTAAGAAAATCATGAGAGACAAAAGACTCAAAATATTTTAGGCAGCAGCTGTTAAATAGTGATAATAAATGAAAAATGGCGAGAGGTGGAACTTACCGAGTTCAGTTGCAGAATAACATGCCCATCTTTGATTTCGTAATCAGTTAATAATTGATCCACCCTTTCCACAAGCTAAGGGAACAAAGAGAAAAGCTCAGATTTAACTTTTCGACCTTTCTGTTTAAGTGCATTCACCCAGTGGTGGAATGTGAGGTCATGGGGATGTAATCCACTATTTAAAGACACTGAAAAACAGCTCCTCCTCTTGAAAGAGCCTGAACGTGTCATCACACACACTCATGTTACTCTGTCCATGCAAGCATAATACTTGCCCTGTTTCACTCTGAAAAATAAAAACTTAGGTAGATAGTCGGTTTGAAAAGAATATTCTGGGAGAGTCTAAGAAAGTGACACAGAATGAATGGAAATAGCTTTGTAAAATAATGCAGTAAATGAAAGCAAGTATCCAGAACAATATTTAAGAGAAGACATTTACAGCTTTTAAGTCTTCTGGGTTTGCATTGACTCCAGTAGGCAGAGAGATATCCATCACTGCATGGGAGGACCCAGATGACGATTCTTCACTGCTGGGCTTGTAGCTGAAACAAGGTAGAGATGAGGACATAAAACAAGTAAGTGGATAAGATTCTTGAAGAAAAGGCCCTGTTCCTTGGTAGACTTTAACTTTCTAATTCGAGTCTCCAGTTAGTTGCTTCTTTATGATATATGTGTTATAATCTCTGAATTTTAAAGAGATCTCTGCCATCTATCCCAGCCCTTTACTCACTTGCCCAGTAACCTCGGTGGACCACCACGCTGGAGTTGGAGGTCACTCAGTCCAGTCTCTCAATTAGCTGGCTGAGGGAACTGAGGATGAGAGCAAGGTATCTGTTCAAGGTCACATAACTACTTCGCCCCAGGGCCTCATAAGGCTATTGATTCCCATCCTAATTCTTTCTCTAGCAGAGCATATTTGAAGAAAAAAAATTAACTGTATATTGGCAAGAGACTCGATAAGCATGTTCAGAAATAGACTGAAAGGAACACACTAAATGTTAGCAGCTACTTCTTCTGGATGATGACATCATAGGAGATTATCTCTTTCCTTTCCCATGTTTTCCTCTATTTTCTAACATTTTCACAATAGATGTTTTATTTTAAAAAATGTTTCAAGGACTACCCTTTGTCTAGGAATTGTGCTTGTGGGGAAGCTGAGGAGAAAGGCAGAGGGAGTAACATGGGCAATTCAATTTATTTTGTTTTTGCTTCTCTGGTATGAGAGAAAAGAATACTGAAATGGGGAATTAGGAAACTTGGGTTTTATCCCAGTTCTGCTGAGAGATTTCTACAAATTACTTCCCCTTTCTAGAGTTCATTTTCTTATTTGTAAAATTAATTGTGAAAAAGTAGAAACTTGTGCTTTAAAGTTATAATTCCAAGACTTCGTTTTGAGAGGCAGAGAGGCCTGTTACTACAATTAAGCAGAGTTAATGGGAAAAGAGGAGAAGGCTGGTGGGGTAGGGACTGGATTGGAGTGCGTTCTGCAAAGGCTGAGTTTTAGATTCCTGCCTCAAGATGTGGGAGAGACAGCTGAGCATTTGAGAGTAGAACTTGGGAGAGGAGCCAGGATTGAAGGAAGAGCCTGGGGAGATAGCTTCGCAGGGGGAAGATGAACTGATCTCACCCCCCAAACTAAATAAATATGAGTGAAATGGGAGCTATTATTCAAATTAGTGAGGTGGTAAGGACTCTCTTTTCCTCAATCATATCTTATCGATCATGTATAAAGCAGACCCTATTAGAAGTTTGAGATATCACATTTGCCATAAAAATGAAAATAGTACAAAATTTATGGCTAATAAAATTTAACCCCATTCTTCACCAAATTAATAATTTGGAACAAAATATAAGGCAACATGTAATTGAAAATAAGGCATCCAGCACTCTGTGACTGGATGAATGAGTGTCACCCAAAGTGGAGAACGCTGGCTCACAGATGCAAATACTCTGTCAACACGACGGCAAAGGGCCTCCCGAGTGGAGAGTGTCTATGGAAAGCTGCTGGAGCCTTGATGACTGTTGCCATGGCGACTGTTTCAACCGCGGAACAGAAACCTTCCTTTCCAGAAGCCCTTTGCCTGCTGCCAAAGACAGCAATCCTTCCCAAAGGCATTTTGTTCCAAGAGAAGGAGAGAAATGAAATCCTTTTTTCCTTTCTTGTGAATACAACAGAGAAGTTGTAAAAAGCTAAATACACGAAAGAGACCCTCTCAACACAGAAACTGTGCTGGGGTGTTCTTAAATCAAGAGAGTGTGCATTGGAAGGCAAAGAATTTCTCACATGAATAAGTACTACACAGTTACGTTTGGAATGTGTCCAACCCAACTTCAGCATCATAAAGCCAAAAGCGTGCTCTACCTGGGTTTTTTTTTTTTTTTTGAACATTCTGTCCCTAGTTTATTTAAAAAAAAAAAAAAACACCAAAAAACCAACCAAACAAAAAAACCCCGCAAAGGATAGAATACTGAATACCATATCTCTATTGCTTTCTTTTGTAGATTAACAATCTGGAATGCAAATCAATAAGTTTTTGAAGAGAGCCCTTTTATGCATAGCAGTGTTGTGGAAATACTGGAGGTGCTTTGGGATCAGGTAGTCCAATATTCTTGCTTTACAGAAGAGGCCTGGAGGAGCGAGGTGATTTGCTGCCAGTTACCCAAGCCCTTCATGGCAGAAGCTGCCCTCCGGTGTCCAGTTCCACCACCACAGAGCCCTTGCAGTGCCCACTCGGGGTGCCTCCCTGTAGTCCCACACATTGAAGCCCTGGCAGTGCCCACTCGGGGTGCCTCCCTGTAGTCCCACACACTGAAGCCCTGGCAGTGCCCACTTGGGGTGCCTCCCTGTAGTCCCACACACTGAAGCCCTGGCAGTGCCCACTCGGGGTGCCTCCCTGTAGTCCCACACACCGAGTCTAGCTTTGCCCAGAACAAGTGTGCTCACACTCCCTGCAAGACATGCTAGGGACTTAGACAGTGATCACACCCTGTCTGCCAGAAGAGAGGTGCCCAAGAGTGGGAACGGCAGGAATGGAGCTGCCTGAGAAGGCATGACCTTAGCAGGACCTCAGGGAATGAAGAGGGGTGTGGAGGGAGAGCAGAGGGCAGAGACTGGCCCAGGACAGAAGGCAGGACTTGAGTAGCTGATAAAGGGACCCTGACAGGAGAGGGACTGGCCTGGGATCCCAGACAGGCTGGCAGATGAGATCGAGCAACTGAGAGACAGCGAGCTCTTCCTTAAGGCTGGCGGTCTCAGATAACGCTGCCTGAAGGAGGTGATTCAGCCACTGGACTGGGCGTCATGGTCTGCCTCTAATTGTGAGAACTTGGCAGGTTCCTTCACCTCCTGGCGCCTCAGTTTCTTTACCACTAAAATAAAGGGATTACTATATCGTTCCTAAAATCCTTTTCAGCTCTAATCTATGACATAACTGCATGGAATTTCTACGTTACCCATTCTGAATGCTTTGCATCATGTGTGACAACAAGTATAAACAGCAAAACATCAGCCACAGAAATCACTGTTGTTGAGAATAGGAAGAATTAAGAAACTAGAACAGAACAAGAGGTCCTAAGGGGGTGGTAGAAAGAAGAAGGAAGAAGCCTGTGTTCTAGTTCTGGCTCTTCCACCACCTGATTCACTCTGCGTGATCACTAAGGTATATAGGCATATTTTCATAAACATTTTAGAATGGCAGCTTGGTGAGCAAAACAATGGCCCACAGAGGTGTTCATTTCTTAATCCCCAAACCTGTGAATCTGTTACCTTAAATAGCAAAGGGGACTTGCAGTGTGATTAAGGTAAGGCTCTCGAGACAGGGAGAGTCTCCTGAATACCCAGGTGAGTCCAATGTGATCACAGAGGTCTTGATAAGGGAAAGAAGCAGGAGAATCAGAGAAGGAGATATGATGGTGGAATCAGGGGTCTGAGTCAGCGGGAGATACTAAAAGATGCTGTGCTGCTGGCTTTGAAGATAGCGGGAGAGAGGCACGGGTCAAGGAAAGCAGGTGTCTCTAGAATCTGGAAAAGGCTCCCCTGGAGCCTCCAGAAGGAACATGGCCCCATTAACACCTTGATTTGAGGAATTCTGACTTCCAGAATGATAATACATTTGAGCTAAGTCACTGTGTGTGTGGTGTGTGTGTGTGTGTGTGTGTGTGTGTGTGTGTGTGTGTGTGTGTGTG
>ML662454.1:7726521-7964391 GCA_007570785.1 Antilocapra americana
GTGTGTGTGTGTGTGTGTGTGTGTGTGTGTGTGTGTGTGTGTGTGTGCTCAGTTGCTCAGCTGTGTCAAACTCTTTGAGATCCCGCCAGCCCACCAGGCTTTTCTGTCCATGGAATTTCCCAAGCAACAATACTGGAGTGACTTGCCATTTCCTCCTTCAGGGGATCTTCCCAACCCAGGGATTGAACCTGCTTCTCCTGCATTACAGGTGATCTCCTGAATTGGCAGGTGGATTCTTTCTTTACCTTTGAGCCACATGGGAAGCCCCTGCAAGTCATTATATTTATGGTAAATTGTTACTAGTAGCAGCTAGTGGTCAAATCAGGCCTTGGAGTTAGTCTGCTACGGGTAATCCAAGGTTCTCAGCCCTGGATACCGTTAGAAGACCCTGCAGGGGGTGAGGTCGGACAGAGTTCTGCAGAGTTCTAAAAGCTCTTCAGATGAGTTCAATGTACAATCTGATTTGAGAACCACTGGCTGGCTGCTAATGACGAGGGATTTTGTTGGGCAAACATGACTTTTTCTAAGTAAAAGAATGGGAGCCACTTCTGAGAGAATACTTTGCTCTTTTCCTAATACTTATATATATCATAATCTACCTTTCTGGAAGACAAATTAATAATATAATGTTTGAACTAGAAAAAGGCCAAAAATGGGAGAAAAGTGTATATGAGCAAAACAAAACTGTTCTGTAGAGTAAGTAGCTGTTTAAGAATACCTGCTATATTTCACATTAAAAAAAGTGAGCAATTTTACTTCTGGACATCTTTATCATTCAAAAAGATTCAGAGAGAGAATACTCTGGCAGAAGTGAAGCCCTAAGATCGACTGTCCCCCCGGTGGACACGGGCTCACCTGGCGCAGGCCACCACGCGCTTGTATTCTGAGCTGCTGTAGCCGGAGGCTGACGCACACAACAAATAAGAGACAAAAATAAGAGTAAACTGTTTTTAGCTTTCTTGAGAACATGTCAGAACAGAACCATTAATGAACAGGCCTCTGAACACGCTTAAAAACGATCTGAGATTTGGAAGTTAGCACTTGCGATGATTTTAATGGAAATTCTGGTTTCAATGGAGTGGTCAGTGGCTCCTGACAACCCAGGAACTGTTGAAATCATTAAAACAGTTCTCTGCTCTCCAAGAACTTAATACGGAAGGAGTCATTTAAGGTGGATCTGTGTTGGTAACATGTCTGGGGGAGGTGGCAGGGAGGAAGCAACCATGTCTAGATTCTCCGGTAGCTAGAAATTTCCTGCAGGAACAGGACTCTGAGTCACAAACAGAAGTTATCAGCAGAGGAACAGCACGCACCCTGGTCCCGGGGCCAGGGGTCAAGGAAGACTGGGGTGTGCAAGAGGCCTTGCTTCCAGACTGTGCAGAGAGAACCAGCCCATCAGAAGAGGGATGTGAGGGCCACATGCAGAAACAAGACAGGCACATTAAGAATTGGTCCTGAAGAGACCAAGCTGAAGATGGAGGCAGGGAAATGTCCATTTGCCAGACTCCTAGGGAAACAGAAAGGGTACGGGATGGAAGCTCGACAGAGCAATGAGAAAAACTCAGGGCTTGGGAATGGAACCCAGACGTAAAACCACTAACAGAAATTCAAGGTTCTGAAATTAGGCCCTTACCGCTGGTTACATTCTTCTTTTTCTTTTAGAATCTTTATTGAATTTGTTACAATATTGCTTCTTCTTTTTTTTTTTTCTTTCTTTCTTTCATGTTTTGGTTTTTTGGCTGCAAGGCATGTGGGATCTTAGTTCACTGGCCAGGGACTGAACCCACATCAGGCAAAGCCTCAGCCACTGGACTCCCAGGGAAGTCCCAAGTTACGTTCTTTTTTTTTTTTCCTTAGCTTTTAATTGATTTTTATTTGGAGGATGACTGTTTTACAATAATGTGTCGGCTTCTGCCTGCAACATGAGTCAGCCACAAGCATACAAGTCTCCTTTCCCTTGAACCTCCCCTCTAACCCCCACCCCATCCCACTTCTCTCGATCCTAGTTACATTTTTAAAAGTTCTTTTTAGTCAAAACAATTTCTGGATCAACGGTGGATACTTAACCTAGATATTGTTATTTAATATCAATTTACAACTGTTACTAGTGAGCTACCTCTATTATAATAAATGGCAGTTATGTTAACTCAGATGTCAACCTATTAAAGAATTTGAGTGAGAAATTACTTCAGCACATTTTTCCTGATCAGAGAAGCTCTTTGGCATTCTTTTTGCTTAGCCAACATTATAGTGTAAATCATGCTGTTTTACCTTCAATTTCCTGGGTTTCAATTTTCAAATGGAAGCTGCAAACTTCCTCCGAGGTACTGATTTTGTGAACCACAGTTTTTACCTATTTTGGGACAAGTAAACAAGAAGACTGTTTCAAATGGGGAGTGGAAAGGTGTTAGGGCAGGCCTGCGGCTGAAAACGGGATGAAAGTGTTTCTACCACGCAGTGCCAGTGGGATGCGTTAAAGACCCATTTTCCCAGCAACTGGACTTCTGGCAAGCTCCACAATTCGAAACAACCGAGAAGCCCAAAGTAAGCTAAACATGACCTCTCTCCAGGCAGAACCTTGGTCCAAATTCCACACAGTCAAATCTGAGCACCTCACTCTGCAGGGAAGTGTTTATGACTTTCATCCTTGTACCTGTACACTCCAATTTCACACAGAACACCACGAGGTCATGAAGTACGGTTTCCCAGCCCACAAACCACTGTGGTGACAGCAAAGTATAGGTGTGCCTGGAAGGGCAGGAGTGCTGCCAGAAGCGGGCGTAGCGAGGGCGACCAGAAGGGGCAGAGCAGTGGGCCATCCATCTGCCCACCCGCATGCACCTTATAAACAGGCTTTGAAGGGATAGACGCGCTAAAGGTGAGGGTGCAATTAAATGATCAGGAGAATGTTAATTTACGCTCAGAAATGTAGTTTGTATTATTTTAGGCATTTGGCAGTTACAGCTTAGTTCTTCTCAGCTGTTTGTGTGCATCCATGCAGCCTGTGGTTAAAAACAGAAGACACTTAAGCCCTTATACATACACAGCAGTCAGCAGTGATGCTGGGTAAATGGGACGTGACTGTTACTAACCTCAGCATCCACGCATACACGTGTGAGTGTGCACATGCATACACAAGTCACATGCATATACGCATACATGTAAGCATACGATTATTTATCTCTATACAACTATATGTATATACTTGTATATAATTTCTAGAAATACAAACCCATATAAAGATTAACAGCCATTTTCAAAAAGAAACTGTGGGGATAGCTATCACGATAACCAGAAAGAATGATAACTGACTCTTACCTCAGTTACGGTTACCCCAGCCCAGATTGCTGTAACTTTGTGGCAAAGTCTCTTTCTTTTAGATTGCTGACTATAAGCTGACAGATAACCTCAAGTTGCTCTCCACAAAATACTCACATGCACTGTAGCCAAGCCAAGGTTCTGTCCAGTACTGAGGATGACGAGATCATCATTGAGAGGTACCTGGAGAGATTTTTGCATTCAATACTATTCCTCATGCTTATTTACGTTGCACAGAAGGCTGTGGACAGTAACAGCTATTTCCAGTTATTTGTATATTTAAATATGCCTTAAATAATCTAAAATGTGGTAATTAAAAAAATACATATCAGCATCTATATGCCGATAGCTACTCTTACTGATACAGAACCCAGTTTTTCCAAGGTATTTTTTCCCTTGGGAAATTCTCATTGGCCATCAAGGTTTTCACTTTTAAAAATCCACTAGCAGCAAAGGACACGGGGTAGGTTGTTGGGCGACCTGCAGACCGTCTCCAGTTTGGCCACAGTCTGCATGTGTTTGGGGTCAGTTGGAACCACCGGCCGATTCCCAAGTGTGTCTTCTCTCTTACTCTACTGTCAGACCTTGGCGTGTCCTATTCTCTATGTCTGGAACATTCTTTGCTTCTCTTCGCCTGGCTAACTCCTTCATTCTTCCAGATTTATCCCGCCGATTTGGGGGCATTTGAAAAACTGCTTTCACCTCTCAGCCTGGCTTAGGAGGCTCCCCTCTGTCCTTCTGTGAACCTAGCAAAGATCTTAGTTTTCACTGTTTGTTGCAATGACTGTCTCCGCTACAGTACAAGGGTTCTTTGTGCTTTACTTTTGGATCTTCAGTGCCCAGGACAGAGCAGGCACCCCTGCTTAGGACACAGTAGGCACCCATCTTAGATTCAAGGAGTGAATATTTACATTTGCATAAGAAGGGAGAACAGATCTCAAAGGTCCCATCCAGTTATAAAATATTATTTTTAAAAATCCTTTATTTACCTCTATTGGCCTCCCAAGGAAATACTTCTCTGACATCTTATAATGGTAGATGTCACCTTTATTCTTGTAAGACACTTTGATATCCATGTTCAAGCGGAGTTTTCTAACCAGGAGTGAATACTCTGTCAGGCCCTCAATGGCATTAATTGTATCCTATCAACAAACAGCAAGGTACAAAAATAAGTTTACTTATTTACATACCCCCTGTGTTACAAATACACTTTCTTATGAGAAGGTGAGTCAGCGTCGCCTGGAGATGAAACTCCAGGTGACTGAGTGGAACTAGTTAAGGGCCCCTGTGTGGAGAGGGAAGAGGAGTCTCCCTCCACCAGTAGGGACGCTGCAGTCACAGGGACAAGAAGGCAGCGTGGCTCACATCCGGGCTCGCCATGTTCCCTGGGCCCGCACCCTCAGGCATATCACCCTTCCAGAATGCCTCCAACTCCTCGCACTGCTGTGGCTCTCCTTCCCACCCTCACATCTAAGCTCAACTAGCCCCACAGGGAAGCCGTAAAGAGCCTGCCCTTCTCATTCTGTTTCAATGTTCTTCCCTTCTGCTCTTTAGAGCCTTCTTCTCGGTTAGTAACATTTTATGTAGGGTTTACCACTGGCATCCCCTCACTGCGGTGTGAGATTCTTGGGGGCAATAGTACATCCTTCTTGGCATCCATTGCATTTAGCAGGTACTCACATGGTAGTTATTCAACAAACATTTGCTGAAGGAATAAATGTGTGCGTGAGTGCTAAGCCGCTTCAGTCGTGTCCAACTCTATGCAACCCTATGAACTGTAGCCTGCCAGGCTCCTCTGTGCATGGGATTCTCTCAGCAAGAATACTGGAGTGGGTTGCTATGCCCTCCTCCAGGGGATCTTCCTGTCGTAGGGATCAAGCCCAGGTCCCTTATGTCTCCTGCACTGGCAGGCAGGTTCTTTTTACCACTAGTGGAATGAACTTAATTTTTCTAGATCTTGTTTTCCTCATCTACAAAATTGGGAAGTGTGGTTGAATCAGAGACTACCTTCTCCCCCATGTCCACGCAGCCAGAGCGCATCAGTAGGGTCCTCTTTCCTCCAAGCCTCCAGGTGTGCCCGTGGTGAGACCCATTTCCTTCCCCTGATTAGAATTAGATGATCACTAACATCCCCCCGAAGGACCCCTCTAGCTCTAAATTTTATATACATACACACACACCCTGTCATTGTCCGAGCACCCAGGCAACAGGGAAGAGGCTAACATTTGAGATAAGCTTGAGCGTAGATGTACACTATACAACTACACAGTAGCTATAAAGCGAAATACACAGACTCAAATGAGTTTACATTGGTAGGTAGACAGATAAACATGCTAATCATCATATTCCTCTTACTTTTTATTTAGTATTGTGGAAAGGAACATCAGTGCCTTTACTTACGTGGCAGCCACTGTTTCTTATACAGGATTTGACAGAGTTGCTGCTAACTCTCCTAGTCCTCCATGGTAACTAAGAATCGTAAAGGAAGTTCTGGGCTTGGGGTTTGGAGGTGTGAGTTCTGATGCTGGCTCTGAGCTGCGTTTCGCCTCTGCGGGAGAAGGGTGTCACTGCAGATGGTCCTTACGGCCCTTGATCCCAGTCACTTATTCCTGTCTTGAGTGTGCTCACTTGGTGACGGAACCATGGAGGCCAGAGGAGTGTGGACTGTGCGGTGTGGGAGGCACCAGAAATATCTCCAGGAAGACAACAGAGAGAAAGAAACATTACCTGGGTTGAATAAAAGCCACCTCCATATCGCTGCTCTTCCGATAGCCATTTGATGACTGGATGCACATAATTCATGTCTCTCAAGTTCAGGTTGGTCAGCAAGGCGTAGGCCGTGGTTTCGACCGTACGGGCTGTGCCAGTGTCAGGCGCAGCGCTGTCCTTCTGGTGAAGATTGTCTTTCCAAAAACGATAAATGGGTGGATTACCTAAACATCAACAAATCACACTGGTAAATATGATGAAAAACGTGAATTTGGTGTAACAAGTCTAGAAGGTTTCTGGAAATTTCTTCTGGTAGTGGCCTTCTGGTTTCCAAAAGTTTCATACTCTTCTGAGAGAAGAATTTTCTCAAGGCAACCAATACAAACAAGATCTCTTAATACAGGGCTGTTTTAATCTCTAATGGAAAAGCATCTAAATATGAGCAGAGAGACAGACAGACAGATGATAGACAGCTGAATGACTCGGCTGTACACCTGAAACTGACAACATTGTAAACCAGCTGTACTTCGATTAAACACACAAGGCTGTTTGTCTTTATGTAGAAAAGTCAACGTGGAACACCTACATGTACTACATGGACTTCTGTCTGGTAGTGGAAAGGAGAGTCAGCTGGAATCATTGACAGCACCCAGGTTCTAGACTCTCCTCTGCTACTGAGGCTGCTAAGTCGCGTCAGTCGTGTCCGACTCTGTGCGACCCCGTAGACGGCAGCCCTCCTCTGTCCCTGGGATTCTCCAGGCAAGAACACCGGAGTGGGCTGCCATTGCCTTCTCACTAACAGAGCTGTAAACTTGGGTGGAGTCTCTTCATTCTGCGATTCTTTCAGTTCCCACAAGTGTAGATGGTGCTTTCTTCCTTGCAGTGAAACTCAAGTGATATACCAAACGTAAATGTTTTTATGAACCAGAAAGCACTAGATATATATAGATAGATGCATACATATGCTTATTGTTATTATTATTGACACTACCAAAAAAATTAGAGAACTTTTCTCCTTGATAGAAAAAAAAAAACACAAAACTACAGTTTGGAAATTCTGAGAACACCCCCAAGCCTTAACTGTTCTATCTCCTCCCGATTTAACACACTAAAGACAATTTCATAAAGGTAGCACTTTTCATAAATTAGTTTCTAGATTATATTTGGTTTTTATTGTTCTGTGCTGTGTGTGTGCTGTGCTCAGTCACTCAGTCGTGTCCAACTCTCTGTGACCTCATGGACTGTAGCCCGCCAGGCTCCTCTGTCCATGAGATTTTTCAGGCAACAGTACTGGACTGAGTTGCCATTTCCTACTCCAGGTGATCTTCCCAACCCAGGCATCAAACCCATATACCTTGCATTGGCAGGTGAATTCTTTACCACTGAGCTACCTGGGAAGCTTTATATATCTATATCTATATATTTATTTGGAGAAGGAAATGGCAACCCCCTCCAGTATTCTTGCCTGGAAAATTCCACGGACAGAGACGCCTGGTGGGCTACAGTCTATGGGTGGGCAAAGAGTCAGACACGACTGAGTGCCTGAGCCCAGTGTGTGTGTGTGTGTGTGTGTGTGTGTGTGTGTATGTGTGTGTGTGTGTGTGTGTGTGTGTGTACACATAAACATATATACGAGCTTCCCTGGTGGCTCAGACAGTAAAGAATCTGCCTGCAATTCAGGAGACCTGGGTTCGATCCCCGGGGAAGATCCCCTAGAGTAGGAAATGGCAACCCACTCTGTATGGCTTGCCTTGAGAATTTCATGGACAGAGAACTCTGATGGGCTACACAGTCCATGGTTTGCAAAGAGTCAGATACTCTTGAGCAACTAACACACACACAAGTATATATATACATGCACGTATGTGTGTGTATGTGCATATGCACGTATTCTTTGCCTTGCGGTTTATCACGGGATATGGACTGCAGTTTCCATGCTATACAGCAGGACCTTGCTCCTACCCACTCTGTATGTAACAGTTCTTCATCCGCTAACCCCAGCCTCCAACTCCATCACTCCAACATCCCCCCTCAAAATTCTGATGTCTCTGTTTACAACTCAGAATCACCTTGCTTGCTTGACTTGAGGGACAAAATGTTTTCCCTCCCTCTTGAAGGCTTTTTTTGGAATGAAGGCTTTGGTTACTAAAGATAGTTCCAGTTCAAATATTATGTGAACTAATACATTCCCTTCTAGCTCTTAAATTCTATTATTTTAGGATTCATTTCTTACAATACCCAAGGTATTTCTCTTGTGTTATTTGAAAAGTGTTATAGAAGTGGTTTTGAAGTACATGTTGAGATTCAGTCATTTTTTAAATGATGACAGAAGTCAAATTTTGTAGACGGTGATAACCCTCATGTCATATCTCCTAACCTTTTAGGAAACTTCAGCCAGGAGGGGGCTCAGAAGCACCCAACCACGCCAGTGCTGGTCAAGGCACATCGGCCAGCGACCAGTACTCTTATCTCTTTACTCTTGACCCCAGGACACAACGTCTTTATTCTTCAAAGTGAAGCACATGCCTTTTGGTCAGCCTGGTGCAATAGAAGCTAGGTCATGCACTCTTCTGCTCAAAGTCCTCCAATGACTTCCCTTCTCGCCTGAAGTGGAAGTTAAGGTTCTGGGGAATCCCACTGGCCCCCATAGGACCTTGATATGAATAAGACTCAGGCACTGCTTGCTCTTTGTAGAGGCTCACCCAAACCAGGGAGCGTGGTTGGGTAGTGGAGCAAAAGCTGGATTTCGGCCTTAACTCGCCCATGCTTTGTACATCACCCCGCTGCATACGGGAGTCCGACAGAGCTCCGGTAATGCCCTCCGGGGTCCTGCACGGCGCTCCCTCCTCCTCTCCTTCCCTGACACCACTCCTGCCCCCACCCCACTTCTCTCCAGTCACCCTGAGCTCCTCGCCTTGCTTGGAGCACCAGGCCACTCCTACCTCAGGCATTTTCATAAACTGTTTCTCTACCAGGAAATACTCTTCCAGAAAGCCACTGGTTTGCTTCCTCACCTCCTTCAAGTCTTGACTCAAATACCATCTTCTCAATGAGGCTTAAGCCTGACCACCTTGTTTAAATTACAGCCTGTCCCCTCACTTTCTCTCCCTTCCTTGCTTTATTTTTCTCCATATCAGTCCTCACTAAATAGGTTACTATATCACTGAATAGTCACTACATGCAATGTTTGTTATTGATCATGTTCTCTCACTAAACAGAATATCAATCTCACGAAGGCCTGGGCTTTTTCCTTTTTTGTCTGATGCGTTATCCCCAGAGCCTAGAACAGAGCCTGGCACAGAGAAGGTGCTCCATACACATTTGTTGAATTAACAAATGCATAAATATGTGCTGAAGGAGTAACGACATAAATGAATGGTAGCGCCTATCACATTGCGTTGTGGTGTCTTTGTTCCTTGAGGGCAGAGATTCTGTCTCACTCTACTTTGCACGCCCCAGCCCTTTCGCAGCATTTAGCAGAGGCTACATGTTTATTTGGACCATAAAGAAGGCTAAATGCCAAAGAACTGAACTTTGAACTGTGGTGCTGGAGAAGACTCTTCAGAGCCCCTTGGTCCACAAGAAGATCAAACCAGTTAATCCTAAAGGAACTCAATCCTGAATATTCATTGGAAGGACTGATGCTGAAGCTGAAGCTCCAATACTTTGGCCACCTGATGCGAAGAACTGACTCCTTGGACAAGACCCTGATGTTGGGAAAGATTGAAGGCAGGAGGAGAAGGGGACGACAGAGGATGAGATGGCTGGATGGCATCACCGACTCAACAGACCTGAATTTGAGCAAATTCCAGGAGATAGTGAAGGGCAGGGAAGCCTGGCACGCTGCAGTCCACGGGGTCCAAAGAGTCAGACACGACTGAGCGACCCAACGATGCGCTTACTGGACACTCGCTCAACGAATGTCAGAAACAAGCCATACCTTTGACGAAAGCTTTCTTCTTCAGAGCAGAGACAATGGAACGAAACTGTGGGTGTGCCGTATCTCCGAGGGAAAGAGCGTAAGCAGCGATGGCCAGTGTAAAAGCACTCTGGGTTGAGAGGGCATTTTCTTGCAGAAAGATGTCAGCTTTACTTACAGCCGCGCTGATTTTCTGGAAACAAGAGCAGAAGATACCTAAGTTTCTTTGACAAGATTTGACCTATCAACTGATAGATACAACCAGGTTGTACCACCCCAGGTTGCAGGCAAGATGAAAGGGAAACGACCTAGTGGAAATGGATGGTGGCTCCCTGAAGCATATCCTTCTGGGAGAAGGAGCAGAGGGTAACCAGGAAAATGAAAACAAAATTGTCCAAGTCGGTTTAAGTTTTTGCTTCTGAAGCCTCCCTCCTTGGTAGAGGCTTTTCCATTTAGTTTCTGCTTCCCATGTCAGACCTGGCCTCTGGGAAGAAGAAGCATCAAGTATAGGCATGGCTTTCTCCTTCCTGCTCCACCCAGCATAGCTGAGACAGAGTCACATTTTCAGAAGTTTTACTAAATAAAACCAGCAGCAGCAAAAAAAAGAGCCAGGCTGCCAAAGTGCTTTTCGAGGCTAAGGATTCCTGGGGGAATAATCTCTCTGCCTCTGCCTGGAGACAACTGAAATCGTTATTTTGGGTGCGTGATGAGGAGGTGGTATGACGCAACATCCCTCACTCCTCGTCTGGCGCCTTCTCGCCAGCTCCATCTGGCTCTCACTCACACGCTGCTGGGCACTGGCAACGTTCCTCACTGACTATTTTGTCTTGCTGAATACATATGTGTATATGCACACTAAGCTGCCTCAGTCATGTCTGACTCTTTGCGACCGTATGGACTATGGCCCGCCAGGCTCCTCTGTCTGGGGGATTCTCTAGGCAAGAATGCTGAAGTGAGTTGCCCATGCCCTCCTCCAGGGAATCTTCCCAACCCAGAGATCACACCCGCATCTCTTATGTCTCCTGCACTGGCAGGTGAGTCCTTTGCCACTAGTGCCCCCGCATATATATATGTGTTTGGCTGGTTGAGAATTATTCACTGATTGAGAATTGAACCCGTCTCTCCTGTGTCTCCTGCATTGCAAGCAGATTCTTTATCACTGAGCCACCAGGAAGCTACACATGTGTGTATAGGTATGTGTGTATGCCCACACAGGAGCTGTAAGAGATGCAGGTTTGATCCCTGGGTCATGAAGATCCCCTGGAGGAGGGCACGGCAACCCATTCCAGTATTCTTGCCTGGAGAATTCCATAGACAGAGGAGCCTGGTGGGCCACAGTCCATGGGGTCACGGAAGAGTCAGACACGACGCAGCGACTAACCAATAACAACACACACACATATGACAATTCTCCTGAACTAAGCGAAAAACTTAGTTCATTTTGTGGTTCAAGCCCTACCAGTCCCCTTGGGGTTTTCCATCTCGGTTCTGTCAGCTGGTTTGAAGGATAGGTCTAATTTACTTCCCAGATCAGGATCTCATTTCTGTTAATCTTTAGAGCCTTCTATGTTGATTCACTTAAGTGGATCCTCTCCTTTCTCCCCTCAGCTTCCAAGCAAATGGAACAGCACAACCCCAGGCAGAAAACATGGGAGGGTGTGTCCTTGGCGGTTCTGAGATACAGAGCACTTTAGTGCTCAGAATTCCATGTGATTCCACCCTTTGGCCACCTGCTGCAAAGAGCTGACTCCCTGGAAAAGACCCTGATGCTGGGAAAGATTGAAGGCAGGAGGAGAAGGGGATGACAGAGGATGACATGGTTGGATGGCATCACCGACTTGATGGACATGAGTTTGAGTAAGCTCTGGGAGTTGGTGGTAGACAGGGAGGCCTGGTGTGCTGCGGTCCGTGGGGTTGCAAAGAGATGGACACGACTGAGTGACTGAACTGAACTGAACTGAACTGATTCCTCGTAATAAAAGAACAGTCCCATACGTAGTCTAAGAGTTAGCAGGGGTGACAGTAGGATCCCAGGGACACGGGGTCATCTTCTCATCACAATCAGAAGTTATTTAATTCTAATCACAGATCTACAGTTCAGTATCTTGTGACAGGGGACAATTATATTCACCTTCCTTACAGGCCCCCGTTTTCTCATCTGTCAATAAATGGGTTGGACTAGATGCTCTTTAGTATCTATCACGCTTCTGAGTTCCTTAAATTCTGCAGTTCAGGTTATTTTCAAGCCCTCCGTCCTATCCCCTACTCCGTTCCCCGAATATGGTACAGAAACAGTCAATGGGTGTTGGAGAAAGAAAACACTTACCTCCATGGGGCATATATCAAAAGACTTTCTAATTCCAATCACAGCAAAGGCTGTAAGATACAAAGTCTTCTCTTGGGCTTCCACAGGCAAGGTCCCCTAAAAGTAAGCAATGTTTCAAAAGGAGACTGAAACGGTGTCTTTCAAAGGGAACGACCTGGCTTGACCCCACTTCGGCCTCCGCTCCCCCCTCACCCCTTCACGCACTCCAGCTGGACCCCTGGCATTTTCTCAAAGCTCTGAGCTTTACATGCTTTCACTTGCTTTTCTCACCCCCACCTCTCCACCCTGGAGCTCCACTTCATACCCCTTCACCACATTCCAGTTCGCCTTCTCCTTCGAGACCTTGCGAAGACATCGCCTCCTCTACAAAGCGCTATCCTTCCTCGGTCCTCCCATATCTCCTCCTCTGAGGACGATGACGTTCCAAGGCAATGCTTCTAAGACCTCCCAGGGAATGACCTCCTACTCATCTCCCCAGCTTTATTTTGTGCCTCTCACCCCGAGTCCTCTAGGCCCCAGCTCTTTGAATGAACCACCCACTCTCCACGTCAAGGTAACAGGCATGCTGCTTGCGCTAGAACCTTCTGCCCGCCTCCCTCCTACCTAGCTCCTAGGAACCTGGTCAAATCGTTTCTTCAATTTTCCCAATCTAAGTGAGAGCTTCTGCTTTCAAAGAAACCACATCAACCTTTTATTAATGTGAATCATACACTTGAAATCACTTAAAGTCTGACTTTTCTGCCAGATGGGAGCAATCGCCACGGCCTCACTGACCATACCCGTTCTGCTCACTATTGTATCCCTACCAGGTAGTACTCTATACACATTCTGTACACACTGATTGAATAAATAAATGAGCACATAGCTTAAACCTTGGTTAGAGTTGTTAGTATTTGTACCCCACTCTCCCTCCCAGTGAGCGAGCGCCTTTGTGGCAGGGACACTCTCTGATGCCTTCTTCCCACGCTTCCTCCCTCATGGTCCCCCAAAGAGGCCCTTGCATGTTTCAGGTGCTCAGGGAATGGTTGTTGGATGGATATGAACAGCGGGATAGATGGATAGGATTAAGAAAAAAATTGTTGTAGTATCTTACTTTTCAAATAGCACCTAAATGATGTGGGTTGCCTTCGTTTCTTGTGGGGGTCCTAATCGGTCCTAATTATGGGACCCCGGTCGGCCAGGAAGGCCACTTAAGACATGAAAGGGATTGGATCGGGGCAGGCAAAATAACTAAATAAATGAAAGCTGTTGGATCCTAAAAAATACATTCTAGGAGTAGAAGAGGCTGTAGCAGTATTTTGGAGAGATTTTACAATTTAAACATGTGGGTGGATTTCAATATCAAACAACACTTCGTTGTACTTCTTGATAAATTAACTCTAATCTTCTTTCTAACAGATACGTAGGATCCCTGCCATCTTTCACAACAAGATCTTGCAGCCTTGACCTATGAGAAGGCCTTGAAGTTCAAGTGCAGATTTTGTACCAAGTGTTCGTAGACAAAGGAGCCCCTTTTGTCACTTCTGCGAGCTCTGGCGCCGTGCTCTGTGACCCACTAATGCCTGTTACACCAGATGTCTGAGATCTTACTCATCTGACCTGTCTGGAATTATCTGAATAGCAGGATGAGAAGACCTTTTAAAGTCTTTGCCTGTACACAAGAGAAGTTTCTTGCAGGATTGCATATATGTTCCCCTCACTTTTCTATTCTTCTAAAAATGAATAAGAACACAACTCAGACTTTTAAATCAAACTACTGTTCATCCGTGCGTTTGGTTTCCTTACCTGTAACTTCACGGGTTGATAGTCGGAATTTTCCTTGAATGACCCATTTTCTAGTTGACATTTCTCAACCAGCCACAGTAAAGAATTACAAATTGAATTTTGGTTCTGATCTACATATTTACTTATTTGTCCAAGTACTCTTAGAGCAAAAGCTGTTAACCTTTGGGATGAAAATCAAATAAATAAACGTTTAGACACTGAAGCCCTTTTGGCCTTCAACCTGCAGTGTGTTTTAGTTCATACAGTGTTTATTCTTGAAAAGAAAACATTTTAAAACACACAATTCCAAAGTAAGATGTTCCTGTTTCAAAACGTCAGGGAGGATATCAGGAAGACCTCCAAAAAGAGTCAAATGTAAGCACCACATCTTCTGCGACTGCAGCGCTGTTAGCCTGCACGCAAGCTGAAAACTGATGACTGATGATACAGACAGTTCTCTGAAGTTGGAGGCAACAGCCTTGAAACAAATAGTTTAAAGCACTGACTCACAAACAGGAGATACTGAGGAGCAAAATTATAAAATTCTAGATTGTAAAATCTATGCAAGGTATCTGCTCTAAATCCCCATCTGAGGTCTGAATTCTCTTCCCTAATACCCGTGGGGGTGTTTATCTCGCTTCCCCTTGAGTCATGCCATTGACGGAGAGCTTGCCACCTCTCAAGGAAGCTTTATTTATTATGATTGCTTGGTCAAAAAAAAAAGGTTCAGAAGACTTCTCTGGGGGTCCAGTGGTTAAGAATCCACCTGACGTTGCAGGGGACACAAGCTTGATTCCTGGCCCCGGAAGATCCCACCTTCCGCGGGACTACTACGCCCTTGGGCCCCAACTACTGAGCCCGCCTGCCCGCGGGCCCGTGCTCTGCAGCAAGAGAGGCTCCTGCAGCGAGAACGCCCGCACCTCAGCTGGAGGGCAGCTCTCGCTCACTGCGGCTCGGTAAAGCCAGCTCGCAGAAGCAATGGCTGGGCACAGCCAAAAATACACAGACGCAGTCTCTACTAATGTCTTGCCAAACTGTCCAAGGGGGTCTGCTCCTGGCCCCGAGTGCCTCTTACACCTCCTCTCCTCCTCTCCGAGTCCTTCACTCGGCAGCCTAGGGGCCAGAAACCTTCGAGACTCAGACCACTCGACTCTCTCCCTCACTTTAAAATTTTGTTTTCCTTTTTCTTTATAAAATGAATATTAGTCTCGTTAATTCTTTTCTCTTCCGTGTGTTTCTGAAAAAACATTATGTGTGTGTGTGTGTGTCTTTCTAGGAACTCATGGAGTTGGGTGTTGGGTCTAGGGTGGTCGTGTCCAGGTGTTTCTATGTTTCTGACTAAACACCAACCACGAAGTCTTGCCCAAAATCTTGAGAGGCTCTAGGGGTTTCCTGAGACGCCACTGCTTCTTCCTGTGGGGAGTTCTGTTCTCCAGGCACCCCTCTGTTCCCAGCTCCTGATGCGGTGGTCTCGAGTCCACATCAGTCCCCCGCTCCCCGCATGCTGGGTATTGTCCTCCGATTGCCACACTCCGAAAAGGGTCACTCGCACAGGCTCAGACCCACTTCTAAGGTACAATCTGAGAGACCTTGTGACTGACTGGCTCTACAGCCAAAAGGAAAGGGAGGAGTCAAACTTGGTCAGCAGGGGATGAAACCCAGAGTATTGCTGTGCACCGACGAAGAGAACAGAGGAACAAAAGAGTAGATTTGGCATGGAGCGTGTTTGAAGGGCTTTTGGCTTATAGGCCCCCTGCAAATGCGGATCTGGAGTTTACGAAAGAAGACAGGCCTTGAGACATTGATTAGAGAATCATCTGCATAGGAGTTATGAGCATCATGGGCAAACATGAGATTACACAGGTCTAGAAAATGAGGCTCAAGGATGAAATCCTGGGGACTTTTAATAGTTAAAGGTCATAAACTAACAGACAGTTATTCTAAATTGTAAACCTGTTAAAGTGTTTCATATAGTAGAAACTACAAAGCACCCGTCACAGTGTTTTTAGTAAATATTTTGTCAAAGCGTGATAGCATTTTCTGAAAATAGATCTTGGACTGCAAAGTTATCAAACCAGTCCATCCTAAAGGAAATCAACCCTGAATATGCATTGGAAGGACTGATCCTGAAGCTGAAATGCCAATATTTTCATCACCTGATGTGAAGAACCAACTCACTGGAAAAGACCGTGTTGCTGGGAAAGACTGAAGACAAAAGGAGAAGAGGTGGGGCTATATATCTATCTATAATTAGATAGCATCACCAAGTCAGTGGGCATGAATTTCAGCAAATTCCAGGAGATAGTGAAGGACAGAGAAGCCTGGAGTGCTGCAGTTCACAGGGTCGCAAAGAGTTGGCACGACTTAGCGATTGAACAGCAACAATAAAAACAATACAGATTTGTTAACTGAGACTGTCTTTCCCTCAAATCATCAGCATTTTGGAAGGTCTTATGCCTCACTGAATACGTACTTACTCAGCACCCACAGTATCAGCACTGGGCATCCTTGAAAGCGGCTGTGTGGAACCTACATTCTAGCGACCAGGCGGACAATAGCTGAGATGAGGAGAACGTTAGGGGTACATTTTTAGGAGAACAGGAAAAAGCAAAGTTGTGGAGAAGGATATGAGGTACTGGAATGGGATGTAACTCTAGATAGAATGATTACCTGAGCCCTCCCCAAGAAGGTGGCTTTTGGTAAAGGCTTGAGGGAGGGGAGGGAGTCAGCCTCGCTGACGCCTGGGGGAGAGTGTTCCCCAGAAGAGAGGGGACAGGGGACAGTCAGCGCAAAGGCCCTGCGGTGGAAGCGTGGTCAGTGTTCAAGGAACAGCAAGAAGGCCAGTGGGGCTCGGGCGGAGTGAAATAGCGGGGTGCGGTCCAAGAGGGGAGGTGCCCCCAGATCATGGAGGGTCTTGTGGAGCATAGTGAGAAGTCTGGTATCTACCCTGGGCAAGATGGGATGCTTCTGAAGGGTTCTGAGTGGTGTGACCAAACTTATGCCCTAACCGGTTTATTCTGGCTGCTGTGCTGAGAACAGACTGAAGGCGACACAGGGCTGGGGCGGAGAGACCGGAGGGGCTGGGGTCACAACCCAAGTCAGAGATGAGGATGGCTTGGACGCGGGTGCTGTGTTGGTGTCGGTGAGAAGTAGTCAAGTTCGGGGCTTTCCTGGTGGCTCTGAGGTAAAGAACCCGCCCGCCAGTGCAGGACACATGGGTTCAGTCCCTGATTCAGAAAGATCTCCTGGAGAAGGACGTGGCGACCCACTCCAGTACTCTTGCCTGGGAAATCCCATGGACCCAGGAGCCTGGTGCGCTACCGTCTGTGCGGCCACAAAGAGTCTGATGGGAACTAGTGACTAAAGAGCACAACAGCAGTCAGGTTCAGGACATATTCTGGAGGTGCAGCCGAAAGCATTTACTAGATCAGATGAGGCTTGCCAGTGAAAGACGACTAGGCTTTTCAGCCTGAGTAGCTGGATGGAGTGCCCATTAAAGCTGCCATTCTTTAGCTCACTACTGCGTGAAGACACTAGTCGAAACTTCCTACTTACCAAGTGCTAGCGCTTCCGCCCTTCCACATGCTGTACGAGTAGTCTGCATTTCTGAAGGACATGACGCTCACCATCCCTAAGAGGCGTCAGGAGGAGAACACAGTGCTTCAGTGACCCCGTCTCTACTCAGCGTGTCATCAGCCCCTGGGAAGGGTAAGCTTCCTTTGGGGTTGGGCAGCAAACATACGCTCTGTGGCCAGCACGGAACTGCTCGAAGGAAGGATACAAAGCGCCGGAACTGGGGATCGTCAAGTAGAACATTCTGAGCTCATTCGAGAGGGCGGGAAGTGCTCTGTAGAGTTTGGAATGGAGGTGTCCTGTCTCTCGTCCAGGCGTTTCAGTAAGTTAAGCCGAAACGCTCCAGCAAGCAGTATTTATTTGTGTAACAGAGTCTACCTCATGATTTTTTTTTTTTGGCTGAAATGTTTTTACAACTAAGGTTTTGTGTAATTCATAGCCTAAATATTAATTTAATCAAACTTTTAGCTTAAAAAAATCACAGGATTTTAATGTACAACAGGTGAGACAGATTTTCTTTTACCTTCTTTTAATTTTGTCTTTAGGTTCTGTTTTTGAGTTAATGAGTTCGTAGGAAAGATGTTCCAATTACTTCCTGCTTCCAGGTAGTGATAAACATAGAATACCGGGACAACGCTCATCAGCTCCGCCTCTGCATTCCCTTTGGGGAGGTGGGTAAGAGTGTCAATGCCCTCCTGGCTCAGAACTGCAGACATGACCTCGCCTATAAGCAGTCCTGAAACAAACAAGCACACAAACAAAAAGATCAAAGTAGATCCACTCAATTTTTATCAACTTCTGAGTAACAGTCTATTTTCAGTGGAGATAAGGGCAACCATCCTTATTCTTTCCTTTTTAATCTAAGCAGTTGAATTTCTTCTCAGAGCTGGGGAGAGGAAAAAAAATCTGATTAGGAAGTTGTATTTAAAGAAACACCAGGCTTAATCATACCACCGAGGCTTATAGCCTATCGGGAAAGGCGAATTAGTTGCCAATCACCGTGATAGCTTTAGATATTGTAAACCCTATGGACTAATCACTTCCCCAAAGCAAAGCAAGAGTCTGAGCTGTGAACCTGCTGTGGGGGCTCTGTCTATATCTCGGCGTGAGACCTGGGAAAACCACTCTCCTACATGTCCAACAACAGAAAGATGCTTAGAAAGGTCCTTTCCAGTACTACCATTCTGTGATTCCAAGCTCTTATCCGAGATAAAATGTAGTCAGGACCTTCTATTATTGTGTTGGTAAGTCCTTGAATTTTTAAAGGCTGGAGGCCAGGGATAAAGCCTGCTAAAGACGCCAGTCCTACAAATGGCCCCAGAGCTGCTTTCCTGGGGCCATTTGCAGGGCCTGCAACTGTTTCTGGACTGAGACTGCCCACTTGGATCACAGAAAGTCCTTTAAATCTGGATGCAGCTGTACTCTCCTGTTAGGGAAGTCTTTGGGCCAGTGACAGCCCCCACCTCCATCGTGGGAGCATGAATCTCCATGAAATCCAGCCCCTGGAAGAAGAGAGCTGAGAGTGAGCCAGGGGAAGTGAAGGCGAGAGTAGGAATCGGCTGCTCCCAGGGTCCCCCATTGTCCATACGACTGAGTAGAGAAGAGGAGAAATGGGAAAAGCATGAGAATACTTGACTTTTGTTTGAAACACGGTGAAATAAGAAATAAAAGTGGCACTGGTTAATTTACCTTTTATACTCACAGTTCTTTTGACTTTTGTTTTGGGGACCACATTTAATGGTATCCTGTATGGGAACTCCTTTCGCCTATTAATGATGCCTGAGAAAAAGAAAAAGACTCTTTTATAATCACAGTATTAAAATTTAAAAAGGAAGTAAAAATAATCAAAGATTTCTATCAAACCCTAGGCTTACATAATCTCATTAAATAAAGCATTAAAGTTGACGTCAAACTTCTGGTCATTACAGGATAGGAAATAAATAGGTTGTGTAAATCTTATTCACCAGTAAGAGGGAGCATGCTATTTTGTCCAAAGAGAGAAAATTGTTCTCAGAACTGAAATCCAAAAATAACTAACATATAATCCTTAGTCAAGGAAAGGTGAAGATTAACTCCATTGGGAAGCATGCCCTGAAATCCTTTCCACCTTTTCCTCTCCATCTAACTTAGATGCTTTTTCTCTCTGCACCATTTTCTTTCTTTAGTCGCTTCTGTTGTGTTCAACTCTTTGCTACCCTATGGACTGTAGCCCTCCAGGCTCCTCTGTTCATGGGATTTCCCAGGCAATACCTATGGCTGATTCATGTTGAGGTTGACAGAAAACAACAAAATTCTGTAAAGCAATTATCCTTCAGTAAAAAAAAATTCAAAAAAAGAAAAAATACTGGAGTGGGTAGCCATTCCCTTCTTCAGGGGATCTTCTCAAACCAGGGATCAAATCCCAGCCTCCTATGTTGCAGGCAGATTTTCTCCTGTCTGAGCCACCAGGAAGCCCCGAGTTGAAGCATGCCTTCATCAGAGCATTTTTCTACTGCAATCATTGGCTTATCTCATAAAAATGATGGTATTTATCATTCCACTAATAGAATACCAAGCACACCACTAAGCTCTTTGCATGCATTATTATAACGGATCCTCACAACAACCCTGTGTACTGGGTCTATTATTTTAATTTTGTAGATGAGAAAATGAGGCTTAGAAAGCAAACTGCTCAAGGTCGCGTAGCCAGTGCACACGCGGCTGCGTCTGAACTCGGAGGTTTTACTGCAGAGCCCGCAGGAGTCACCGCAGAGATCTCTCCGCCCACCACCCTGCTAAGAGAGCTCTTTGAGGGCAGGAACCGTCTTGAATGCCATAGTTCCTGGCACATGGCAGATGCTAAAAAAAATAAAGTGACATTTTACAATTTAATAGCCTAACTACCTGGCAAAAGAGACAAGAACAGGAATGTTCTTCAGGTAAGTTTTAACCTTTGATAAATGCCAAGGATATAATGTTACAGTAAAACTGAGTGAAGGCATCTGAGAGTATTTCATTGTGGTTGAAAGAGCATCGAGTTCAGAAAGAGCCTATTCCAGAATGTGACAGTGGGCAAGACAGAACCTGTTTATGCCTTGGTTTGCTCATCAGTTAAACAGAACTAATATTTTCCTCAGAGGGTTTTTGTGATGATAAAAATAATAAGAACAAAGAGCCTGGCAAAGAGGTTGTGCTCCTTTCACAGTACTTACGACAGTAGGCTGCTTGAGATTATCTAAAGTTGATTCTCCACCATTTTTCCCATTGCTATCTGCCCCTGACTATTTCACTTCTCATTAGCAACTCTTCTACCAAATGGAAACGGTACAGAAGAGAAAGCTAAATATAAGGGACTCGGTTTTACTCCTGTCAGAGATCATAAAAAGATCCATCAAGGCATCACATATAAAGGCAGATTCCAGAGAGATTAAAACATGTACAAGGTAAATCTGTAAAACCAAGGGGACAAAATATACAACAGTGTTTTTGTGAACTAAGATACATAACTGTAAAGTGAAATTATAGCGAATCCGACTACATCAGAGTAAAGGATTCCTGTTCAAAACCCACTAACGTTCATTATTGCTCAAAGCAGTACGCTGGAGACAAAAGCCAACAAGAAATAGACCGGAAAACTGAAGTGGAAAACAGAGGAAGTGCCAAAGTCAGGAGTGGGCGGTTGACAGATGGGAAGCCCAAAGGGCCAGCAAGCATCTGAATGGGTGTTTACGTATCATCGTATTCAGAAGAATTACAGATAAAATAATAATGAGATACTACTTTAGACCCTTCGAAAATGGCACAGTTTAGAGGCGAGTAACACCGAATATTAATGAAGGTGGGGAAGGAGAAGAATCCTCGGCATTGCTAGTGGAGGTGTGAGCAGAGCCAAGGGCAGGGTGACAGCAGGGAGCGATATTCAATATGCATTTGCCCTTTGACCCAGCAGTTCAACTCTGAGAAACAGACCAGATACACGCTCACCCAGACCTGTAAAGGGAGACAAGAAAGGATGCTCACTGCAGCGTTGTTGATGGCAGTGGGGAGTCTGTCAGTAGGAGGCGGGTAAGTAAAACTGTGGCGGAATCAGAATCAAGCAGAACCCTGCAGGCCCCTCCGCTCCCAACTAAGCACAAAAAAGTAGCTGATGATTCAGACGATGGTCACAGACGGAGTGTCTGATGCACGTCCTGAACTGTTTTACAGATACTGTAACTAGGGCTGGAGGGGAAAACGGTGTGATGACTGGATTGTAGCCATGACCTACGCTGCTCCCTCTTGACTAGTCTTGAGTGTCTGGCTAGCACAACTCCAGGAACTAGCTTCAAGAGAATGGGATTAGCATTATTGCTCATAATAAACTACATCTTGTAGGCATCAAAATCACTGTAGCTTGCTCTGCCCATATATGTAAGCAGGGAAGTAAGATTGTCATCAGAGATGCTGTAGACTCGTGTTGACATATTTCACTCTGAGAATATGGTGCTCTATGTCAGCATGGAGAAATTATAGAAGATGGACCTTCACCCCCGATCCCAGAGAAATGGAATGATATTTGACAATAGGGAATTGACGGCAGTTTATAAAGAAAGCTGAGGGCCAAAGAATTGATGCTTTGGAACTGTGGTGTTGGAGAAGACTCTTGAGAGTCCCCTGGACTGCAAGGAGATCCAACCAGTCCATCCTAAAGGAGATCAGTGCTGGGTGTTCACTGGAAGGACTGATGTTGATGCTGAAACTCCAATACTTTGGCCACCTGATGTGAAGAGCTGACTCACTGGAAAAGACCCTGATGCTGGGAAAGATTGAGGGCAGGAGGAGAAGGGGATGACAGAGGATGAGATGGCTGGATGGCATCACTGACTCGATGGCCATGGGTTTGGGTGGACTCTGGGAGTTGGTGATGGACAGGGAGGCCTGGTGTGCTGCAGTTCATGGGGTCACAAAGAGTCGGACACGACTGAGTGTCTGAACTGACTTATGCCCCTTTCCTGTTTGCCCACCTTCTAACTTTAAAGGAACCTACCAACAATTATAGGAATGAGATCACTAGGCAGCTTAACCTAACTTCTAACTCCTGTCTAAGCTATTGATCTAGCCTGTGGATAAAAAGAAGCAAGAAAGAATGAAGAATTAAGCAGTTTAGAGAAGGACCAGCTCCACAGGGAACTCCACTCAATATTCTGTAATAACCTAAATGGGAAATTAATTTGAAAAGGATGCATATATATGTGTCACCGCATCCCTTTGTTGTACACTTGAAACTAATGCAACATTGTTAATGAATTATACTCCAACATGAAACAAAAAAAATTTCTTTTAAAAACAAGAATGACTAGCCCTCTACATCTAATAGCCGCTTCAGTCCCTCCTGCCTCGTGACTCACTGATACACTGCCCCCTTCTCCTTTAAAGCCTGCCTCTGTTTGGGAGGTAAGCTGTGTCTGACTCGGACTCTCTTGATTCCCTGTGGACTGCAGCCCACCAGGCTCCTCTGTCCATGAGATTCTCCAGGCAAGAATACTGAGCGGTTGCCATTTCCTTCTCCCGGGGATCTTCCCATCCCAGGGGCTGGACCTGCCCGCACCTCCTGCGCTGCAGGCAGAGTCTTTACCACTGAGCCATCTATGAAGCCCAAAACTGTCAGAGCTGAGCAGAACCTTTGGAGTTGGTCTTCAGACAGGAGTATACTTTCTTGCCAGATTGCCAGCTTTTCTGACTAAAACACCTTTCCTTTCTGTTGACATTTGCCTCTCGAAGTACTCCCTTTTGAGCAGCAAGCAGCTGAACTTGAGTTTGCTAACAATATACTCTGAAATACTGTGTAAAAAGCGGTGAATCAAACGTATGCATCACAATAGAAATACTAGTTTAAAACAAAGTACTGAGTTAAAAAACTTAACTAGAACAGGATCTATAGCACAACACCTATTATATGTTGAAAAAAACCATACACACAAAAAATAACCTTACTTCCCTACTCAAAGACATATATGAAGCATATTAGAGTGAGGGCATTTGAAGAAAGGGGCATGGTTGCAGGGGTCAGGAATGAGGAGAGAAAATAAAACACGTGAGGGGCCTGTCCAGACCGATGATGACAGCGTGCTGGGAACTGAGGGGGTTGAAGAGCTAAACTCTGCATCCAAGATAAGAACTGGGGAGAGGGCTCGTCAGGCAGAGAAAGCAGGAACCAAAGGCTAGGCTAGCTTTGTGTTCTGAGCTTGTGTTTAGTCTCTTTCTAAGCTGATGTCCCATAATTTTAATGACTACTACTCTACAGTTTGTTCTGATGCCTCGTTCTCTCTCACTGGTACTTTTCTCAGATTTCCTCTGCCATTATCGTCTGTTTATTTTTCCAAACTTTTTTTAGCTTTTTTTTAAAAAAAAAACCTCTGTAAAGTTTCACGCGCGCAGGTGTGCTCAGCTGCCTTAGTCGTGTCGTGCTCAGTCGTGTCTGCGCAACGCTATGGACTGTAGCCTCCAGGCTCCTCTGTCCCTGGGACTCTCCAGGCAGGATCCTGGAAGGGCTGCCATGCTCTCCTCCAGGGGATCTTCCCAACCCAGGGAATGAACCCGTGTCCCCTGCATCTCCTGTACTGCGGGTGAATTCTTTACTGCTGAGCCACCAGGGAAGCCCATAAAGGATCATCCTTGTATACCAACTCCAATACATACAGATCAGAAGTGTTTAATAAAATCTTTTAAATAAACTGGAAAGAACTGATAGTCATCTTTACCCTTTTTAGCACTCCGGAAAGCAACAAAGGTGCCTGAATCTAAGTTCTCTAAAATAACAAGGGAAAAAAGTCACATGAGAAGATTGGAAAGAGGCATAGATTCTTTTTTTAAACCAAGGTTTTCGATGGAGAGACCTACTCCCAGATAAAAGATCACTACCATCTTGTGGTCCTCAGGTTCACACCTAGGATGGGTAAGGCAGGGCTGTTTTGGAAAGCTGTCTGCAGTAATGTGAGGGTGGTAGGCTTAAGGGTGAAGACAAGACAAAGGGAGCAGTGGCTCTGAGGCGGGATGTGACTGTGTGAGGCCAGGACCTCGGAACGCTCGGGGCCACCCGGCCTCAGAGAGCTCCTCCAGCCTTCCGTTCTCCCAGAGGAGGCTGCTGTGGCGCAAAACCCACTCCCGACCGCCCCCCCAACTCTCCCCGTAGATCCTTCACAGGGTGGAGGAAATTTGTGTGGAGATAAAATTAGAGAAAAGTTCGCATGAAGTCATCCTTATTCAGTTCGGGGTGATTTGAAATGTAAATATTAATTCTTTGCTTTGCCAGAGGAAATATCACTCTAAGTATAGTGGTCTTGATTTATTTAAAAATAAAAAAAACACAAAAAACCCTTTTTTTTTTCCTATTGCTGTATCCCTGAAAGAAAAGAAAAATGATACAACGCAATAATAGGCAAATTTTAACCATTTATTAAGAACTACAGCAGTCTGTCTTCTTTGGTGAAAAGAACTGTTAACTGAGAACATTCTAAATTTCATAAATACCTATGTATTTAGGCCTTGATTAAGTGAAGAAATGCTTCCACAATTCTGACTTTCATTTACAATATCTTAGTTGGAGGAAAAGCAAGGAAGCATTACTGTGTTTTCAAATAAGCATGTTAAATTTAAGAACGTAAATGACTTTTTCTTAGGTGTTCTTTAAATTGATGGTTCTATAAGAAAATACCATTGTGAAGGATCAGATGACGGACATATAAGAGAAGTCAGGCGACTGTTACTATCTCGACGTTTTGCATTTAAAACTAATGGGGTTATTTTGCAACCCAATTAAAAAGTGGGCCAAAGAACTTAACAGACACTTCTCCAAAGAAGATATAAAAATGGCTAACAAACACATGAAAAGATGCTCAACATCACTCATTATCAGAGAAATGCAAATCAAAACCACAATGAGGTACTACTTTACACCAGTCAGAATGGCTGCCATCCAAAAGTCTACAAGCAATAAATGCTGGAGAGGATGTGGAGAAAAGGGAACCCTCTTACACTGTTGGTGGGAATGCAAACTAGTACAGCCACTATGGAAAACAGTGTGGAGGTTCCTTAAAAAGCTGCAAATAGACCTGCCATATGACCCAGCAATCCCACTGCTGGGCATATACACCGAGGAAACCAGAATTGAAAGAGCCACGTGCACCCCAATGTTCATCGCTGCATTGTTTACAATAGCCAGGACATGGAAGCAACCTAGATGCCCATCAACTGACGAATGGATAAGAAAGCTGTGGTATATATACACAATGGAATATTACTCAGCATTAAAAAAAAATTCATTTGAAGCAATTCTACTCAGATGGACGAAACTGGAGCCCATTATCCAGAGTGAAGTAAGCCAGAAGCAAAAACAACAATACAGTATATTAACACATATATATGGAATTTAGAAAGACAGTAACGAGAACCCAACATGGGAGACAACAAAAGGAACGCAGATGTATAGAATAGACTCGTGGACTTTGTGGATGAGGGTAAGGGTGGGATGATATGGGAGAAGGGCATTGAAGCATGTTAATTGTCATGTGTCTAATCAATCGCCAGCCCAGGATTGATGCTCGGGACTGGTGCAGCGAGATTTCCCGGCGGGGGGGGAAGGAGGAGGGAGGGGGGTCCCAGAGGGGAAGTATATGTAAACCCATGGTGATATTATGACAATGTATGGCAAAAACAATTAAAAAAAATTGTAAAAAAAAATAAAATAAAATAAAACTAATGGGGTTATTTTGGTAGTTCCCTGGCAGTCCAGGGGTTGGGGCTGATACTCTCATTGCCTGGGTTTGATCCCTAGTCAGGGAAATCAGATCTCCAAACCCAGCAAAGTGTGGCTAAAAGCAAAACAAAAGCACAACTAACGGGAGTTTTCTTTGTTCTAAACCCACCCAGACTGTAACACATGCTACCAAAAATGACAGTAAACTAAGAAGTGGATATTTCTGATTCTAGACAATTGACATTTTAAAAAACAATGTTTCAGGTTACACACATCTCTTGAGCAAAAGACAACATATAAAATACAAAATCATTTTGCCTACCATAGATACCCTGTGGGTCCAGAGTAACACCAGCATAACTTTCCCTTTTGACACCTTCTGGCTAAAATAAAGGCAAAAAACATCCAGTTAAGAACATAACTAAATTTATATGAATAAATAAATTTATAACTAAATTTATATGAGTGCTTGGGTCAATGTGGCTACTTTTCCAATTAAAAAAATTTTTTATTGATTGATTTTTGGAGAAGGCAAAATATGCTTTGAAACTTATATGCATACATCCAGGAACAAGAGTTTCTAACTATGTGCATGATAATCAGAGCAAACACTGAAATAGAAGTTATTATACATGTCAGGTAACTGACCTAAGTGTTCAGTATGTATTAGCTCATCTAACCTCAAAAACACTCTGTGAAGTAACTGCTATTATTACTCCCACATGACATAGGAGGAAATTGACAACCAGAGAGATCAAGAAACTTATCCAATGTCACACTGCTAGGAAGTAGTGGAGCCAGGATTCAAACTCAGGCAATGTGGGTCCAGAATCTGTGCATGGAACACCATGCAAAGATGCACAGAATACAGAACATGCCTTGCACAAAATAAGTCGATGTATGCCTACTGAGGTGAATTTCACGGCTGAAAACAGAACTCAGAGAAGGAAGGCCCAGTTGTGCCATTAAGATTCTTGTCAAGAAAAACATGAAAACACGTGAGTTGATAGCATTTAAGAAATGATAGTTTTCTTCCTTTTTTTAACCTGTTTACTCATTTACAAAATGGAAAATTTTCTTGACTATAAACTCTGGACGATAAACTCGTAAGTCCTGCCTTAGTTATGGCTGTAGCCCCAGTACTTAGCATGATGTCTGGCACAGATTTCAAAACATTTTCCAAAAGCATTAAGGGAAAAAATACTTCAAAGAACTAACTACCAAAATGTTAAAATTGGATATTTCTGGTTGTAGGGTTATTGGTGATTTTAATTTTCTTCTCTGTAGTTTTTGGTATTTCATGTCTTCTACAGTGAGCAAGTGTCATTGCTTTCTTTAAATTTTAAAAACACAATTTCAGACTTAAAAGTTGTAAGAGCAGTCCAAAAGTATCTGAGATAACCTCCACCCCATGTTAACATTTTCTTATGTTTGTGTTATCATTTTTTCTTTCTGTCTCTCTTTCTGAATCACTTAAACATGAGTTGCTGATAACTTTTTCCCAGAAAGAAAAAAGCATTTATGAAAGAATTTTTAAAAAGCATATTTTTCTTACCACCACTCTTAGTGTTTTTACTAAGATTTCATTTCCAACCGAAGTCTCCAGTGAGAAGCTGATGTTGTGGAGGCCGATTTCCAGAGGCAGCACCGTGAAGGTCACCAAGTGGGTGGAAGAACCCTCGATTTTCTGGGGCACACACTTGGAGAATCTTCTCCCTTGAGCATCAGTGCCTGGGCTTCCCGATGAACAGATCCCCTCCACAGGATGCATTCTAACACAGAACTGAAATATCACCAGTGAAAAATGATTTCAAAACACTTTATGATAAGGAAAGCACGCCCTGACTATGTTCGTCTGGACACAAATCCTCCCTGGTAACTGTCAAGTAAGCACTCATATTCTAAGGCGGTAGAGAAAGTTAATTGCAGATTTTCTAAAACACGCATACCAGTTGCTGTTGGGTGGATTACAGTCCATAGGATCACAAAAAGTCAGACTTGACTAAGCACGCATGCGTTCAGCAATGGGCCACTATGTCCAGAAAGCTCAGCACTGGCTCAGAAACGTCTGATCTTCCTTAGACTGTCACCTACGGAACCGAGCGTAACGCTACTGACGTTCTCTGCTCATGTTGTCACGATAGCATTTGTTACACCATCTGTTTGCATGTTTATAATGTAGACAGTGGGAACCCAGGCTCAGGTACCCTGTGTGTCTTATTTACCTTTGTATCTTACAGCTCAGCCTTTGGTGTTCAATAAGTGGTTTTATGAAAGACTGGAAACTCTGTCTCCTGGCACTGAAGGCCCTGACTAGCAATTCCGCTAGCTTTTCCAATCCTGTTTCTCATTCACTTCCTATTTGTATCCCATTATACAGCCAGACTTTGGCTCCAGGAAGATCTAAGTTCAGATCCTGGCTCTGCCACTTTCTGGTGACAAGAGCACGTGGCATGACCCTCCACTTCCTCAGTCTTGTAATGGGGAGCATAATGATGCCTACTGACTCCGGCTCAAATAGTGACTGTTTCCATCTCCTCTCCAGAATCTAATGGACTGGCAGATCCATCCTCAAAAGAATAAACCTGTATGATCCAGAATAAACCAGGCAGGGAAACAAGAAGGAGGACCAACACTCAACAACTAATTCTGAGGAATTTCTCAAGAATGGCAAGTTCGTTTTTCTTCTTAACTATCTTCCTGGGAAGCACAACAGCCAGGGTGGCTGAGGCAGGAGTTAAAAGAAGAATTTAGGGTCACCTGAAGCCAGTTATTCCCTCAGGTGATCATGGGTAGGGTAGATAAGAAGAGTAATTTGATAATTCAACACGAATTCATTATAAAAACTCTTAGTAAATGAGATAAAAAAAGAACTTCTGAAACCGATATAAATGATCAAAAATTTAAAACAAAACCTTTGGCAGTGGTTCTGCTTTCGGAAACAGCAACTAGTTCTTAGCAGATAGCTATTCTGAAAATAAAATTATAAGCTCTAGACAAAACATGTATTTAAAATAAAACTATCTGAAGTCACTAGAGACTGGAAGAGAAGATGACTCTCAGAAGAAAGGAAACACCCTGGGTAAGGGCTCTGGTTTTTCAGTTTTAACCCAAGGGCTAAAGGCAAAGGAGAAAAGGAAAGGCATACCCATCTGAAGGCAGAGATCCAAAGAATAGCAAGGAGAGATAAGAAAGCCTTCCTCAGTGATCAACACAAAGAAATACAGGAAAACAATAGAATGAAAAGACTAGAATCTCTTCAAGAAAATTAGAAATACCAAGGGAATATTTTATGCAAAGATGGGCACAATAAAGGACAGAAATGGTATGGGCCTACCAGAAGCAGAAGATATTAAGAAGAGGTGGCAAGAATACACAGAACTGTACAAAAAAGATCTTCATGATCCTGATAACCATGATGGTGTGATCACTCACCTAGAGCCAGACATCCTGGAAGGTGAAGTCAAGTGGGCCTTAGGAAGCATCACTACGAACAAAGCTAGTGGAGGTGATGGAATTCCCGTTGAGCTATTTCAAATCCTGAAAGATGATGCTGTGAAAGTGCCACACTCAGTATGCCAGCAAATTTGGAAAACTCAGCAGTGGCCACAGGACTGGAAAAGGTCAGTTTTCATTCAAATCCCTAAGAAAGGCAATGCCAAAGATGCTCAAACTACCACACAATTGCACTCATCTCACACACTAGTAAAGTAATGCTCAAAATTCTCCAAGCCAGGCTTCAGCAGTACACGAACCATGAACTTCCAGATGTTGAGGCTGGATTTAGGAAAAGCAGGGGAACCAGAGATCAAATTGCCAACCTCTGCTGGATCATCAAAAATGCAAGAGAGTTCCAAACAAACATCTATTTCTGCTTCATTGACTATGCCAAAGCCTTTGACTGTGTGGATCACTATAAACTGGAAAATTCTAAAAGAGATGGGCATCCCAGACCACCTGACCTGCCTCTTGAGAAACCTGTATGCAGATCAGGAAGCAACAGTTAGAACTGGACATGGAACAACAGACTGGTTCCAAATAGGAAAAGGAGTGTGTCAAGACTGTATATTGTCACCCTGCTTATTTAACTTATATGCAGAGGACATCATGAGAAATGCTGGGCTGGAAGAGGCACAAGCTGGAATCAAGATTGCTGGGAGAAATATCAATAACCTCAGATATGCAGATGACACCACCCTTATGGCAGAAAAGTGAAGAGGAACTAAAAAGCCTCTGGATGAAAGTGAAAGAGGAGAGTGAAAAAGTTGGCTTAAGGCTCAACATTAAGAAAACTAAGATCATGGCACCCAGTCCCATCACTTCATGGCAAATAGATGGGGAAACAGTGTCATACTTAATATTTTTGGGCTCCAAAATCACTGCACATGGTGACTGCAGCCATGAAATTAAATTAAAAGATGCTTACTTCTTGGAAGGAAAGGTATGGCCAACCTAGACAGCATATTAAAAAGCAGAGATATTACTTTGCCAACAAAGGTCTGTCTAGTCAAGGCTATGGTTTTTCCAGTAGTCATGTATGGATGTGAGAGTTGGACTATAAAGAAAGCTGAGCACCAAAGAATTGATGCCTTGGAACTGTGGTGTTGGACAAAACTCTTGAGAGTCCCTTGGACTGCAAGGAGATCCAACCAGTCCATCCTAAAGGAGATCAGCCCTGGGTGTTCATTGAAAGGACTGATGTTGATGCTGAAACTCCAATACTTTGGCCACCTGATGGGAAGAGCTGACTCATTGGAAAAGACCCTGATGCTGGGAAAGATTGAAGGAGGGAGGAGAAGGGGACGACAGAGGATGAGATGGCTGGATGGCATCACCGACTCAATGGACATGGGTTTGAGTGGACTCTGGGAGTTGGTGATGGACAGGGAGGCCTGACATGCTGTGGTTCATGGGGTTGCAAAGAGTTGGACATGACTGAGCGACTGAACTGAACTGAACAGAAAAAGCCCAAGGGTCAATGCAAAGTTACTAGACGTAAACAAATAGGGAAGTGTGGTCTACACACAAGTAGAAAGGTGATCAACCAGTAATTAACCCAAGATATCGTAGATGTTCGTGTTTCTGGTTTTGATGTGGCGAAGAATGCACCAACAATTTAAAAGTTAAATGAAACATGGCAACACCATGAGACGCGTGACACTGGACACTGGTCATAACCATGTCACTGCAGTTCATGGTGCCCCTTGAGCAGCAGTGCAGGGCGATGAGTGAACTCCACGCGGCCCCTGCCCCGGCCACCAGACTCTGCTGTGGGTGACGCACAAAGACGAGGCAGCTTCAGACTTTACTCGTGGACACTGGGATTTGGATTCCACGTAATTCTGATGTGCCATGACATAGTCTTCTTTTACCTCCCACCTCCCCTCCCCTCAAACTTTTAGAAATGTGAAAAACATTCTTAGCTTATGCGCCATCAAAGAGGAGGGAGCAGGCCAGTTGTGGCCCACAGGCCACAGATTGCTGACCCCTATGAAGAGGTGAAATATTCAACAGAAAGAATGAAGAGATGTAAAATATCCAATATTGTATGCGGGTCAGTTTCCTTTACAGTCAGTTCACTCGCTCAGTCGTGTCTGACTCTTTGTGACCCCATGGACTGCAGCATGCCAGGCTTCCCTGTCCATCACCAACTCCCGGAGGCTGCTCAAACTTATCGAGTCGGTGATGCCATCCAACCCTCTCTTCCTCTGCCATCCCCTTCTCCTCCTGCCTTTGATCTTTCCCAGTGTCAGAGTCTTTCCCAGCATCAGTTTCCCTTATAGTAATTTCTAAATTCAGGATGTGCCTGCTAAGTCGTTTCAGCTGTGTCCAACTCTTTGTGACCCTATGGATGGTAGCTGGCCAGCCTCCTCTCTCCACAGGATTCTCCAGACAAGAATACTGGAGTGGGTTGCCATGCCCACCTCCAGGGGATCTTCCTGACTCAGGGATCGAACCCGAGTCTCTTAAGTCTCCTGTGCTGGCAGGCAAGTTCTTTACCTCTAGCGCCACCTGGGAAGCCCAGGTTCAGGATAATACCTATCAAAACCCGAATACATCTTTAACTAAATCAGCAAGCAATTACTTGACACTTCGAATCTTATAATCAAAAAACTTAAAATAATTCAGTTTCAGTGTATGTACATATTTTTGTTGCGTCAGAGTACGATTAATTGGGAGAAAACATTCAAACTTAAAATATATAACTTTAGGAGAGTGGAATGGAAATATAAGTTCACAGATAAAAGGAATGGTATATAACCTGTTGTTAATGAGTTTACTTGAGTATTTTTAAGTGGATTGTTATGGTATTTAGGTTCTGCTCTATAAAAGTTTGATATAACCATTTTACTTTTTAAATATCAATACTTAAGTGTTTCCAAAGTTATAGATTTGCATATTCTTTGAATTTATGATGAAAGATTTTAGACGCCAATTTAAAAATGTGCCAATGGGGTACATTTTTTTTTCTGAAAAAAATTTAGGGAGATATAAGCAAAATTTTTGGAGACCTCTGGAATACTTATGTTTAAGAATGAAATCATAGGGACTTCCCTGGTGGTCCAGTGGCTAGGACTCTGTGCTCCCAATGCAGGGAGCCTGGGTTCAATCCCTGCACAGGGAACTAGATCCCACATGGCACAACTAAAGACCCAGAGTAGCCAAATAAATAAAAATAAAAAAAAAAAAGAATGAAATCATAGCTTTTTTGAAAAAAAAAATGGAGTCAGATTTTCAGACTGCATTGAGCTCCTGTATAAAGTCTTGTGCCTGTGATTTTTCAAGTGAAATCAGCCAGCCTAATGCATAGTTCTGTTTAGAAATGTGTTGGCAAAAAGAAGACAAACGGTGGATCTGGCCAAGGTTGGAGTTTTTCACAGAGTACCCAGAGCAAAAGAAGATCAAGGGAGTGGGTGTGTTTTTAATCAGTGAGATTACGATGATGGCTTATGCACTCTAACCTGTATGAGGAGTGAAGTAAAGGCTTTACCACGAGAGGGCTAATGAAGAACAGAAAGTAGTGAAGTCGACCAGCTGGAAGTTTCAGCACCGCTGTTGCTGGAGCGCCGTAGCTACAAAGTGTAAAGGTTCATGAGTCAGAAGGACAGGCAGGAGGTTGTGGTCCATGGGTGAGATGTTTGAAACTAAATTTTCCAAGGGGAAGGCAAGATGTGCAAAGTGAAGAGTGTGAATGGCTGCAAGAGAAGAGGAAAGGGCTGTCAGAGGTGAAATCAGGCAACTCAGAGCCCAGGGTGACGGGCGAACCCTGTGTGTAAGCCTCCACAGCACGCTGACTGTCTTAAGGACTCCTGTTCTTCATTAGCGGGAACTGCATGAATAGTTTTAATTTTCTTCTTCCCTTCACTGAGTTTTTATTTTTTGTGTACATGGTAATCGTGTTAATAGAATTCTCAGAAGACTGGGGGCATCTTCATTTTTTGCCATGTATTTGAACACACCATAAATATTTACTTACCTGAATCCCAGATGTTCTGTAGTTGTAAACAGTTCCACTCAGTTGGATCTGTTCCCCTCGCACAACAGAATATGGTATGTTCATTTCCAGGAAGACGCTTTTGAACACCTTTGCCTTCAGAGTATTAGCAACACATATACCTTCAGCCCAAGTAAAAGCAAAGCTGAAGTGAATTAGGGCATTCCCATAATACCTTATTAGTACTAAAATGTCTCAGATTCGCTTTGCCTCAAGGAAAAGTCAATGCTAGGTCATGTTTTTCCTCTGCCCTATTACCCCTATGGAATTTTCCATGAATTTTCTATGCACTGATTTTTTAAAATGGTGCTCTAATTAACATATAACATTATAGTGGCTTCAGGTGTTCAACACAGTGATTCGATAGTGTATACCTTGTAAATGATCCAGGAGAAGTCTAGTTAACTTCCAGCGCCATACACACTGCTCAGTGTTTTTCTTGTCATGAGAAAGTTTAAGGTCTATTCTTACATCACTGGTCTTCGTTCAGTGATTACTGGTATTAACAGAAAACTGCGTTTGTCCAAAAAATATTTAATTCTATTTAAGCAGTAAGAATGATTATTAACTAAAGCACCAAATCTCTTTTTTAGACACTCATTATAGGTTCTATTTAACAGGCATAAAATTTTGGTTGTGCCGAGATTTATAAGAACACAAGATGGCAAGCAAACAAAGAAGCCAGGCCTGAAGTTATTTATAATGAATCTGCATTGCATTAGATCACCGCAAAAGGGGGCTAGTCCAGGAGAGAAATCACGCATTTGTCTCTAACTCTACTCAATCTTCTAGTCAGTGAGAATAAAACAAGAAAAATGGGGGCTTCACATCAGTGTTTATAGAATGATGACTAACAGAAGAACTGATACAGTCCAAGATGTGAGCTTATTTGAGTCTCTGTGTAATACACTATAAATAGGCTTTAATAAACAACACCACTTAAGCTCTGGATAAACTGAAAAGACGGTCATTTTAAAGCCCTGCATTTTGCCAAATCAGATCACTCCTTACGTAAATATTTAACTTTGATTTGCTTACCACTATTTGAAATTCCAACACCTTGAATTTCCCAAGTAGTTAGAGAATCAGGTAGTACAAACTGCAATTGGTTCCTGAAAGTTAAAATGTTGATATTCAAACACAATGGGACATTTATAAACCCAGATTGACAACTTGCAGAATTTTTGCTTCAAACCACTTTAGAAGAAGAAAAAAAAAAATCACACCAGAACAAAATCACATCAGGTATTAAGGAGAAATCAAGCAAGAAACATATATCCAGTAACTCTTATACTCGTTCCGTATTTTTACATATTTCACTGGTATGATGAGAATTCAAACTCAGAAGGATTCCTTTGAAACACTGCAAACTCAAAACATGGTTCAAAGAAAAAATTATGTTTATCATGTTGTTGTGTAGTTGCTAAGTCGTGTCTGACTCTTTTGTGACCCCATGGACTGTTTCTTGTGTAATTATTCTATATTATTATTCTATTAGGGAATCAAAATACTAATGGATCTTAAAACTGCTCATGATAAAGCTGGCATGACTAAAAATTTCTAATGAAAATCAAGCTTGTCCTCATTCAACAAACAACTGTTGTGTGCCAACTTCGTGTCAAGCATGGCACTAAGCACGCAGTGCACAGCGCTCACTGATACAGTTCTGCTCTCAAGCAGTTCACAGTCTGTATTCAGGAAATAAACTGTACCAATAAAACAAAAAAGCTCAGAGGCAGTGTGCATTCATCAGCACATTTGTTTCAGCGCCGCTGCAAGCTGGACCCTACGCCAGGTATTGGATATAAAACTGGTCTGAATCTAGTCCTTGCTCTGGAAGTATTTACATTTTAATGTGACAGATAGTTGGGTAAATAGGACCTTATTATACTGCGTGATATGTGTAACAGGGCTCATTGAAGGGTGGGGGAGCAGCGGTAGGAAGGCTTAGGAGGGGAAACGCAAGCCAAGGGCAAGGTCAGACAAAGTGGACAGCGCTGTGAGGCGGGCTCGGGCAGGACCAGGGCAGAGGCCGGGGACCCAGAAGAAGTCGGATGTCAAGCCCCGAGCTCCCTGCCCCGACTGCTCCTTGGGAAGCCCGCCTGCTGAAATCCTGTGCGTCCCACTCTTGGCCAGCCTGAGGAGGGTGACATGCAGGGAAAAGCACCGTTCTCAGTGCCCGGCACAGAGCGGGCATCCCATAAACCTGTGTGGATGAGGACTTCAGCAAGGAGAGTGCCTTTCTCCCCACTAATCAGTGTTTGTTTTGCAGTTACAGACATTTCAGGGTGAAAACAGCTGTGTAATACAGCATGAAGCGCACGGTTGTGCTTGGCAAAGACTAACTGAAATGGAATGAAGTTGAATGGAATAGTACCCTTCTTCCCCAAGAGTTTATCTTGCTGTGGAACTAATTCTCAGAGCAAATCTCATGTTAAAAAAAAAAAAAAGTAAAATAAAATTTGACCCAGTGGTGGTATGATCTTAACTCCTAAATAAACTGTTGGGAAATGGTTAGCTTCCAGATTTTTGGTCATATTTTCCCATATTTTTCAGAGGAATGTCAAAGAAATATAATACCTTTTGGGGACATGATGAACTTCCCATAACCAGCTTTCTGGAAAATAGCTTCTTGTTTCTGGTTTGGTTACTGGTAAAAGAGACTTTATATCTGGGGGGGAAAGTATACATGATTATGGAAAAACAGCAAAAATTCTACCTAGGGCTGAATTTTTAAATGTAGACATTAATCAATAGCTTAAGCATTTTCTGGAAGGTCAATGAAACATTTTGTTTAGCAATTTCAAAATAGAACAGTAAAGGCCTTAGGATTTCTCCACTAGTAGCACTGACAAAATGAATAAAGCATAAAAATATATTTTATAACTTTTTTCTAAATTGCTAAATGTTTCATGTTCTGAAAATTGTACAAAGTACTAATTAGTCTATAAAGTCCACCCCTATCTATTGCAGCGATTTTCCTGGTGGTCCAGTGGCTATGACTCTGAGCTCCCAATGCAGGGGACCTGGGTTTGATCCCTGGTCAGGGAACTAGATCCCATATGCCACAACTAAGACCCAGTGCAGCCAAATAAATAAATAAATAAAATTTTAAAAAGTTATTTACATTTTTGAAATTGCAACAATTGTTATTATTTTACAAAACAGGGAAGTTTATGTGATTCTTTGCCTTACTGCAGACATTTATTTATATTTCCTTTCTGCTTATGTCCAAGATGTTCTGATAGGGACTAGAGTTACTTCTCTGCCTTAAAAAAACTAGAAAACCAGACACAATAGCTTGCTTTCAGATATTAGAGCATAAGTGAGCCAGATCGCTGATCCCTCAGGGAAGGGAGACAGATTAGGCAAACCCCAGAACTATCCAGGTTTACTGTCTGGAGGCAGTTTACAAGCTTCAGAGCAGGGAGAGAAACCCATACAGGCCCTGGCAGAGTTGCAACACCAGGCATGAGATTTGGGAGGCTAAGCTGTCTAGAACAAGGAACAGAGAGGAGGGAACTGGAGAGGCTGAATTCCAGGCAACTGATGCCAACCCAGATGATTAGAGTTGAAAAACTGGACCATGAGAAATGTATATATAATAGATTGTTCATAAAAAAAATACTGCATGTAATAAGCACAACTCTGAAAACAACCTAAATATATCTAATGACTTGGTTTCAACAAATGGCCACAGGAATTTATTTCTACAGAAATATACCCACTCAGAATGATGACAGTTAAGACATACTGTTAAGCAAAACAATCAAACAGGACCCATCTTTCTGATTTTGTTTGTTGTGACTGTATATGAATGAATTCAAAGTCCTAAAAGTTCTGAAAACCTGTTAATTCTGAAAATGTACATGGTGGTTTCAATTGAAATAAGATTTCATCTTTTATGTAAGTACATTTAACTTTGTGCTACACTTTGAAATCTTTTGCTGTATTTGGTCAGTATAGGTACAAACAGGGTTTTAATGGTTGTAATATTGCAGAATCATGACATTTCAGAACTCGAGGGCATATTAGATATCATCTGGCCCCAGTTTCTTGCCTTAAATGAGGAGAGTGAGGCTCAGAGAGGATGAAATGTCATTCACGTTTACAGGAGGAGTCAGCTTCAGAGTGGCCTGGGTCTTGGCTACGGACGAGAGCACTCTGCTCTATACTATATTTACCTCTTCTGATTCCCGGAAGCGACAACAAGTTTTTTCTTAAGAGCATTTACACGTTATCTTGTCTACTTTCCATTTTAAATAGAGCATGAAAACTGCCTTTTTGGGCACCATACAGTTACATCAAATTTTCCATACTTTCCGATAGAAAACGGCAGACTTACGCAGCCTTCCCAGCTGGATGGGTTTGTGCCACTCCTCCTTCCGGACCTGGCTCGCGATGGCGCAGCAGGCCTTGAAGGCGTGGATGCACCTCGCGCCCTTCCGAATCCGCGCGGCGCGCTGCTCGCAGCTCTCCTCCTCGTTCTTATGGGCCCCGTCGTAGCAGCACTTCTTCACCGCCGCGTGCTGGTATTTAGCAGCTGAAACGGTGAGAATTCAGACGCCCTTGACCATGCAGTCAGGCATCTCAGGTTCGAAGGGCTGCAGAGGGGTGCCTGCTTTGTGCGGCCCCAGGACCCGGGCCCACGAGCCTCCCTTTGGAGCCGCCACAGGGATGGAGAGGCTGGGGCCCCATAAAGGAGTCCAGGGTCCGTTCTGACTCGCACTAAACGTTTCTGGGCTTCCTGGAGTTAACCTAAGTACTGGCTTTGAAACGAGCACCTTGGATTCAGCACCCTTTTGAATAAAATAAGTTAACCTGAGAAGTCTGCAAAATATTTGAAGACAGTCATCACTATACAAGTACGTTCTTCTTCCAGCTAAATATCCTGTTTTTTTCAAAAGTTTCCTGGAGTTTATACACCTTCACCAGTGGCATCATCCTTCATCAGAAATGCCTGGATTAACCAATATCTCTCTTTTGATATCATTAAAACTCAGAATAAAAGCCAGAATTAAAATGATTCATATAAATGCAAAGTATTATTGTGTTACTATAAACATCCTTATTGGTTGAGCTCAGGTCACTGACTCCTGGTTCAAAGTTCTTTCCACTGTATCATTACCAATTATCAGATCTCTGCTTAAATAATACTTTAAAATAATTTCTATTGGGCTTAGAAATAATCCAATTTCTTCTTAAGTATTAAATGTATGCAAGAAGAGACAAACATGTAGGTATATCTCGAAGTTAATTAAACCATGGATTTTGTTAGAATAAAACGGAAGAATGTAATTTTAGTTACTAGATGAAGTTTGCAGAGAGGAAACATTTGTAGCAAATAGAAGTTAATCTTTTATATTTTAGAGATAGAAATAACAAAGACTTATTTCCCTTAGATTAAGGTTATGGCAAATGAACTATTGGATTTGTTTAGATGAATCTTTCCAAGGGAGACGAGCTAGATGTCTTTATATAGCTTCCTTTTCACCCATTAATCTGAATGAGGAGAAATTAGATGATGTTTAGTTTTCCCCAGCTTTTGAATTACATGATCATAACCTTTGACAATCAAATGAAAGTTTTATAATACCTTCTTCCTCTATCTTCTTTTGCAGCATTCTCTTTGGCCTGAGAATTTCTTTACAAGATTCATCTGTTTTAAAAAGATTTAAAAAAAAAAAAGAGGGGGAAAGGAGATAAATCTCAAAAAGCACAAAATTCTATGAAATTATTTTTTAAAAGACATTCACGTACTTCATTCAACAAATATTGAGAACCTGCTTCTGACTGAGCTCTGCACACTACACGTCTCAGTGTGGCTGGTTTTTAGAGGGGCTCACGATCTGTTGTTACAGTTTGACTTGTTTGATCTGAGTTTGGTTTTAGAGCCTATAACCTTTTGATCCACTGATTACAGAGAAACACCTAAGCCCTTAGGAGTGAGCCAGGTTTTTGTTAGGTATGCTACTTTAATTATTTTCTGTGCTTATATATTATAAGTAATAGTATCAAGTATAATTATGAACAGTTTTTAAACCTCAGAAATAAGACAGTTAAGATGCGGCCCTCGCCCTTACAGAGTTCCCAGCGCAGTTACTGAAACAAGATGGGTCACTAAGTTCAAGGCTGCATAGTGATGTGCTTCTATTAAATTACTTACGAATAGATCTAGTCCCTATAGTAGTCCCCCTGTTAAAGGAGAGGAAATGATCAATTCTGTATGGGGAAGAGGTTGCCTAGAGGAGATGATTCGTCCACTAGCTTCTGCAGGCTAATAAAAGGGAAAGCAGTCCTAATAAGAAGTCCAAGAGGTCAAATAGGCCAGTGCCGCCCGTAACTACCCTCGGTTCTCTAGGCATAAACGCAGGGTCACGCAGAGGGGGATGAGAGACAGCGGCAAAGAGCCGGGGAGAAGATCAGGGCGGGCCCGGGGTGTTACAGGAGGGAATTCGTGCTCTATCCTGAAGGCCAACGAAACCTTTTACGCAGAGGGGCTACCCAGTTCTGTCACCATAAGAGCAGCGCAGGGAATTATTCTGGAGGAGGGACAACAACGGAGTCTAGGAGGCAAATTGTCCACACAGATTTCAGTAATCAGTCTGAAGAGCAAACAGAAAGCTCTGTGTTTTACCGTCTTCTTGCGCGCTGTCCGCATTGGCGTTGGTGAGGAAAGTGAGTCCAGCTAGGCGGAATACATCTGCGTTGTCTCGGCCACCACCTGCCCCACAGCCCAGGTCACTCTTCTCTAAAGTTTGAAATACCTGTTCAGAGGTACTTAGTTAATTTAATCATTCTTAGGACAGTTCCTAAAAGGTAAAATAGTAAGCCTAATCAGATATGGAAATCATTCCTCTGAAAAACTAAAGAAACAAATTGTTACATGATTCTAACAACTCTGTGAAATGCACAGGCCTGTCATTTATCAACTGGCCAAAGACTGAATTTCCCAACTTCCTTCCTTTAGTTTGTTCTTTTGTTTTTAAAAATACATGCCTATTCAAAATTAAATCAAGAACGAAGTTTTAAGCTTTGATGAGATGATGCTTCAAAATCGACCCATGCTATTTTGTACACAGAGTGCATACTGTAATCAATATAATGTCCAAAAGAGAATGAATGAATGAATGTTTAAATAAGTGAATTAATAAGCTAGTTTTTAAATCTCTGAAACAAAAAATAAACAGCACAATCTCTTGTATTTTGGGGAAGAGGGCTCTAGATTCTAAGTGGATGAGAATTCGTTTGGGGGGAAGGCTTTTCCCAGTTTTAGTTTTGACCCCAAATAATTTTTCCTTCTGAATATTTTTAACTTAATAGTTTCTCAGTTCTTTCTTCCTTCTTAAAGAAATTCAAGTCTAGAAAATAGTAGCAGAGCATAGGGGAGGTAAGGGCTTTCCTTGTGGCTCAGCTGGTAAAGAATCCATCCTCAATTCAGGAGACCTGGGTTCGATCCCTGGGTTGGGAAGATCCCCTGGAGAAGGGAAAGGCTACCTACTCTAGTATTCTGGCCTAGACAATTCTGTATAGTCCATGGGGTGGCAAAGAGTTGGACACGACTGAGTGACTTTCACTTTACATAGGGGAGATGAATGGGAACTTAGAGGAAAAGAATCCGCCTGCAATGCAGGAGACCCTGGTTCGATTCCTGGGTTGAGAAGATTCCCTGGGGAAAGGATGGGCTACCCACTCCAGGATTCTTATGTTTCCCTGTGGCTTAGCTTGTAAAGAATCCGCCTGAAATGCAGGAGACCTGGGTTCAATCCCTGGGCTGGGAAGATCTCCTGGAGAAGGAAAAGGCTACCCACTCCAGTATTCTGGCCTGGAGAATTCCGTGGGCTGTCTAGTCCATGGGGTCGCAGAGTCAGACGTGGCCGAGCAACTTTCACTTTCAGAGGAAATGAATAATTTTCAGATTCTTCTGGGCCACAGATTTTAATGAATTAAAAAAAAGGAAAAATCCCCCAGAGGTTGCCTACTCGTTCTTCCCTGGTGCTGCTGCTATAAAACCCCCTGCTCCTAATCTCCAAACCCAACAATCAGGGGTACTCTGGCCCCATGAATGACACTACTATCATGATCATATGTTTATAAAGTGCTTAACTCCATACTTGGAAAAGTGAAAAAGGATAGACCTGGGCCTTGGAGACCAACGTGAGGATGGCTTGCCTTCCTAAGAGCCCCTAAGACTGTATCACGAGAAAAGCAAGTCTAGTCTTCATTAATTCGTTCCCCACAACTTACCCTACCAGCCCCCATTTGTGAAGCACTGCATAGGGCCACCCCAGGAACGAAAGTCACACCCTACTTAACTCTTTCCAGGGGTCTCTTGGCTGTCTTTTGCACTCCATATATAGCGCTGTCCACTGCTGTTAAAGCTACCCAGGAATCCAACTCAGTTTCCATATTAAGAGATATGCGTTGGCCAGGGGAATATGTATCTGTGCTTGGAGACAGATGAACCTAAAGGTCATTTGGAAAAGAAAATAATCATTTGTGTGACACAAAACTTCACAAATAGCTGCATTTGCAGCCCCTTTATTCAGGAGAAAATCTGATTGGGACTTACAATTTGTGGCTTACCTCGAGCTGGTTGCCACACTTTTCCTCAATATTTAACCAGACTGAGTCGGACACTAATTCTGCAGTCTGCTCTCCTGTAACGATGTAATAGACCAGGAGACGAGCTGAAGGAACCATGTTCTGTGTCACTGGAATGTTTATACTTTGATAAGCTGAATCTGAAAGTTTATCCCTTGTGCCAAAGTGAACAATTTTGCCCTTGGATAAAATCTAAAAATAAACAGCAGCAGAAATGGTAATTACAAAAACATAACCTTTGCTTTGGGATAGAGCTTGGGAGTGGGAGTAGAAATTATGTTAAAGAAAAAGAAAGTGAACACTGCCATGGCCTACTGTGTGCCAGGAACTCCATGATCAGTTAACTCTTTTAGTTTCCATGATAACCAGAAGGATGGGAATACTATCTCCATTGTGCAGATGAAGGGACTGAAGTTCAGGAATTAACTTAAATGTCATTTAAATTTTTTCCTTAAAACTGTTGAAAAAAAAGTCATCATCATTTGTTTGGCCTGAGCAGCAGAATAATTAATCCCATTTCTTTGGTAATTGTCAGGAAGCCCATAACATGTTTTGTACATTCTTTCCTAGCTTTCACTGACAGCCTTGACTGATACCTCTGTTTAATATAAGTGATGTAACAGGGATATTCCTGGAGCAGGTTTGAAGTGACTCAACCCTTAAGAGCAGGATTTGGGTCCCTCCTTAATTACAATGAAATGCACGTATTTTAAATGGGTCTAGGTCTGTAATCTTTGGCCATGAAGCAGAGCAGAGGTAATGTGAGAATTTAATCAGGCTCTCCCTATGGAGGAATCAGGCTCTCTTTGGTGAAAGGCACGTCACATGGGGAATCAGAGGTTCCCAATTTTAATCACAACCTCTCTCTTCCCAGTTGGATGACTGTGGTGAGTCTTTCGTCCTTTGTCCCTCAGTTTCCTCTTCTGTCAAACAGTCATGAAAATCATGCCTTGTCTCAAAGGCTTCTGAAAAACTGATTATCCAATTAGGTGATGTTCTTGGAAGTGCTTTGTAAGAACATACATAAGGGATCCTTCTAACACTTCTCTGTAAGCAAAGAAAAATCAGGCAAATCTATCATGATTATACTTACCAAGTAATTGTAGTGAGTTATTTTGTCAATATATGGACTTCTGGGTGTAACAACAATACTCAGATGTTCTCCCACGAGCAAATGTTTATAGTTTTCTGTCCAGTCAATATAAAGGTAGCTTTGGCTGAGAGACGAATATGCTATTGCTCGGTAATCTTCACTGGCCTGATTTTCTTCGGGAAGATCTAGATCCTCAGTCTTGATCTGAAGAGGAAAAAAAAGTTAAACTAAGATACGTGGACTGTGGTGTAAAGGTATGTTTTCTGTGAAGCATACCTTTTAAATTTCTTTCTTCGGTTTATACATTTCTAAATTTCACAACACCAATTGCTAAAGAAAAAGAAACCCACTACTCCCATGTGCTCATGCCGCCGCGGTTTCAAATAACTTGACAAAGGCTACGGACGATGGCCGGGAAACTATGGGATCGTGGGTTATGGTGGGAAAGTCTGGGGAAGTGAAGACAGAGTGACGCTTATGGAACAAATGTCGGCGTCCTTCCCGAAGTGCCATGGTGAGTGGGGGACTCTTCTTATGGGTGACCAGGGTGGCGGTGGAGAGGTCCTGAGGACTGGTGACAGGAGCTGTGAACGGACACCACGGACTTCCTGGCCTGGTTGCGCTGTGAAGTCGTGGCACAGAGAAGGGCTTCCAAGCACAGAATGGAGCAGGAATGACATCACGGCAGTCATATCGGCCTTGACAGCAGAGGGGTTAATGTCTGGGGTGAGATACACATTGCTTTGCATCCAAGTGCCACCATTTATTAAGCCTGGATAAGTTATCTAACCACAGGAGAGGTTAAAAGCCTCTGTTTCCTCAGTAGCAAAATGGCAAAGATAATACTCTCCGATTCAGAGAGCTGATTAAATGGGTGTTGAATGTGTTCTACATGAAGCTCTTAGCATGACGTCTAGCACTTCAAAACGGCTCAGTAGGTGGCAGTGAAGCTGTGCGTGCTGGGGTCATTGACACACATTATTAAGTTGTTTTTTATCTGGAGTTGGGAACCTAATATTATTTGCTGGGAGAGAAGACTATTAAGTGAACTTTAAGGTAGAGTGATTCATACAGCTAGGAAAAAAAAAAAAAGAGGCGTCCACATCTGACCCCTTTGTGGCCCTGAAAAGAGAAAAAAAGTTGTGAGGTGGGAGAGAGAGACTTTCTACCACTAATTTTCACTGCTATTCCTATTTCATGCTTCTAGATCTTAATACAGTCTTACCAATGCAAGAGAAAATAATTCACCCCAAATAAAAAACTGATAGACGTATCTTCTAAAGGCTCATTCAATTAATTTGCAAATTGCCTCTGGTGCTTTTTTTGTTGTTGTTGTTTTTCCTTTGGTTGCAAAATTGTGGAACTGTTCGCTGGACTCACGTCTAAAACCTGCCACATTTTTTCCTGCACAGTGGCCAAAACATACAGTCAAAAGTACACATTGTCCTAGAAAATTTAGCAGGAGAATTCAGCTCACATTGAACTCCAGCACCGTCACTTCAGACGGGAGGTTCACCACAAAAGAAGCCACTCCGTCGCTGGGACGCGTCACGCTTCTCTTTGGCTCCAAGTCGGCCGTCTCTTGGTTCACATCGAGCGTTTTTGCGCTCAGGGTCACTGGTATGCCTCCCACTAGATGGTCGAACGAATCCTTCACCTGCACCTGTGTGCCAGAACGTCCAGGTTCATTTCCACAGCTCATCACTTCTTTTAAAGCAAAACAGTTCTGAAATAATTTTCCTTTCTCCTCACCAATGTATGAATTATTCATATTCAATTCAGTAAAGAGAAGCGTGTTCTTATTTTATACATAAAAGGGTCTAATTTTATTTAGTTAAATCATTCTTGAATGGATTCCCCTGTCTATCGAGAAGACTCAGAATGTAAGTATTGTATTAGGCCTGCCAAGTAGATGAGATAAGGTCTTCTGTTATCTAATTTCTGTGTTTCTTCCATTGGTTGAGAACTAGATAAAAGAGAAAATGAAGCAATCACTTCTCGGAATTAATCTCTTAGATATGAGAAACAACAGCAGAGGGCTTAGTCGCTCAGTCATGACCGACTCTTTGCAGCCCCGTAGACGGCAGCCTACCAGGCTCCTCTGTCCACGGGGTTTCTCCAGGCAAGAACACTGTAGTGAGATGCATGCCCTTCTCCAGGGGATGTTCCCCACCCAGGAATCAAACTGGGGTCTCCTGCATTATAGGAAGATTCTTTACCAGCTCAACTACCAGAGAAGGCCCATGAGAAACAATAAATACACCTTTTTTCTTCTTAAACTCTACTTCTCATTGCCACACATATGCTAAATTCCTATAGAATTTCCACAAACGTATATTTTACATCATTTATTTTTATATGTGATATTAAATATATAAAGATAAATATATAATATATTGACATTTAAAACAATAAATATATTCTATATAGTGACATATTTTATGATCTTTTGTATATATTATATTAATATACTCTAATAAATTATATAATAAGTCATATGCATTATATAGTAACATGTTATATATTATTAAATATGTTATATATGTATTAAGAAGTTATAAGCATGTCCAAAGGTTGCTTGGGGTCTGGTAAATCTCTTTTTCTTAAAAGCCAGTGTTCTACAGCTTTCTAAGGGATAAGGAATAAAAATTTTCATTTTATAAATATAATAAAACATAGTATAAGGGACAGAGTATGTTTTATATAATATATAATCAGATATAGAATACTAAATTCTATAAAATATAATTGCAAGGTCAGATAAATGTTTTAGCTCCATACTATCAGCATTTTAAAAAGGAAAAGAGGAAGAAGGAGGGAAAATATTCAAAGGAGGAAAAAAACAAACCAGAGAGAAAAGAGTCAGGGACAGACAGAAAAGTGTCAAGATGGAAAGGACAGAGAACAATACAGAGAGATGAGATCAGAGTCGTGTGCAAAGAGAACACAGAGTGAAGAGCAGAAACGCACCCTCAGACACACAGGAAATAAAAAAAATAGAGAAAGGGGCTTATTTTCAAGAAATGATATCTCTGTCTCAAGACTTTTTAAGAACATGTCGCCAAATAATTTTAAATGTTAGTATTTTTTGAACTATAGACATATGGAGTTTTGTTTATAATACATATTGTTAATGTAATGCTCATTTAGGGCATGCCTGACACAGGCTGTCTTACTAAATGCTGATGCTGTCCCAAGGTTTGGTATTATCCCACTAGAGAAGCTGGCTGGCAGTTTCCTGCTGCTGACTCCATTGTCAGAGGGAGATTCACACACAGATTGAACTCCCTCTGGGCTTTGCCTCTCCATGGTCCTTCCTTTGCTTGTCAACCCCCCATATTTTTAGAGACAGATAATCACATTCAGGAGCACCCACACCCCAATCTAACCTTGACAGAATACGGGATCCCAGGCTTCACGAAAAGGGGAGTAGCAACCAAGTTCAGTTTGTAGGGAGAAAGGACATATTTGATGCCAGGAATTTCTGCTTCTTCAGAAAATCCACCTAAAGAAATGACGAAACTTATTACAAGTGTACTGAGCTGTGTGGGGAGCTTTGTCTGTCTCCACAGACCCACCCACCAATTCGTTCATTCACTCCATTCCTGCACTCATTCGTTGACCAACAGCAAGTAGGACATGGGTCTTGGTTCAGAGGGGCAGGGCAGAGAAGAGTTTAAACCCTTCTCAGGAGCTTCCAAAGCCTTATGCTGAGGGCTTATGTGTGGAGACGGCCCTTGTGGAAGTAGGGCAATAGGATCTCGAGGAGGGGACACCGCTTTTTGCCAGTTGCTTGAGTTTCATTTAAATAGAAGGCATTAAGGAGAGAAGAAAGGGTCAGCCAGAGACTAAGCCTTACAGGGAGGTCATCTTTAGGGAGCAGGGATATGGAGGGAATTGGAGAAAACCTAAAAAAAGAGCTTGAGGTAGAGAGAACCCAGAGGGTCTACTGGCAAGGCCCAATAGTGTTACCCTTGAGCTAAAACTTAAGCCAAACTGTTAAGAATCATAGACAGAGCTCTAGTATCCCCGGACTTCTTTCCAGGATTATATATATCCATGATAACTCCCACATATGGGCTTCCCACGTGGCGCTAGTGGTAAAGAACCCCCGCAAATGCAGGAGATGAAAGAGACTTGGTTTTGAACCCTGGGTCAGGAAGGTCCCCTGGAGGAGGGCATGGCGGCCCACTCCCGTATTCTTGCCTTGAGAGTCCCATGGACAGAGGGGCCTGGTGGGCTTCTGTGCACGGGGTCGCAGAGTGCTGGACACGACTGAAGTGACTTAGCATGCACATACCACCCCACATATGTATCCTATACTTCAGCCAACAGAATAATCTGCTATTCCCAAAGGTCACCCTTGGAATATCCCCCTCTGGAGAATACCCCACTTCACCCTGCCCGTCACCCCTTCCTCAGAACCCTGCTAGTCTTTCAGGACAAGACCAGTCATCTTCAGGGCACCGTTGTTGGGGGCTCAGGGGTCATCTGGGAGCCCGTCTTCTTCTGAAGGTCAGGGGCATGAAGCCCTGCTTAGAGCACATATGGACTTCCTTCTTGTCAGAGTTCTTTGTTTATTTGTCTTAAAGCTGATGCGTGTTTGTAAGCCACGTGAGTACTGAAATTATGCACCATTGACATTTGTAAGCCTGCATATTTAGCAGCACTCTGCATATCTAATAAATATTGCTTCAACTGAATTTATTTTAAATTAATCGAGAAAAATAACAGTAAGAAAGAAACATTAAAACAGAGTCAAAAATACAGAGAGGGCAGGGAGTCTAAAGTCATCATCATTCTCCCGAATCTATTGAGCGTCTGATGTATACAAAGTGCTTAATAACTCTGTAATTACCTCAGTTCTTCATTCTGCTATCCTAGAAGGACAAATTTAAAGAGCTGGAAGGGGACTTAAGAATCTTCTAGTGTAACAGTTATTTTGTCGAAAAAAAAATGGACTTAGTGTGGTTAAACTATTTGTTCATGGTTGATTGGGGATTCAATATAGACTTGAAAATATAAGGTACATTAGTAATCAAGATATATCAGAAGTAAGACAAAGTAATCCAACTGAGAGTAATAAATGTTAACTATTAAAACCATTGGAATGAGGGTTAAGAGTACTAGACAAGACATTAAGAATGCTTAGAAAAAAAATAGGTGGTGTGGAGGAGAGGAAGAAGGGGGAAGACGGAGGGGGAGGAAGAGGAGGAGGGGAAGATGAAGAGGGAGGGGAGGGAGGAGAACCAGGAGGCGGGGAGGACCAGGAGAAAGGAGAGGAAGAGGAGGAGGGGAAGATGAAGAGGGAGGGGAGGGAGGAGAGCCAGGAGGCGGAGAGGACTAGGAGAAAGGGGAGGAAGAGGAGGAGGCGCTGCTCTGAGTGCTTTGCGTATATTGACTCTTTTCTTCCCACCATGACACTGAGAGGTATAGACTATTATTGGATCCATTTTAGAAACATTACCTCCAGTTTTAGACAGAATTACTATTCCAGAAGAAAAAGGCTTTATGATGTACTTTGTTCAACTCCAACATTATACCACTAAGTGGATAAAACAATGGTAGTCGTGGTAACTTTCATTTGCATGGTACCTCACCGAATGTTTTTACACACATAATCTCTTTGTTTTGATTCCTTCTGGGTGAGAAAATTGAGGTGTCAGATGTTCGAGCGAGACAAGCTGCAGAACCACTTGGACTGTTAAATGGGTGGTGTGATCCCTTCTTGCCATTGAGACAATAGAGACCCAGGGACTAGGGAGTGACAAAGCTATACGCCAATCCCAGTTTTAATGATGTAAAAGTAAAATTTAACTATGAAAGGAAGTAAAATGTGAAAGAATGTAGTAATTATTTATACCTTTAATATGCTGTCTAAATATTTCCCAAGAGAAAGTCCCTTCTCTGGTGCATGCTAAGTCGCTTCAGTCGTGTCCAACTCTCTGTGACCCCGTGGACTGTAGCCCACCGGCTCCTCTGTCCATGGGATTCTCCAGGCAAGAGTACTGGAGGGGGCTGACATGCCCTCCTCCAGGGGATCTTCTCTGGTGGCTCAGTGGTAAGGAATCTGCCTGCCAATGCAGGAGACACAGGAGATGCAGGTTCGATCCCTGGGTCAGGAAGGTCCCCTGGAGAAGGAGAAATGGCAACCCACTCCAGTATTCTTGCCTGGGAAAGTCTATGGACAGAGGAGCCTGGTGGGCTACAGTTCATGGAGATGCAGAAGAGTCGGACAAGACTTAGCAACTAAACAACAACAACTATTTGCCAAGAGAAAGTTTAAGAGGGAAAAACAAATGTACCTGTAGCCTCTATGATTGTCACACCGATATAGAGGTACTTGTCGTTTAAATCTTCGAGACTTTCATAGGACAATTCTTTAACTGCTGTTTCAGAGTTAAATGTGACTTGAGCCATTCCGTTGATCAACTTTTTAAAGGGGGAAAGTAAACAAGTTATTTCAGAGAAGAATTTATAAGGAAAAAAGGAATAAAATGTGCCTTTACTAGCCTCTCAATCAAAGACAAAGAGAAAAGCTTTACCTTCACCACTAAAGCGCATAACTGAGTCCACAGCTAAGCCCAGAGTGTTATCTTACAATCAATTTGTTTAGAATTATAGATGTGGAAGAATCTTAAACATCATTTGGTTCTACAGGTCTCTTCTGTACTAGCTGGCAAAGATGACGTCTTCCCATCACTGAGTCATCGTCATCTTCCTAGGCCTCTCAGCTTACTTTTGCTCTTAACTGAGAGTTTATGGGATTCTGTGATGTTTACTCTGTACTTTACTGCTTGCATATTAAGGCACTAATTTAAAAGCGCACCGTGTATAATGGGACACAGGGTTATCTACGGTATCTTAATGGTTAGTCGTGTCTGACTCTTTGCCACCCCACAGACTGTAGCCTGCCAGGCTCCTCTGTCCATGGAATTCTCCAGCCAAGAATACTGGAGTGGGTTGCCATTCCTTCTCCAGGGGATCTTCCCAATGCAGAGATTGAACCCCAGTCAGATTTTTGCTGTCTGAGCCACCAGTGAAGCATATGATATTATTTAATTATTAACCACAACAGTAAAACAGATTTTGCCTTATTTTTTCTTCTAAAATGGAGTACTTTGAGGCCAGGGATTTTTGTCTTTTGTAGCTTTAAATCTCAGTGTTTAACATTGAATCTTGCATTAAAAAAGAGGTGTTTATATCTTAAATAAAACTGTACTTTGAAAGAGCAAGGGCTCAATAACTGGTGATACAAGCTCTGTGAAAGTGCAGTGGTGGCAAGACGAGCCCGTCCCACCCCCAGCATGATGCAGAGAACACCGGACTGGGGAAAGGGCAGCGGGGGGCTACTCGGAGCTCGAGCAAGCACTGGCCCTTCATTACGGATCGATAACTTCTCAGCGCCTTCATTGTTATTTCATTCACTTACAGATTTTCATAGAGCACCTACTTTTTGCCAGCAACCAGGCTGGCTCTAGGCAACAGTGGGAATGATTCAGACCCCCAAAGAGTTTTGTGTAGAGACTGATAAAGAAGTAAACAAAGCATCACTCATGGTAACGGTGTTTCAGCCTCAGCACGACTGACATTTTGGACAGGGTAATTCTTTGCTGGGGAAGCGCTGCTCTGAAGGAGTTTCACAGCATCCCTGGCCTCGACCCACTCAAGGCTGGTGTGACCCTCTTGCCCAGTTGTGACAACCACAAATGTCTCTGGACATTACCAATGTCTCCTTGGGGTACAAATCACCCTTGGTTGAAAACCACTGCAATATAAAGTGTGGAACACGCTCCACCAAGAGTGACTCCAGGCCTGAGGGGGGAGGATGTGGAGACAAAGAATGAGACGGCTTGGCCAGGGAGAGCAGAGGCAGGGGTGAGAAAGGGAAAGGGCATTCCCCAGCGGAAGGAGCAGCTCTGCAAACGCCTGGAGGCAAGACAGACGGGGGTAAGTTTGCAAAACGGGGTTGACCAGTGCAAGGGAGAAGAAAGGGAGAGATGGGCTGGCAGGGGCTTGACGACAAGGAAACTGAACTTTATCCTCAGAATAGTGAGAAGTCAACGGAAGCTTTTCAAGCTTCAATTTCCACACCTTCGTTAAACAATACAGTGGACTAGATGATACAGAAGTGACTTTCCATCTCTAGCATTCATGAAGGATCGTTAGGTACAAGTGAACCTCTTACCGTGGTGCTCTGCATCGCTTTTTGCATCATTTCTTTTTGATTATCTTTTAAGTTGTCTCTTATTCCAAAAGAGATATAAACATCAGCCTCGTTGACGACTTTATTATAAAAATATCTGTCAAACAATCATACCATAAAATTGTTCTGCTAACACGGTTACAATAATAAAATCCAGATAAAATAGAACAACTTAAAATTACATAAAGCATTTGCTATACTTTCAAGTGCCTTTCCATCCGCTATTACAGTTCATCCTCATAAAGCCACCATAATAAAGCCAAAGTACAGGTTTTTATTACCATGTGCTAGATGAAATAAACTGATCTTGAGGAGATCAAAAGAGTCAGGTCTGGGCCTCTTTCTTACAAAACACATCACTTCCTCAATGATTTTGATAACAGTGGAGAACTGCTCTTTATTTTCTTTCACATCTTTTAAAGCAGCATGCCCAATCTCACAGTTATATAAGTTCTTTTTAAAAACTCTAACCGCATATTTCCTTTTTCAGTTTAGAATTAAAATAATGATAAAGAAGACTTTCTGTATAGCAAACGTGATAGCAAGATCTTACTTTTGTTATTTGTAGTTTGAATAAAAACAGTAAGTCTCTCCGTTAAAAGACGTCCATTTCTACAATTCTCTGTCAAGTGAGCCTTTTACAGTGGCTTAGATTAAGTGAAAAACACTCTATCTGAGGAATAAATGCTAGTAAGAGAGGCAGTATATGGTAGAATTTGAGGGCATAGATTCTGGAACAAGAGACCATGTGATTTATTAGAGGTATGATCTTGGGCAAATTATTTAACATTTATGTACCTTTGTTTTTCTGTTTGTAATGTGGGGATAGTAACTGTATCCATCACATAGAGTTTTGTAAAGATTAAGTGAGCTAATACATACAGAGTGCTTTGGAAAGTGCCTGACATATATAGTTATATAACCGGTTATTGTTTTTAATAATTATACTAGGTCATTTTTAAATGGTAGATGGCTTATAAAAATAACCCCAACTCGCCACCTCCCCGTGTGTCTACTGCCTTTGCAGCTCTTCGCATGCAAAGGGTGTGAAGGGAGCCTGTTTCTTTCAGACTGGTGCTGCAACTTGCTTTGGACAAACGAATGTGGTGGAAATGAGGGTGTGCTGGTCCCACAGTGTAAACCTCAAAAAGGCTTTCGAGCTCCCATTTTCTCTCTTTGAGCATTGCCGCTGCTACAAGCTGCCAGTTGGCTAATGAGAAACACGCATGGTCCAGTCATCCGTGTAGCTTCAGTCAATGGCCAGGCATCTGAGTAAGGCCTCCCTAGGCCAGCCAGCCCCCAGCTGACCTGCCAACTGACTGCAGGCACATGGGGAGCCCACTGACATCAGCCTGGCCCAGAGAGCACTGCCCAGCCCACTCATAAATAGCTGTGGTTTCAAGGCACTGGGTCCCAAAGCAGTTATGCAGCATTAGCTGGCTGATGAAGCCATTAAGAATGATAAGAAGTTAAAGCTCCATATCTCAGTCCCAGTATCCAAGGCATTCTGCTTCCTAAACATACACACTGAACTTACATTTTTAGGATTTTTTTTTTGTTGTTGGTTAATAATCAACCAGGCTAAAATTGGAATCAGCTAAAATCACTATGAGCTAATAAACTACAGACGTGATGTCTTCTCAGTCAGCTAGTTTCAAAGTCATGCCAGACATTGCCACTAAACCACAGATCTCAGTGATATATAAATGTTTCGACTCACTACACAGCACACCTTAAACTTTCCCAATGTCATATGTCTATTATATCTCAATAAAACTGGGGGTAAAAATCAAAGATCTCACTCTGGGCAAATTTCACCAAAGTTAGCACTCAGTTTAGCTGAAAAATCTGAAAACAAAACAAAACAAAAAACTTTCTTACCTTGCTTTTATAGTAATCTCAAAATCAGTAAAGTCCTTATAACCAATGAAATTACTTTCTGGTTCTATTGAGATAGAAAAATGTGGCAACACTGAAAACAAAAGCAAAGAAGCAACATCACCACTTGAATGAGAGCAGTCTTCAGAGCATAGCAACCAAGCATATTTCTGGTATAGCTGGATAAGCTGGGACAACAACGCAGCATCCACCTTGTCATTACTATCGTCATCAACAACAGGATCTCTGGGAAGCCTCCTGGTCTACCAATCAGAGGTTAGTTCATACGCTACGTGCTAGAAGAGCTTTACTTATACTTTGATTTCAGCACTTACAGGCAATTGACTACTTCCTCCACTAGAGTATGGGATCCTTGAAACAAAAAAGACTCCTCTCTTCATTTTTGCATGTCTCCCCCCTCACCCTTCTCATGAGCCACAAATATAGCATGTGCTCAACAAATGTTTATTAAATTGAAATGGAAAAAGAAATTTCTTGCTTGTTTAACATTTCCCTTCTCTGCCTAATAGATAAAATCCATCCAATCTCCAAATTCCAACATAAAACTCACTTTAGTCAATAAGCAAGAACTTACAATTAGCTACAAGAAAGAAGCTTCAAGCAAAATTAAAAATTGGGACAGAAAGGAAGGAGGAGTTTTTTTCCTGTCTCTTTGGTATCTTGATCGCCCAAGAGAAAACACTTTCACCTGTCCAAAACAGCACGGCCTTCTCTTTGTTCTCACATGGCCTGTGTAGTAAGGCTTGCAGATTCTATTAACCTGCACAACACTCAACAGAAACTGGGTGATTGTATGACCTTGATATTGTAGATGAAGACTGTCTCATGGGAGTAAGTGAGGGTCAGATATGGCTTGTATGTTTTCTTGATGGCGAAAGGGCCTTCCTGGGTAATACAAACGGGAAAGAATCTGCCTGCAATGTGGGAGAAAACAGAAGCCAAAGGGCAACGCATCTGTTGCTCTGGGCTGCATTCCTATGTTATTAAAGATCAAGGCAGATACGTTCTCTCCAAGATATGAAGTAGAGGAAAATGTTTCATCGTTTCATGCAGTACCTACTTGCCATGCAGCCTGCACACTCCTACCAACAGGGATACACCAGCGAACAAGACAGACAAACCCTGCCCTCAATGAGCTCACAGTCGAGCAGGGAAGGCAAGCATAAGCAAAGAATTACACACACGCTGAAGACCGTTATGAAAGCTGGTATTGTAAGTGAGTACAGCGAGTCCTTCTCAGGAAGGAGAATTTAGGGGAAACGTCACTGAATAAATGGCTTCTCAACTGAGACTTCGGATAAGGCAATGGCAGCCCACTCCAGTGCTCCTGCCTGGAAAATCCCATGGATGGAGGAGCCTGGTGGGCCACAGTCCATGGGGTCACTAAGAGTCGGACACTGAGCGACTTCACTTTCCCTTTTCACTTTCATGCATTGGAGAAGGCAATGGTAACCCACTCCGGTGTTCTTGCCTGGAGAGTCCCAGGGACGGGGGAACCTGGTGGGCTGCCATCTGTGGGGTTGCACGGAGTTGGACACAACTGAAGCAACCTAGCAGCAGCAGCAACTGAGGCTTGAAAGTGGGTAGGAGTTGTCTAGGTGAGAGGGATGGGGAGGCGGTTGTAGGCAGATCATATGTAAAGTCACCATTACTGGAGTGGTACAAATGAGGCTGAGGAGGAGATGGAAATGAGGAGGTACTGGGGACTTCAACAATGAAATAACACGACAGCGAAAATAGCTTCAAAGCAGAGATAACAGCTGGGGGCTGCGGGTGGGTTTGCAGTAGTCGGTGAGGGAGCCTAGTGGTAAAATCGATGCAAGGCTGCAGATATAAGAGGTGTATAAATTTTAGATATGTACAGGAAGCAGCAGAAACGCTTGGAGGAAAGGGGACCAGCTAGGATTACGTTATTTAGAGCCTATAATCTTTAAAGTTGAGCTTCATTATAGTAGATTTGTTTTGTCACTGTTTAGTCACAACATTTATTATGAGTCTATTGGGGGAATTAAAAAATGACTTCAAGCAAAATAAAGTTGAATTTTATACCAGAGCACACAAATACTCTAGTAAACAACTACAAGATAGAAAGGTTAAGTGGTTTATGTGTTAATTATTAATCCATTGATTGATTTCAAAGTAAGAATATCTGATATTTTTGGATCAATGTATTAGGAATTTCTGGGTCAGAAGGAAAATAGCACTGGACTAGGGGTAAGGAAATCCAAATGTTCCTGTTTTGTCACTAACGTGTCGTGATGATGTGAGTAAATCACCTGTTAGTCTTACCAGGTTCTGTTCACCTCAACTCTGATTGTTTCTCCTAAAATCCTAATTCTGGAAAGGACCTGAATCGGTCAAGCTCCCCAGGGGGCTAGGTCTCTTGGAGCTCTATGATAAGGGAGGCAAGTCCTATTGCAAAAATGCTAACTATAGGTAAACTTTTAATCATCAGAAATTACCATATTCTTTAATTTCAAAATACGCGGTTCCAGTTGTGGAAAAGTCTTCTTTATATTTAGCTCGAATGGTCCACACACCGAATCTATGGAAGCAAAATATTTAAAATTACGGCAGTCATGAAATGTGCCTGTTATGTTGAGGTGCTAGTGACACAAAAGTGACCGATACAGACGAGACCCCGGTCCTCAGGAAATGTATCGTCTAGCGGGGGTAAGGGCGAGTGCACGAGTAAGGAATTGCTTACAAAACAGAGAAGGGCCGCAAAGAGAAGAAGGAATTAAAAGGAGGAGAGAGAAAAGGAAAAGGAAGAGAGGGACTACGTCCTATGTTGCATCCAAGATGGGCTCTTTGAAAAGAGAGCTTTGTGCCCACGTCCTAGAGAAGGAGAGGAAGCCAGCTTTGTGGAGAGTGAGACGAGGCACGTTTTAGCGGCGGGGGCAGCCTGTGAGGAGGTGCCGGGGAGGAGAGAGATGGTCAAGGGAGGCTGTCATGGCTGATAGATAGTCTGGCGTAATCTACCGCTTAGCACAAGATGAGGTTGGAGAAATGATAATAGTTAGGTTGGATCAATTCTTTGCTACTATGGAATATGTTCAAGGAGGTACACAATTTTACAATTACCCAAATTATGTAAATCCCTCAATTTCATCCAAATTCCTGGAAGATCTTCCATACACTGAATTAACTAACTGTGAACTCCCTTCTAGAGGGCAGAACAAAAATGACCATAAGATTTCAAAGTGATATTGCAGTCATTTTTATACGGACTTATTCGTCCTCTGGAGGCAGGGACTATGTATTTTTTTTATTTCTATTTTAAATTTCTCATTCTTGTGGTACTTTGCATTTCCCAGGAATGTGTTCACTAAATTTTTATCACACTGGGTTCTGTTTAAACATGTTCTTAATCCTCTAGCATGAGACCAAATGGAGGAAATGACTTTACTAAGGTCTTCCCTCTTGAAATCTGTCTTCTGGTAGTCTATGCAGTAAAGACTACAGAAGACCAGTATTTTTTTGGTCATAGGAAGACATGGAACAACACCAGCCTTTTAGACTGAGTCTATTAGATTCCTTGAAGGGTGGAAGGTTGATGGTTTTGATAGAGAGAAAAAGGCCTGGGAACTAAGGCCTTTTTTTTCCCTTTGCTTCTTCCAAATCTTAATTTCTATATGTAAAGAAGACTGGTGAGAGGTATTGGGAGTGGTTTGTTTGTTTTGCCAGAACCTGAGCCTAGCTTCCCATGAGGCCTGCAAAGACTCTGCACACCCGCATTCCTTTCCCGCTCGCCCTTTGTTGGCACTAGGTGGCTCCATGTGACTGGCTCTCTGCCTCACAACCAAAGGTTCCAGATGTGTGCCTTACGGAAGACTTTATTAAAAAAAAAAAAAAAAAAAAACCACTTTAAAATACTTAGGATTAGACGGAATCTTGAAGTCAGGAAAAGAAATAATTCCAGTATAATCATTTTCTTCCACCATGTCAACTTCTGATCCTTCGGGATCCTTTGAATAAAAACAGACAATTTCCAAGCATATAAATCACATTTTAAAAATTAACTGATTACATTGCCTTTGATTGATGGGCATATTTACTAACAAATATCCATGTCTTCAAATTAAATATGAAGGCAGAAAACCATTTAAATGCTGTGGAAGGCAAGTACGGCTCATCTGAGCCATTTCCTCCTTTTTTGACTTTCTTGCATCTCCTGCCTCACTAAAACAAACAAAAAAGTGAATCAGTGTCCAGGGTATCCTAGTCTCAATTATCTAGAAGAGAGTCAACTCTCTACTGTATGGCTTAAAAAATAGAACTATGACAAAAACTGATGTTATAATGAACCAAATGATAGCTTACCCACTTTATAGATATAGGAATCTAAATTTTGTATGTGTTCCTTTGGAACTTTCTAAAGCAAATATGCTGTAAAATTCATTTATTAGCTAGAAATTTTGTAAGTTTACAGGTTATGTCAATAATTATCAACCACAGTCTTGGAACAAATAATTCATTATAAAATAGTCAGATGTGAAAGTTTATGAAAGTTTCATACTTTTCGTAAGTTATAAAGGATCCAAGGTTATTCCTATACAGCCCTCTTTTTCACTCGTGTTCTGTTATGATTTTTGGTTTTTTGATTCCTTGAGCAGGAGAAAAAGGTGCTGCAACCTGCAGTGAGGGACCTACTGTTTACAGGTGAGCAGTTGTTTCCTCACAAAAATGGGTAGGTTTTGACGTGAACTGGGAAGACCATGGGAATTTACTGCACACATCTGTCATGTACATCGTGGCTCACGAAAGGCCGATAACTGGTGATCTTTATCTCAGGGGGTTAGCACTGTTCTCCATGTGTTAGTGTAAACTCCTCAAGCGTAAGTGCCACAGGCTGTAGTTCTTTACCTTGGATTGTACAAATCAAAAGTATCATACTTAATAGGCATTCAACTGATTCTTAGTTGAATTGGTGGGTTAATTCACTAAGTTGAATTCTTAGTGATTGAGGGGTAGTCTTTAAGAAACGTATCATGAAGGGCGTATTTAAATAATTTAGTACAAAACCATAACTTGTTGAGATTTTCATTTTCATGAGATTTTTACATGTTTTAAAAGAATAAACCTACAATGTTATACACACAGAAGGTGTTCAATAATCATTTCTGAACATTGAACAAATTAGTATGGTGTCAGGACAGGGTTATGGAGCAAAGTTTCTTGTTTTGATGAAAATTTAAATAACTTAAAAATTTTTATATAAAATTATTATGTAAATAAACATACTTACTATGAAAGTTAAGACAGTTTCTCTTTTGGCTGGCTTCAGGTCATCATTCAGTGAATAAACTCTAACTTTCACTGTAAGAATAATTGATATCATCAATAACTTTGTGAAGCACAGTATTTTGATATTTGCAATAATCATCCTTAAAAGAGATAAGCCTCATCTTAAAGATTCAATACATAACCATATATGAAAATTCATATTTAAAATAAATAAAAAATTAGCTTGTAGACAAATGCATCAATAAAAGTTTTTTCTTTTATTGAGAATCCTTTTCAGTTCAGTTCAGTTCAGTCACTCAGTTGTGTTTGACTCTTTCCAACCCCATGGACTGCAGTACGCCAGATTTCCTTGTCCATCACCAAACTCATGGAGTTTGCTCAAACTCATGTCCAGCGAGTTGGTGATGCCATCGAACCATCTCATCCTTTCTCATCCCCTTTGCCTCCTGCCTTCAATCTTTCCCAGCACATCACTAAAAATTTTTTCTTTTAAAGAGAATCCTTTTGGACTCCTTTAAAGAGCTACTTCTAACGAATTTAAAGAATAGTTCACTTTATTAAAATGTATTTGCATATATCTTTGGGGGAATAAATATATAGTACAGAATTAGTTATATTTGTAATTAGGCCAGTATTTATAAAAAATTTCATAGTAGCAAAATAGTGATGTCTACCCTATGGTCATATTGAGCTTAATCACTCGGTCATGTCCGACTCCTACGACCCCATGGACTGTAGCCCACCAGGCTCCTCTGTCTGTAAGGCTTCTCCAGGCAAGGATACTGGAGCGGGTTGCCACGAGCTCCTCCAGGGATCTTTCCAACCCAACCTGGGATTGAACCCAGGTCTCCTGCATTGCAGTCAGATTCTTTACTATCTGAGCCACCAGGGAAGCCCAAGAATACTGGAGTGGTTATATTGGGAGTATAATAAATTGTCTCAGAATTGAAGATTTTAATAAAAAATTAGGTGGTTTGTTTCAGACTATACACTCTTACAACAAGGCCCCAAATTGTCTCTATTGTTGCTAAGGATAGTTTTGAATTGTACAGTTTTGTTGGATTGATTGAGCCAGATCCTACAATTATTCGTTCATTGTTAAAAGAATAATGGCAGGGGGCTCAATAGTAATTAGTTCTCTTCCGTTTCTTTCTGTCAGGTAGTAGATCCCCACCTTTTAAACAAATACATCTGCTTAGCTTTTAACTCTTAGCTGCTTGAGACATGCTGATTTAATTCCTTCCAATGACACATTATAATTTCTCTAGTTGCCCTGATGCTCAAATGATTATATGGCCAAAACTTTAACCACGAAACAAAATTGAACTGACGTCATAAACCTTTTAAAGGGTCAGTTTTATGCAAAGCTCTACATGAGAAGCCACATATTAAGCTCTCTAAAAATCATTTCACTAAGACCATAAGATCAAAATGAAATGCTCAGGAAATCCCTCTACCCTGCTGTCCCCTCACCCCTGACCCCTGTCTCTCAGCTCGAGTCCTCCCTCCTGCCTTATGAACATGCCTGGTCCAGCCCGGCACATCTCTGAGATGCTGCTGGGGGCAGTGTGCCGCAGACGTGAAGAGTCTGGGCCCTAGAATTCAAAGCTTTGGTTTCACTCCTATCTCGGCCACTCTCTAACGTGACCCAGACAGAGGACACTTAACCCCTCTTACCCCACAGGTCCCACATCTGTAACACAGGACTGCTCGCATCTGCTTCATAGCACGTGAGACTATGAGACAAAGCTTTGCATAACCCAGGGCGTAATAACTAACCAATGAGTGCTTATTATTTTTATTTTATTTTTATTATTTCTATAGCTACTGCTTGTCCACTTTCTAACTCAGTTTGTGCTAGGTTAGAAAATTAATCTTGTCTTCACAGCGCTGGTATATCAAAGGCAAGTTCAATAAATGCTTTTTGTACCAAAGGTATAGCTTACAGACTTCTCAAATATGTACTGAATGCCTGCTGTGTGCAGACACTATGCTAGGCACAGAGATCTAACGGCGACACATCAGACGTGGACTCCTCCAATGATGTGGAGTGGAGAGGCAGACACGAGTTCCCACAAGTGACTGTCACATTCCAGCGTGGGAGATGCTACAAGAGACACTCCCCAGCTTTCTGAGGGTGACAGAGGGAGCTTTGAAGCAGGGAAGGCAGCCCTCTGATGTCACGGAAGAGCTGAGTCGAAGTTTAGAAGGCGAGGAAGGCGCCTGAATGCACCAGGAAGAGGCACTCGGGCCTTACTCCGGACGGGAGAATCGCCTAGGAAAGAAGCTGTACAGAGGTCAGTTTGGCTGGCTTCCACGGCCGAGGGGCAGCGTGGTGGGTGATGAGGCGGGGGGAGGCAGGACCCAGGCTGTGTGAGATTGGAAGGGTTTTGGTTGATATTCTGAAATCCTTAATCCTGTAAAGCCTTGAAGATCTAAGCCTCTATCCTAAAGACACTTACATGAAAAATCCCACAAGGATCTTCAGATTAAAATGTGAGGACTGGGACATTAGAGCTATAAATAGCAGGATGTAATTAATTTCTAAAAGAATTACTGTTCAGTAATTCTTTTTCTTCTGTGTAAAGAAGGCTTTGTGCTATTCCATAGATCAAATGATAATGGAAAATACTTTCCTGGTGCTTACTCTGTGGTAGGCTGTGTTTGAAGTGCTTTATACACATGAATTCACTGAACTCTCAACAGCTCTGTGAGCTAAGTTCTATTACTATCTCCATTATACAGATGAGGAAAACGGGACTCAGAAAAGATTAACTCACACAAGGTTACGGAGCTAATAAGAGCCCAAACCGTGATTTGAACCCAGACAATTTGGCTCCAGAGTCTGCTGTTCACAACTAGACTTCACTACCTCTCATTAGTGAGCCAAAATCTAGAGGGAGGTGCTCTAGTTTTCTCTATGACCTATTCTAAGATAGAATAGGTCGTAGAGAGATCTTCGAGATCTTTCATCTCTATTCTAAGAGGAAGACACTACACATTTTTATGGTAAAGTTCTAATAAAGAAATAACAAATGAGGCTGCTCTTAGGGAAACCTTGAGAGCTAACAGAAGTCCCAGGGTCTGGGTATCAGGCTGCTTGATGGACAAGGGTGAGGACCCTAGGGCCTTCCCTGGAGGGCCAGTGGTTAAGACTGTATACTTCCATTGCGAGGGGCACAGGTTCAGTCCCTGGTCAGGGAACTAAGATCCTTCATGCCACGGGGCACAGCCAAAAATTAAACAAGAAAAAAAATCAGATGAGAACCCTAAATGGTAAGTAGCGCCAACAAGACCCAAGTAAAGAAGCGTCCTCTGATATGGGAGGGGGACAAGGATGAGGTATATTTGTCTCGCGGCTTGATGTTCATAAAGGGCTCAGACTGTGTGGGCAGAGACTGTCTCAGTGAACACCAAGTCATCGTCTTGGAGTCAATAGGATGCTATTCTGGCAATGATACTGGTCCAAGCTGGAAGCAATACCCCAGCCTTCCTAGGCCTTTTCTTTCTGAGCTGGTCACAGCAGGAGCTCCTGCTGGAAAGGTAACGGTGCAGGCCCATCCCACTCCATACTGTCACCAGCATCGGTCAGCGTGCAGCAAGCACGTACTACCTGAGAGGTTTTCAACAAAGCTGGCTGGGCTGCCTCTCATCCTCTTTCCTCCACCAATAATGCCATTATTGAAACTCCATTACCTCCCTTTTCCATGTACAGTTCTCTTGTGATTCCATCCTGACTTGCTCAAAGGTTAATTTTGGCAGCAGGGAGTGATGGCGGAGCTGAAGGTTCTGCAGATGTGTGGACACACGTGGGCGGCATTCACCCTTCTCTGCGTTTTATTTTTCGCTCATTGGGAGTAAATCCAACCAGTAACCAAGCAGAGTTTTGATCGGCTACCCCGTTCTTTCCCCCTCTAACAGATAAACCACTAATACGAAACAGTGTTCTAACAGGAACTTTCTTTAGGTAGATCTCCTTAGAAAATTAATATCCATCTATTTATGTGACTTCCCTTACTTTTTGCTGAAACATCTGATACCCTAGGGCTTGATTTGTTTTCTGAATTTGAGAATTAGCTCCATAGTAATAGAATGTTTTTATGATCGCTACTTTATAATAAATCATTTTCACATTGCCAAAATTATATTTGCAGTTCTCTCTTGTACTTATTTAATCATAAAACCTAACACTGCATTTCACAATTCTTTAACAGCTCTTTTCCTACATGGGAATAACTGACAGTGTAGATAATGTAATTGTTGATTTTTGTGATTTCCACATGAATCTAAGATTTATACTTAAAATTTAAGTTTAAAACTAAATTCCACATAATTATTTAATAGTTTCCATATGAATTTAAAAATAAAATTACATTTATAAGTGTATAAATCACTGGGGATTGAGACTCTTTTGATCAAGTTGGAAGCCTGTCTCCACTTAAATTCAAGTGTTAAAAAGCTCACAGTGACGCTGGCCTGTCACCTTATTTTGTGGTATCTTTGTCTGCTTTCGTTATCACAGAGATGGTGGCTTCATAGAATGAGTCTGGCAGTGTTCATGCTACTATATTTAAACAGATAACCAACAAAGACCTTTTGTATAGTCCAGGGACCTCTGCTCAACAGTCTGTAATAATCTAAAAGTGAAAATAATTTGATACAAGTGTATGTACAAAGGAATCACTTGGCTGTACACCAGAAACTAACACAGCTTTGTAATAGAAATTACAAATAATGTAATGCAAAATAGAAATTAAAAATAAATAATTCTTCCCCACATCCAAAGTTCAGTTTAAATAAATGCCATCATCAGTTATCTAGTTGCTCAAGCTTGAACAAAAACAAGCTCTACAGTATAGCGTCAACGCCCATCCCACTACTTCCCAGAGAAGTATCTTGTACTCTACCTGACTGATGTGGAGTGTAAACAGGTTTGTCTAAATGAATGAAGAGGAATCCATTGTCGTAGGTTACTGGCATTTTTTTTGCTTTTGAAAAATGCTTTGATATAACTTCCAAATACACATGCGAAACTGAGCTTTGTCTTTCAGACAACTGTTTGGGTTGTATCTGTAAAAGAAAATGTTGATGGGAAAGAGTATAATAATTTTAAAGTTATAAAACATGGTATTTAAAAAGTAGTGTAGGAGCCAAAGTAGTAAATAAATTTTGCTCCAAGCCCTTCAGTATCAAACATCTTAATCAACATTCAGCTTTAAGTAATTAAAATCTTTCTGGTTCTATGCTTCCCAAATTTTCTACGCATTTAGCAAAACTACTGCTATGAAAGTGTTAGCCACTCAGTCCTGTCTGACTCTCTGTGACCCCGTGGACTGTAGCCCACCAGGCTCCTCTGTCCATGGGATTCTCCAGGCAAGAATAGCCCCAGGGATCAACCTGGGTCTCCTACCCTGCGGGCAGATTCTTTACCGTCTGAACCACAGCTCTCTTAACAAGCTTTAACCTCTTCCGCTTGCTGGATTAGTCCACGTTCTCCATTCCCTCTGTTCAACATCCTGACCGATGTCCAGGACACTGTGTTATATTTACACCCTCTGTTCCCACGGCTGAGCAGTACACTTTCCAGTTTGAAATAAAAGCTAATTAAGGCAACCGACCATGATGAGTTAGATATATGAGAGTACTGTAAACGCTGGGGAAGCAGTAAGAATCTATAAAGGCTCTGCACTCAGATTGCTTTGCGAGGATCTAAGCTTTATCTCTACTTCAAGGAAATGGAAACTGTAGGACAAATGATTCGTTAAAGGTGTGACACATTATGAATAAGGCTTGCTGCTGCAAGTGGACCCAAGAAAAGATCTTGGCACAACATCAAACAATTAGCAAAGAAAGATAAATTGTAACATTAAGATAAATTTAAATGCTTAAGATATGCATCCGTTTTTATGATTTCCCCACCCTAATTTACTTTTCCAAATTAGCCACTTAAGGTAGCACTGTTCAATAGAGCTTTCTATGGTGAGGGAAATGTCCTGCGTCTATGGTGCTCAGTACATGCCATCTGTAGCTATTTAAGCACTAGAAACATGGCTAGTATGAGTGATGAACTGAATTTTTTATATTAGTTACATTCGATTGATTTAAATTTAAAGATAACAGCCACATGTTTGTGGCTAATGGCTGCAGATAAGTGTCTTCTTTGGGGAAATGAATTTTATTTCTTCATAAACCTAATAAGTGGACCTGTTTGCTAAAAGATTAGAGCACTTATCATCAAAGACATGAAGCAAAGAATTCCTACCTTTGGTTAGAATTTATTTAGATCAGTGTTTCTGAAATTTGAGTAATATATAGACTCCTTCTAAAGGATAAAATATTCTGGAAGACTCTCAGTGTTGACTTTTTGTTATTTATAAAAATAAAGGAATATTTTCAGTACAGTGTTAAATATGTACAGACCTAAAAGTCAGTATAATATTCTTGTGCTTATGACTTTTGTATAATTATAAAATCAAAACATTTATAAAATAAACTCAAAATGGTAAATATCAACATAATTCTAACTTTTAGCTCTTTATAAAATTTCAAAGTTCAATCTCTTTTTAAAGAACTCATTTTAAAGAAACACTGGTCTAATAAGCCTCAGAAGCCCTTCCAAGTCTAGAAGTCTTTGATTTTTTAGTTCTTTATTTTTGAATTTATATCAGAATTTAAAACAATATTTTTCACTTGGATAAAGAAACAGTAAATATGAAAGTTATTTTTAGTTATCAGAACTCTTAATAAGAAATGAATTATGAACAATTTTCTAACCAAACTATACTACAATATCTTAATCCCTCTGTTGTGTCCAACTCTTCCTGACCCCATGGACTGTAGTCCTCCAGGCTCTTCTGTCCATTAAATTCTCCAGGCAAGAATACCTGAGTGGGTGGCCATTCCCTTCTGCAGGGGATCTTCCCGACCCAGGGATCGAACTTCAGTCTCCTGCAGTGCAGGCAGATTCTTTACCATCTGAGCCACCAGGGAAGCCCAATAGAAGGGAAATCTATTTGATATAGGTTGTTCTTTCTATTAACTATGGTTATACATGAGAGCTATTCACTTTAGTAATCAATAATTTATTAGTGTTAGAAGTTTTGATTGTAGGATATTGGAGTTTAAACAAATGTTCAATAGCATCCATGGATTTTTGTAGGCAATGCATGACAGATCAATATGCGTGTTCATATTGGTCTGTTTTTTGCATTAGTAATTTTCACAGTAAACAAGTACTTTCCATTCATTTCCAAACATGTTTGCACGAGTGTTAGTCTCTCAGTCGTGTCTGACTCTTTGCAACCCCATGGACTGCAGCCCATCAGGCTCCTCTGTCCAGGAGAACACTGGAGTGAGTTGCCATTTCCTCTCCATATATTCACATCAGGACAACTTTATTTTCCAGTAAGAATGTTAACGTTTTCATACACTACTCAAAATGCAGACACAACTCTCCTAGTTGGAATTTTCTTTTTCACCCATATCGCCATCAGGGACCGACATCACCTAAGACTTACATAGTGGTAGTTTGGTATCAATGATCAAACCTCTGCTATCAATATTCAAACTGGGTACACGTTTTATTGAGAATATTCTGTATGTATAAAGAAACTGAAGGATAAATACATACTGTTAATATAGCAGAATTTTGGAATTTATTTTCTGTGGATAAAGTAACATGGCCTGAAGAGAAAGTCACTTTTTTGTCGGGAAAGCTTTTGATTGAGACTGTCGCATCAAATTCTTCAGTGTACCCATAAACTTGAATTACAACATTTTCAGAGGCTCCAACACGGAATACTTTTGGTGCTGAGATGACATACCTGTTGAAATAGGAGAGAGGAGGATCAGTATACTTATATGACATTTTTGTTATATTTCTGACCTTTTATCTCACTTGATAGATTAGATTTACAATAGGCACTTTTTCTCAACTTGAAATGATATTTTTAAATTAACATTTATTTGAGATCTACAGTCGTTTCAGCACAGTTTCCAAGAAAAATAGCTTGGAATTAACACTTTAGAAATAGAGCTGGTGATTTTGTTAATCTCTAGAAAGGTAGTAATAGCACCTTCTCTGAGCTTCTGTAGCAAAGGAAAACTTTTAATGATAAATAGGTTCAATATTTTTGCCCAATGCAGAAAAAAGCAACATAGACACCAGAGACTGAATTCCAGCTCTGCCATCTGCTGGCTGAGTGACCACGGTAAAGTCACTAACCCTCTCTGAGGAGTTAAATAATAGGCCTTAAACACTACCTTTTTTGTTGTTTAGCCACTGAATCGTGTCTGACTCTTTGCAGCCCCACAGACTATAGCCTGCCAGGCTCCTCTGTCCATAGGATTTCCAGGCAAGAATACTGGGGTGGGTTTTGCCATCTCCTACTCCAAGGGATCTTCCCAAAGCAGGGACTAAACCCACGTCTCCTGCATTGGCGGGTTGATGCTTTACTGCTGAGCCAGTGCAGAAGCCCAATCACCTTCTTTACCAGGGTGCTAAGGATGAAATAAGAATATCTATCTGAAAGCACCTAGCATGCTTAGTACTATAAATGTTATGATTCATTAAGTTTGCTGAATTAGTTGAAAGGACTTAATCTTAGAACTATTATGTTATCCTAGTGGGTGGATAAAGAAATGAATAGAATAACAGTGAGCTAGGAAATGCATTTAGAAATGAAAGTAGTAATGGAGGTCCTTGCAGAACAAATGATAACAGTCATACAACATAATAATAACAAAAAATGAGACACGAGAGGCTGTATTAAGGCTTTACATGCAACTCTTTTCATCTTTACCACCGGCCAATGACTTAGACACCATTATTATTCCTGTTTGCAAGTGATAAGAGGTTAATTTGGACCAAGGTCACATCGCTTATCAGTGAATGAGGCAGGTCTTTATATTCAGGCCTCACTCTCTATCATGTGTATAACTGAGGTCAAGGTTACAAACTATGTTTGCAAACAGTGGGCTGTTCCCTCAGTTTTATATTTTATGTGAATGGATCAAGAATGGACATTAATCAATATAAGTTTTTGAAATAGAAATCTTAAAATGGGTGAATTTTCATAGTTTTATTAAAAGAAAACTTACAAATATGAACTAGGTTATTAATTATTGCAGGTTCCTCATAACACTATGGGCTTCGCCAGTGGCTTGGCGGTAAAGAGCCTGCCTGCCAATGCATGAGAAGTAAGAGGTGCGGGTTTGATCTCCGAGCTGGGAAGATCCCTGGGAGAAGGGCTTGGCGACCCGCTCAGTATTCTTGCCTGGAGAATCCCATGGACAGAGGAGCCTGGTGGGCTACAGCCCAGGGGGTCACAGAGTCAGACATGACTGCAGCAAGATAGCCTACATATGCATACAACACTATGACATTTAAAAAGGCTTTTAAAAATCAGCAAGTCTTTAATAACAATGAAATTAATCTGGAAGCAAATAAACACTTCAAAAGCAACTGGTGATTCTTTTACATAACAAGTAATTTGGAACCATTTACAGAAAAATATAAAGTGGGAAAAGAATCTCCGGTTTTCCAACCATCTTCTCGATTTCCCATGTACTTTTGCAGGAACAGCAGAAAATGAGAAAGTTCAGGTTTGATGATGATAAGATATATTTACTGAAACCTTACTCAGTTCTAGGCACTATTTTAAGCACTATACATACATATCTATATTTATATATGTCACTGAGCTGTGACACCCATCCTATGACACCTTGTTATTACTCTGATTTTACAGAGGAGGAAGCTGGTAATTAACTTACCCAAGGTCACACAGCTATTAAATTACAGAATTAGGAACTGAACCTAAGCAATCTGTTTCCTGAATTAATACTTTCAACCACTAGACTAAACTGAATTTATCAAGAGTTTTTCAAGAGAAATCTGGGGTGGGGGGGCTATTTTAATTTTGGCATTGGGCTTCCCTTGTGGCTCAGTGGTAAAGAATCTGCCTGCCAATGCAGGAGACAGGTTCTATCCGGGAAGATCCCACATGCCAAAGATCAACTAAGCCTGTGTGCCAGAACTGCTGAGTCTGTGCTCTAGAGCTCAGGAGCCCAGGAGCCACAAATACTGAGGCTGGGAGAAGCCACCACAGCGAGAAGCCTGAGCATCACAGCTACAGAGCAGCCCTGTCTCACCACAACTGGAGAAAAGCCATGTAGCAACAAAGGCCCAGCACAGCCAAAAATAAATCAATGAAAGGTAACTGTGGAAAATTCTGAAAGAGATGGCAAGTAGATAGAGAAACAGTGGAAAGAGTGGCAGACTTTATTTTGCGGGGGCTCCAAAATCACTGCAGATGGTGACTGCAGCCATGAAATTAAAAGACATTTACTCCTTGGGAGGAAAGTTATGACCAACCTAGACAGCATATTAAAAAGCAGAGATGTTACTTTGCCAACAAAGGTCTGTCTAGTCAAGGCTATGGTTTTTCCAGTGGTCATGTATGGATGTGAGAGTTGGACTATAAGGAAAGCTGAGCAATGAAGAATTGATGCTTTTGAACTGTGGTGCTGGAGAAGACTCTTGAGAGTCCCTTGGACTGCAGGGAGATCCAACCAGTCCATCCTAAAGGAGATCAGTCCTGAATATTCATTGGAAGGACTGATGTTGAAGCTGAAACTCCAATACTTTGGCCACCTGATGCGAAGACCTGACTCATTTGAAAAGACCCTGATGCTGGGAAAGACTGAAGGCAAGAGGAGAAGGGGGACGACAGAGATGAGATGACTGGATGGCATCACCAACTCAGTGGACATGGGTTTGGGTAAACTCCAGGAGTTGGTGATGGACAGGGAGGCCTGGCGTGCTGCAGTCCCTGGGGTCGTAAAGAGTCAGACATGACTGAGTGACTGAACTAAACTGAAATAAAAATTATTTTTTTAATTGGTGTTATTAGAAGCTTTATATTTTTCAGTTTGTTATTGTTTTAATTTTGATTGTCTATATGGTAGTAGTGGTGAAATAGAAAATAATTCATGTTTGCTGTTGTTGTTCATCACCCAGTCGTGTCAGGCTCTTTGTGACCCCATGGACTGCAGTACACCAAGCTTCCCTGTCCCTCACCATTTCCTGGAGTTTGCCCAGGTTCACGTTTATTGCGTCAGTGATGCCGTCCAGCCACCTCAGCCTCTGATGCCTTCTTTTCCTTCTGCTCTCAATCTTTCCCAGGATCAGGGACCTTTCCAATGAGTCATCCATTCACATCAGATGACCAAAATACTCTAGCTTCAGCTTCAGTATCAGTCTTTCCAGTGAATATTCAGGGTTGAACTCCCTTAAGATTGACTGGTTTGATCTCCTTGCTGTCCAAGGAACTTTCAGCTAATTGATGTAATTCATGTTTACAAGTCCCTAAAAGATAACTCTGGAACAACCTATTCATACATATTTTGATCCTTACTGATGCAATGTTATCACAATCTATCATATAAAGTATTTCATAATTTTCTCATTTTCTTTGAATAGTTGTAGAGAATATGGCCACTGAGCTTGCAAAGAGGCACAAATGCTAGCTTGGCGTCTGTCTGGAATGTTCTCTCCCCTGATACTTGCATGATTTGCTCTGTTACTTCCTACAGGCTCTGTTTGAGTGTCACCTCTGCAGAGAATCCTCACTGTCTACACTTTCGTATGGTGCCCAATCATTTCTTCATCCTCTCATTTTCCTTTGTATTGTTTTCTTTATGGCACCAATAGCCACCTGGCCTTATTTATTCATTCATTGGTTCGTTCATTGAGTCATTTTCTTCTCCTTCTTGAATGCAAGCTCTATATCATCTACTATTGGGTTGGCCAAAAACTTCATTTGGCCTGCCCCCAAGAAGCTGAACAAACTTTTTGGCCAACCCAGTACATCAATACATCCTCCGTGCCAGGTTCTCAAAACGTTTTGGTTGAGCCACTCAATTAAATTTATTGACTTCTTGTTGTAAATGGTGTACTCTTACTTTTTCAGAGAAACGGAGAATGTGCTCAATACAGTGTAGGAGAAAAAACTTCGGTACCGTGAGACCTAGGCCCTAGTCCTGGTCAACCGCTAATCTGAAGTCATTTCATCCAGTCTCTCTGTGCTTCAGTTGGCTCCTTTGAGAAGGAGCAACAGAATCTAGGAAATGGGGTGGCCGTGTGAGGAAAACCAGATTAGCGGTAGGGGAGTGCTAGACCTCATGACATCTCAGGTGTGTGCTGACATCTATTATGTATTTTACAGACTTACTCATGTACATTTATGACACAGTGGAAAGAATTTGAAGCAATAGAGAGGAGTCCTTAATACAGACTCTGCTTCTGTCTCTTCTAGTGGTGTGACCTTTGGCAAGTTACTTCCTCTGTTCAGATTTATACTTCTATGTGAGATGGGTTTGATTAGATACTCTCCAGTTACTCTTCAACACTAAGATGTTATCTCTAGATAGGAGATCAATATTTTAAGACCTAGTTTTAAATACAATTGTTTCAATAATAATTTTCAACAAAACTATCGTGTGTAGTTTGTGAAGCACAAGCTCATAAATTTAGAAGAAATTACATCAGTAGATCTCAAACCACAGTATTAGAACTGACCCCCAAGTAATGCTTGCTTTACTATGTACAGTATATGGAAAACAGAAGGAAAATTCTACACCAAATAGAAACAAGCAATCAACGCAAGAAAGTGTGCTATCTTGAATTCAGTGTTGCTTTTTTGAAGAAGAATTTGAATAATTACTCATGTAAAGTTTTATAAATAACAGTCCCTTAATGGACGTATACATACTGCTATATTTTAAATGGCTAACCAATAAACTTCTACATGGAATTCGGCTCAAAGTTATGTGGCAGTCAGGATGAGAGGGGGGTTTGCGGGAGAATGAATACATGTACATATATGGCCGAATGCCTTCACTGTTCACCTGAAACGATCCCAATATTGTCAGTAGGCTATACCCCTCTACCAAATTTAAAGTTAAAAACACACACACAAAACCCAAACCTGTAAAACGGTCCTGTTGTTGGACACACAACAAATCAAATGCTACATGATTTTCTTATTCAGAGATGAGACCACAGGCGTTCCCAGAAGTAGAACGTAACTTACAAATTAACAGTCTGTTGTATTTGATTTTTTACTCATCGCATTGATAAGATGCATTGAAAAATGAAGATAGTTTCTTTTACTTACGTTTGTTCCTGGCCCCAGCTTTTCCCCAGGAAGATTAGAAAACAAAGTATGCCCCACAGGCCCATGCTGGAGGCAGCGGTGAACCATCAATATGACCCTCCTGAAGTCACTCTCCTTTTTAAAGAAACCGAGATTGAAGAACTTGGGTAAGTTGGTTTACTGGTTAATTATTAATGTCAAGATGAGGGACTTCTGAGTAGGAAAAGAAAAATTGGAACAGAAACACTCTTTAATGCCCAGGTATTAAAGTAGAAGCTTTTTATAGGAAGATATTTTATACAGATTTACACCTAGAGAATTTATTTTGATTAATACAAATAAAGGATTCTAACATAAAAGTTTGGCACTGCAGTGAATGCCTCAAAGTCAAAAATCAGTAAGTTGATTGTCTTCTGTCTCTTGACCAGGCAATTGCTCTGAAAGTTTTATCATGAGAGCATGGCTCTGGAGATGCTCTGATACTGATGGAGACCCACTGGGATTCAGTTTCACATGAAGCTGAAATGGGCCTGGTTTAGAAGGGTGTGTGAGCTGTTTTTCTAGAGAAGACCTGAATGGTAGCATCATTGGCATTGGAAATGGTGGAAGAAGAACACAGATCTGCAAAGGAATAAGTCTTTGGTCCGTTCAGTTCAGTCGCTCTGTCATGTCTGACTCTGCAACCCCACGGATTGCAGCATGTGAGGCCTCCCTGTCCATCTGTCCCAGTCTAGAAGAGAAGCTGAATGTTATGTGGAGAAAAGATTGTGACTGGCAATGAAAATATCCTGCTGAGGATGCCAAATCATTTTCTAAAAAATAAATGACGAATCAAATACTTTAGTTTTTAGCAGGGAATGGATATCCTCAATATCTACTAATTCAGACACCATAAAATCAAAATTTGCATTCATTCAGGCACAGAATATCTTTCTTTTCTAAAAAATAAACTTATGCTATACTTTTAAATGAGGTTTTTAATCATTTTCATATAAGAGTTTATAGAAAACAAAGCTTCCTATGATATGAGTCTTGTACTTAATTTAGGGAAAAAAATTTTAAGATTTTTATCATGCTTGTATTTAAGATTTTTTATGAGGCTTGAAAGTCAAAGTGTTAGTTGCTCAGTCGTGACCGACTCTTTGTGACCCCATGGACTGTAGTCCACCAGGCTCCTCTGCCCATGGAATTTTCCAGGCAAAAATACTGGAGTGGGTAGTGATTCCCTTCTCCAGGGAATCTTCCTGACCCAGGGATCAAACCTGGGTCTTCTTCATTGCAGGCAGACTCTTTACTGTCTGAGCCACCAGGGAAGGCTTATGATGCTTGCTAGAAAGTTTTTATTTACTATCTTCCTTCTACTAGCACTGATTTCTAGCTTCGAATGTAATAAGTACTCTATTTCAAAGTAGTAAAACAGATTCATCTAAACAGTTTTCTATGATGCATATGTTTTATGCTCACATTGGTGACCCTTCTTTTGCATTAGTAAGATTCTATCTTACCAACACTTTGTACTGAATTCATTGGGAAAAAAAGTGCACAAAGGAAAATTTGATATACAAAGTTCACTAACAGCGTCTCTTACATAGATTATTGAAATGGCAAAAATCTGTCCCTATTGTCTGACCTTGGAGAAGGCAGTCCATTCCGGTATTCTTGCCTGAAGAATCCCATGGACGGAGAAGCCATGGGGTTGCAAGAGCCGGATATGACTTAGAGACTAAACCACCACCATTGTCTGACCTGCTCGTTTCAGAAGGAAATCTGTAAAATAATTAAACTGGGTTGCGAAAGATGGGTCAAGTTAAAACAAACAAAATACTTTTGCCATCATTTTCGGGAAAGGATCTTCAGGAGAAAGCGAGAACATTCAAATGACCACAAGTATATTTGAAGTGAAGGAAATTTATTTGCTTGTATTATGGAGTCAATATTGATCAGTGATATTAGTCGCTTACCATTGCCGTGTTTCTCTGGTAGAAAACATTAAAAAAACAATGGATTTCGCAGGTTCTCAACAGAACTAGAATTCAACCGCTTACAGATTTCCCATCGCCTTTGACTAAAATGTTTTAATCTGCCTTACAAACTTGGCTCAAAGATGGAGTCTTCTTCACATTTTAAAATGTTGACCTCTGGAGGAGTCTTTGGTTTCTATACAGATGTGTGGATGGTGCTCAGTCGTGCCCACCTTTTTGAGACACTGTGACTACAGTGTGCCAGGCTTCTCTGTCGATGGGATTTTCCCGGCAAGAATACTGGAGCAGGTGGCTACTTTCCATTGCAGGGGATCTTTCTGACCCAGGATCAAACCCATGTCTCTTGCACTGGCAGGCAGATTGTTCACCATTGCACCACCCTTTTATGTATAGATAACCCATCTCTAAAGAGGAGAAACCAGGTCTGGCAGGAACTTTGGTGGTCTCTTGACCTTCCTGCTAATGCTACCTCAATTTGACCCTCAGATGGACCCTACATGACCTCACTTAGCTCACAAGGCCTCTCTTAATCTGAGTCTTGCTTGATTCTCCAGCCCCTATGCACCTCTTCTTCACTGCAGCCAAGCAGCTGAATTACTTATTATTCTTTGAAGTCACCATGATAAGAAAATGCTCCTAGCAGGGTAGTAAACAGTCAGTCAAGTACTATTACTATTATGCTTAACCTATTTATACCTTTAATTTGGCGTCTCTTTAGAAACAAGGATTAGATATGGGTTACTGCTACTGGTACTGCAGGATGCAACTCACTCAGAATCTACTTAAGTGCTTGCCCATAACACCAGTGAGGAAAGAAATCTTGGGGTATACACTACAGCTAGGTGTGGAACCTTATGAGTAAATGCCTCTCATTGGTTACTTGTTGTCCAAAATATTTAAACAAATTTGAAGACATTTAGCTACAAAAAGTTTATTGAAACAAAATCTTACAGGGAAGAACAATGTGGAAACTAGTTAGAGTGGAGGTGCTCTGGGTGAACAGAAGGGATGGCCCTGCTCTCTGCTCAGGGGCACCCCCAGATGGCCTCTAGGAGGCTCCATAGGAACCCTAGGGTCCCTGGACACTTGCTTTAAAAACACTCTTCCAAGTGTTCCTGTTTCACTTGGCCCATTCCTTATTTCCCTTGTCTCTTAATAAATCCCTACAACCATCTTGAAATTAGTTTTCAGTTAATTAGGCCAAAGGAGAAACCAGCATATTTCTCCTTGATTCCAAGATCCTTGAGTCACTGGAGTCTAGGATTCTTGAGTCACCTCCTTGAGTCCAAGCTGCGTGTTGAAATTCCTCTCTCAAGTGACCTGGGCTATCAACATCACACCCTCTAAAAATCCCCTTTTTCTTCTAAATCTTATACCTCTATCCCACATCCAAGACTCTGACATCCCAATATTGAATCAGGAATACACCCCATCCTGCAGGAAACCTGATTAGAGGGTAACAGGAAAATAAACACTCTAGGATTATATCCCAGAAAACTTTCACCCATTTGCCTCAAACACTAGTTCAGGAATGCACTTTGCAGAATTATTTGTAATAGCAAAAACTTGGGAGCAACCTAAAGCAACGTAACAATGATAAATATATTACTGTATATTCATACCATGGAATGCAGTGTTGGCTGGGGTGACACAAAAAGCATAATAACATTTATATTTATACAAATGTAAAAACATACATGGGCTTTCCAGGTGGCTCAGTGGTGAAGAATCTGCTTGCTAACATAGGAAATGCAGGAGACATGGGTTCAACCCCTGATTCTAGAAGGTACCCTGGAGAAGGAAATGGCAACCCACTCCAGTATTCTTGCTTGGAAAATTTCATGGACAGAGGGGCCTGGTGGGCTACAGTCCATGGGGTCAGAAAGAGTTGAATGTGACTGAGCAACTGAGCGTGCACGCGTGCAAAGACACAGACATATAAGTGTGAAATGCACGCGTGCTCAGTCACTTCAGTCGTGTCTGACTCTCTGTGACCCCATGCACCGTAGCCCCCCAGGCTCCTCCATCCTTGGGACTCTCCAGGCAAGAATACTGGAGTGGGTCGCCATGCCCTCTTCCAGGGATCTTCCTGACCCAGGGATTGAACCTGCATCTCTTAGTCTCCTGCATTGGCAGGCGGGGTCTTTACCACTAGTGCCACTTGGGAAGCCCATAATTGTGAAAGGTAAATACTAAGGCAGAATAGTTGTTATTTCTGTGAAGGGAAGGAGAAATTTATGATAGGAAAGAAGTATATGCTTCCACTGTATCTATTACCTTTTGTTTTAAAGGAACATCTGAAGCCAGTATGGCAATATCTTACAAATAATTCAGTAAAGTTTAGTGGTAGTTATATGGATGTATAGGTCAGTCGCTGTCTTTTTCTAAACATTTTAAATATCTCATTGAGAAAGAAGTATGGCCTGCGGTGAGGCAGGCTTGAATTCAAACCCTGGCTACACAATTTATCTATAAAATCAAAACAGTAAAACCTCATAGTGCTGATGGGAGAATGAAATGAAAAATGTATAAAGCTCTTAGCACACAGCATGAAACTGAAAATGGTCGCTATTATTTACTGCTAGTGTAAGACACAGTCATGATCTTCTACTTAAAAAAATATATGTGTGTGTGTGTGTGTATAGGATCACACCAATCTGTCTCTGAATAGAGTTCTACGATCCTGACAGCAGCCAGTCAGAACTGGCCCTCAGGATGACAGAGTCTCTTTGTCGCGGAGCCCAGCAGAGTTTTGCCTCCACTTCCTTTCTGCTTTGTCCATATCTTGTCAAAGATCTGAGATTAGATGACTGAACTCTTGAAGTCCAAATAACTGACACTTCCTGAGAGTCTGACGTTCTAACTTAGTGAGTGAAAGAGCACAAAAAGTCTCCCACGGAACAGAATTTTTCTTAGAAGATTTAGAACTTTTTCCTCTTGTTTACGGCGCTGATTGCCATTAGCAGATGATGTGTGCCCTCCTGCTCTTATCTCATAAGCTGTAAAAGGTCTACACTTGGAAAGAGCCTCCTCTCTCTGTATCAAAGATGTGGCTTGAAGCGTTTTTCTTACTTCCCAGGAATAGCTCTAGTGATTAAGAAGAAAGCTTGTAAATGTTAATTCGCAATTTCAAGAAGGGCTATGAACTCCGTTACATTTTACCAGGTGTTATATGAATTTCAAGAAGGACTACAAACTCCGTTACATTTTACAAGGTGCTATATGAAATTCAGACATGGAGACTACGCGTTGGACCTTTAAAGAGATCATCCAAAAATTGACAACACAATAGGTACCGATTATTAGCTCCATGTCACAGATACTGTAATAATTAATTTACATCAATTCAGTTCAGTCGCTCAGTTGTGTCCGACTCTTTGCGACCCTATGAACCACAGCACACCAGGCCTCCCTGTTCATCACCAACTCCTGCAGTCCACCCAAACCCATGGCCATTAAGTTGATGATGCCATCCAGCCATCTCATCCTCTGTCATCCCCTTCTCCTCCTGCCCCCAATCTTTCCCAGCATTAGGGTCTTTTCAAATGAGTCAGCTCTTCACATCAGGTGGCCACGGTATTGGAGTTTCAGCTTCAACATCAGTCCTTCCAATGAATATTCAGGACTGATCTCCTTTAGGATGGACTGGTTGGATCTCCTTGCAGTCCAAGGGACTCTCCAGAGTCTTCTCTAACACCACAGTTCAAAAGTATCAATTCTTCAGTGCTCAGCTTCCTTTATAGTCCAACTCTCACATCCATACATGACCACTGGAAAAATCATAGCCTTGACTAGACGGACCTTTGTTGACAAAGTAATGTCTCTGCTCTTTAATATGCTGTCTAGGTTGGTCATAACTTTCTTTCCAAGGAGTAAGCGTCTTTTGATTTCATGGCTGCAATCACCATCTGCAATGATTTTGGAGCCCAGAAAAATAAAGTCAGCCACTGTTTCCACTGTTTCCCCATCTATTTCCCATGAAGTAATGGGACCAGATGCCATGATCTTAGTTTTCTGAATGTTGAGCTTTAAGCCAACTCTTTCACACTCCTCTTTCACTTTCATCAAGAGGCTCTTCAGTTCTTTTTCACTTTCTGCCATAAGGGTGGTGTCATCTGCATATCTGAGGTTATTGATATTTCTCCAAGCAATCTTGATTCCAGTTTGTGCTTTATCCAGCCCAGCGTTTCTTTTGATGTCCTCTGCATATAGGTTAAATAAGCAGGGTGACAATATATAACCTTGACGTATTCCTTTTCCTATTTGGAACCAGTTTGTTGTTTCATGTCCAGTTCTAACTGTTGTTTTCTAACCTGCATACAGGTTTCTCAAGAGGCAGGTCAGGTGGTCTGGTATTCCCATCTCTTTCAGAATTTTCCATAGTTTATTGTGACCCACACAGTCAAAGGCTTTGGCATAGTCAGTAAAGCAGAAATAGAAGTTTTTCTGATTTATTAACTTATATAAACTGTTTCTAATCTTGACAACCACTCTGAAAGGTACTATGACCTCAGGTGACTAACGAGTAAACAGTGATAACCCAGAGAAATACAGTGATTTGCCTCAAGGAACACACCTAGTAACTTGCAGAGATGGGGATTTGGTTGTGTTGGGTTCATGGGAAAAAGAAGAGAGACAGTAAGCCCTGCTGAAGTCTGTCTTTCTCTTTGACACGGTGTTCAGCTACCTGGGCTTCCCAGATGGTGATAGTGAAAAAACCCGCCTGTAAAAAACCAATGCAGGAGGCATAAGAGACGCAGGTTCGATCCTTGGATCTGGAAGATCCTCTGGAGGGGGGCGTGGCATTCCATTCCAGTATTCTCACCTGGAGAATGCCGTGGACAGAGGAGCCTGGTGGGCTACTGTCCACAGGGTTGCAAAGAGTCGGACATGACAGAAGTGACCTAGCACATACACCAACTCTTTTGTCTGGGATTGATTGTCTGTTTTATAGACTCTTTAAGGATGTGCCGCCTACTCCACACATTTTGATTCTCATTTAGTTACCACCGTACATTCTAGGTGAAGGTTCAAAAGTACAAGTTGGGAGTAGAGGTGACATAAATGAACTACTCTGGGTCTCCCTCACAGGGCGTCAGGTCGAGACTGACTGGAGAGGCAGCCAGGCAGATGATGAACTGGGGAGATTAGCAGGAAAGGCTAGAGAAGGGGGGAACCAAGAGCAGCAGGGTGAGCCACGTCAGAGGAGGTTTCAATCCAAGGGGGGATGATTCAGGGTTTACGCTCCCAAATGGTGACTGAAAACAGATAAAGAAGAAGGCTGCTGCTCAAACTGTCTTTGTTCATCACCAGAGTGCTGGGTGAGATGGCACGTCCACTCAGGTTCCTGACTCAGTCACAGAACAGGGGAGGATTTCTGAGGAGAGGATGTAGAGGACGTGGAAAGTAATACGGCTCAAAGAGAAAATCGATCATTCTGCTGGTGATAGAACGCAGTTAAGCACATTTCTTCAGAGGAAACAAGAAGAGGCAAAAAAAGGGGCCCACTCTCCATTTGTCTCAGTTTTATGACCTCACTGAAGCTATTGTTTTCTACACGTTAGACCTTGCAAAGAATGAAGCTTAGGCCATTAACCTCTCGTTTGGCTTCACTGTCACACACTTTTTTCAGGTAATGCGCTTCTTGTTCGACATAAGCTCTCTTATCTAGCCCTAATGCCTGTAATGCATTGGTACTCATCCACTCATCCAGGGGCTAGAGGTGGTAGCCAGTCTCCACGATGGCCCCAATGTCCCTGCCTCCCTGGTGTTCACAGCCTTGAGTGATCCCCCCCCAATCTGTATCAGGGTCGGCCCATCTGGTCGAGAGCTCACAGCAAATGCAGAGGTGTGCGGCTCCAGAGAGCAGTCGTGGGAGACACTGTCCTTCCCACCTTGCTGTCTCTTGGGCTGCCCGCTCTGGGGGAGGCCAGCACCATGCAGTAAAGACACTCAAGAGACCTGTGCAGAGGCCTGTGTGGACAGGGACTGAGGCCTCCTGCCTCATCCAAGGGAGGCCCTATGGACATAAATCCCTGGCCCTAGTCATGCCTTTCAATGACCACAGTCCCAGCTTCAACTTGATTGCAGACTCTTGAGAAAACCTGAACCCAAAACAAATTTATCCAGCAAAGCCATTTCTAATGAGCAATTTCCCATTAGTGGTGGTCGTGAATACCGGCGCTTTCATGAGACTTGGATTTTTAGAAAAACAGCTGTTACAGAGTACAAGTTAACTGTTGCTATGTTATCAATTACCCCAAAATTTAGGGGCTCAAAACAAACAATTATCTTCACAGTTTTCTTGGGCAAGAATTCAGGAATGGCTTAGCTGGGTAATTTTGTCTTAGGTTGTCTCATGAGTTTGCAGTCAAGCTGTTAGCTGAGGCTGCCGTCACCAAAAGGCTTGACTGTGGCTGGAGGATTTCCCCGGGCGGTGGCTCACTCTGTCAGCCCTGAGCAGGGGGCCTCAATTCCCTTCATACGGAAACTACTATATGTAAAATAAATAATCAACAAAGAGATACCATTTAGTGCAAGGAATTAAACCCGTTATCTTGTAGTAACCTAAAGCAGAATACAATTTGCAAAAACACTGAATCCCTATCCTGTACACCTGAAATTGACACAGTATTATAAATCAACTATTCTTCTTGTTGTTTGGTCATACTTCAATCAAAAAGAAAAAATCTATAATTGGCAAGAGCACTTTCAGTTCTTAACTATGGGCTAGGAGACCTGCTTACAAGCGCCATCTGCTGGTAGTAACTTAATAGCAGCCCAAGAAGGCTGGAACAACGAGACCTGAGGGTCGGAGCTGATCCATGACATCTTCCCAAGGTAAATTCTAGCTTCTCATTTTACGTCTCTTCTGAGAGCCAGCCTCTACACTTCCTGGAAATAAGAATTCCTTCCCTGTATTCTTCATGGGAATGCTTAAATGTGATATCCCTGAGCAATGAAAAGTCATATAAACATTTAAGGAGCCCATATGTCCATTTTTTTCTAGCATCTTATCTCTCCTGCTTTACCAACTCCTTTCTTTCTGCCTGCAAACATACAAAAGTCTCCATTAATAGGAAAAAGGCAAATATCAAAAGACTTCTTGATGGATTCCCTTCCCCTCCCCGCCAAATAACTTCTAAAGGCTTAGTCTGCGACCCCCACAACTTTGTATAATTTTCATTTCCCTCATTTTTCCACAGACCCCTTCAGAATGTTTTCTGGATATCTCCATGGAAGTTATATAAGAAATAGATAAAATGAACAGCAGCAGAGGCCACTTGATAATGGTTGGCACGGTTTGGCATTATTTCATTTTACAGATAAAGAAACTGATGTTCAGAAAGGGTTAAAATAATGGCAGGAAGGAAAGAAGGAAGAAAGGCAGGGCTGCCCAGAATCACAGAGAAAGGAGCAGTCAAGACCATCTGTAAAATTTGAAGGTCCCAGTGCAAGCAAAACTGCAGAGCTGCTTACTCATAACGCAAGCAAAGGGCTGTTAAGTTATAAAATCTAAAGCCTTTTGCTTTCTTCTGTGGCATCCCCCTTATCTTGTTGTGGTGCTTCTGCCGTACGAAACTAACTCGGCTGTTACATTTTACTTCTTGATATGTGTGTACTCTATCAACACTCTAGACCTTTGCTTACTGATAAATAAGAAGAGCCTGAAAGGAAAGGGAGCTACTGATGAGCCTATCTTTCCCCGTCCTTCTGTATCACCATATTTAGTGTAAGTTTTTGGCTCGTAACAACAGGAACAAGAAGGGATGTGATGAAGCGCCTCCGCCATTCGCGTTTCTTCGCATGCCGCTGTCATCTTTCTGCACTCAAAAGGTGTCCCGGTTCCTGTGGAAAATGGGCCTCTAGGGGCTGTCAGCACCCCTGGCTGCTCAGTCATAGACGTGACCCCTCACTGTGTACTCACTGAGTGTCCTTAAACTTCTGCACGTTGCGGGCCCACGGAAACCCGTGTTCACAGAGTGTTACGGATGCTCTACGGCAAGGGGGTGGCAAGGGGTGATGGGCATCTGTGTCACACACACCTCCGGTGACTCAGATGCATCCTCCACTGTCCTGTCAGATTCTGCTTATAAAAGGCAAGTTCAGGAACATCCCTGGTGGCCCAGTGGCTAAGAACCTGCCGCCCAGTGCAGGGGACATGATTCGATCCCTGACGGGGGAACTTAGATTCCTGTGTACGGCAACCGAGCCCCTGCACGACTAGAGAAGCCTGCGTGTGGCCAGGGAGACCCCGTGCAGCCAGAAAAACAACAACAACAAACACGTTCAAAAAGTAAAATGATTAATAATTTCAAGACAGGAACAGCAGAGCACCAGACTTAGAGGGGGGCCCTTCAGGGTGCCAGGCCCTGTTCCGCTGCATAGGCTTCCCGCCCGCAAAGCCAAGCGAAGCCGTGAGAGAGCTCAGATCCGACCCCAAGGGCAAATCTCTTAGCACATCACACGGGGGCTCCTCAAGTAACACAGGGCAAGGCACTGGCAGAGGGGCAAAGACTGCCGAGACGACGAGAAAGTGCTGGCCTTGACTCGAGGAAAGTTCGAGGAGTTCCTGAAGATACAGGAGGACTGAGGACTAGGGTTATGGGAATGGGTGAAAGGATGAGGGTTAGGACAATAGGGGTGAAGGGACTGAAATCCAGAGGAGAAGGATGACGTGGTAGAAGTGTTTGGAAGGAGATGGTTATTAGAAAGATAGAATAGTCTAATTACTTACTGTGGATGTACAGATTGTCAGGGGTTATGACCGAAAAGTAGGTCAGTTCCCAAGGGTTGGATAGACAGTCTTAAACTCTAGATGCTTAGGGAGCATTCATTTTAGCAGCCTGTATCTATACGGTCCTTTCAAAAAGGGACAAGAGCAGAGAGGCAGCCAGCGTCAGGAGTCCAACAAAATGATATTGCAAGAGCTAGGGCAGTCCTGAAGGCCAGGCATACAGGTAGGGTCAGCTACAAAGCCGAGGCCAGGGGACAGTCACGTGTAGGCAGAGTCCCTGGTCAGGAAACAGACCAAGAGGGGCAGACGCTGTCTATGGGCACAGGGTTTTGTTGCGGATGATGAGAAAGTTTGGGGTCTAAATGGTGGTGATGGTTCCATAACATTGTGAAAATATTGTGAATGTGAATGCCATTGAGTTGTGTGAGTAATGAGCATGGTAATGATTAGAATGGTAAACATTGAATAATTAGAATGGTAACCATTACTCTATGTATATTTTGCCATAGTTAAAAAAATACTCTAGGAAAAAAAAAAAAGAAATAGAGTAGAGTATTAGGTTTACCAGACCAGGGAGGAGCCAGCTATGCAAAGATTAGAGTTAAGTTCCATATACCATAGAGTATACGTATGGGGTGAGGGCTCTTAAAGACTGTTCTCTCCTTCTCTTTCAGAGGAGGTGGCAAAGCAGGCTGAGATGGATGCCTTGGGCAGCCTCTTCCCTTCCCTGGACAGGTTTCCTCATCTGAGCAGCTCTGCACTAGGCCCTGGAGACAGACTCCGGGGCTGAGACCACGGGGATTTGGGCAAGGTGGAGGGTGAATTCTGCCATGTGAGGAGGGCCCCTCCCACCGAGTCCAGGCCTAGGCCATGGCTAAGGGGCACCTCAAGAAACTGTAAGATCCTGCTTTAGGTAGGGAATTACCTCTCAAAATTCCCTCAGGGCCCTGGGAACCCAAACCCCCAGGGCCACGTGGAATCTAGCTTCAAGTGTGCCTGGCAAGAAGGTCTGCATTGGCACCCCAGGCATTGGCACCCCAGCCCTCTTGCCTCCTTTTAAGATTCAGGTTCTCCACCCTTGTAACTGGCAGAGTGCATCCAGCCATCCCTAGCTTGGAGAAGAGAGCTTCGGTGGGGAGGGAGGGAATGGTGGGGATGCGGTGCTTGGATGATGTAGAGAGGAGGTTGGGTTTCTTTTAGGAATGGAGAGAGATAAACAGTGGTGCAATTGGATGGAAATGTTTGGCAGCTGGGATGAGCTCCAAAGGAAGAAGGAAAGGGAAAAGACGTGAGAAGCTGAGATTTAGGTGCTTCTGCAGGCATTCACTCAACAAGTGTTTACTGAATGCCTAGAATGTGCCAGACACCGAGCTAGGGGCGAAGTAGCCATGGGGAACCTGACCAGGAGCTTCGGTCTAGCACTGAGATTGATCATCAGACAAGCAGTTATGCCAGCCTGTGAGGAGTATTACGACGGGGAAACAAGGTGAACAAAATGAATTTATATTAATTAGAATTAGGTGCTGCTGTACATAACGGACAACTAAAGTAACTATCGCTTAAATGAAATAAACATTTATTTCTTTCCCACATAATAGAAAACCAAGGCTGGAATGGCAGATCCACATGTCATCAAAAGCAGGGGCTATTATAATTTTCTTCCACCATGCTAGCTTCCATCCTCAATGTTACCTCATGATCCAAGTTGGCTGCTGGAGCTCCAATTGTTTCTGAGCTGAGGGCTATAAAAACAGAGGCCAAAAAAAAAAAAAAAGAGACCCATTTCTGTTGAAACAACTTTCTTTTGGAGAACCTTCCTGGAAGTCCCATACAATTTCTCTTTCCTTGGAGACTTGGGACTTGGCTGTACTCAAATCCAAGGGAAACTGGACAGCAATGTGGCCATCTAAAATTCAGGCTTTGATAATAAGGAGGAAAGAAAGAATTAATGCTGGTTAGTTAGCAGTCTCTATCACAGTGTTTTCATCTTTTGCCTTTGCTATTCAGGAATATTGAGGATGAGATGCTCAGAACTATGAAAGATTATTATTTGGGGAAATACAGAGAATTCTCTTATAGTAGAAAGCAGAGTTCATAAAGAAATATACTTAACTATTTCAGTTTAAGACCTCGATTTTAGGAGGAAAAAAGTGAAATTTTCTGCCAATATACACTAAACAAATTAGTGTTTAGATGAAGTATTTAGAAGAACACAATTTATGAAACATATTTACTTTGTCATCCTCTACCTTTGTATTTATTTAAAAATTCATTTCTGTTCAAGTTGTTTTCACATCCATAAACTTACTGGGGTTTTTACGACTGTCAACATGGTGGCTACAACAGATGCTGCATTCAGAGAGGTCAAATGATTTGCTGAGGACCACACAGCCAAAGACGAGCGGCTGCCAAGCTAGAACCCAAATCATGCGTTCGTTGGACAGATATGTCGTGTGTGCCAGGTGCTGGGGAGCGAGCACAGTCCTGCTCTCAGGCGGCTCAGGAGTCGGACCGCCGTGCTGGGTCCTGACTCAGTCAGCTGGTGGACCTCAGGCGAACCACTTCGTCGCTTTGTGTCTCAGATGCCTTATCTATGAAGGGAGAGCAAATAAGCCCGCTACTTCATAGGGTTGTGGTGAGAGTTAGATCAATTAATTCTGCAAAAAGTTTAGGACAGAATCTGACCTTAAGTAAGTCCCCTGTTAGACATTATTAGTGAGAGAGACAGACATTAAGTGAATAAGCATCATGGTAAGTGTGTTATGATAAACTTGAGATAAATAATTCACAGGAAAATAACAGTTCTATCAGAGCCTGGGCTTGGGGCCCATGGAAGTTTCGCTGAGAAAATGGCTCTCAGTGGAGCTCTGAGAAAGTAAACTGGTGTTAACTGCATGAGCACTCCAGACTAGCATTTGGGATTTTAATTCCTGTATTACATATTCATTTTTAATACACTGAGATTCTTTTTTTAATTAATTTTATTGGAGTGTCGTTGCTTTTAAATGTTGTGTCAGTTTCTGCTGCACGGCAAAGTGAATCAGTTGTACAGACACACACAGCCCCTCTTTTTGGGCTTCCCTCCCATCGAAGTCACCCCGCAGCCCTGAGCAGAGCTCCCTGCGCTGTACCGTAGCTTCTCATCGGTCACCCGTCTTATACACAGTGGTGCACATCCCAGTCTCCCAGTTTATCACAACCCCCTTCCCCACACTGCAATTCACAGCACAATTAATTTAAGGCCAATTTGTTGGTCCAGAGAATTCAGAACTTTTTTTTTCTTTTTTTAAGTAAAAAGAGCACGGGCCTGGAAATCAAAAGGCCAACGTTCTAGTTTTAGCTGTGCCATCTACTCAATGATGATTTTGTCTGCCAAACTTCCTATTTTCACAGAGGAGCCACCTTCCACTCCTAGCCCCAACATTAGCCTTTCTTTAGTTTTTGTATTGAGGTGAAATTCACTAACATAAAATTAACCATTTCAAAGTGAACAATTCAGTGACATTTAGTACGCTGACAATGTTCTGCAACCTCCACGTTTATCTACTTTCAAAATATTTTCATTGCTCTGAAATAAACCTCTTACCCAGTAAGCAGAATTTCACATTCTCCTACTCCTCCCCACCACTGGCAACCACCAGCCTCTTAGGGTTTCTTTCGATTTACCGAAGGAAGACTTTTCTCACCTCCCATCATTCCCAACAGAAAATACGAACTGATCCCCTCCAAAATCTCCATTCAGCTTCCGTGGTGACACATGAGTCACAAGCAGTGTGAGCCTTCTGCGTCTTCCCTCTCCCTCACCCAAGTTCTCCCTGGCTCAGTTCCCCTCCCACCCCCAGTGCTCAGGGCAGACTGCGTTAAAGTGAGGTGAATCAGGTGCAGGGGGTTTACCATCAGGTTTCTCAGCCGTTGGTTCGAGTGCCACAGTTACCTACTTACTCAAGTTCCCGGAGTTCTTATGTTGGAGATTAGCCCTTTAATTGACTCTTGTAGCGTTGTTCATGGCTGGGAAATCATCTCTGTACACCTGCAACGGCAGCACGTCGGCTACACACAGACCTGCAAGAGGCAGCAGGGCCCAGGGGTGTCCTGTGGGGCTCCCAGAGCGCTTTACCTTCTCTAAAGTTCATATGTTTTCTGCATTTGGCCTATAAAAATTTAAATGAACAAAGTATGTCCAAATGCATAGATACTTCTTTTTATCTTAGGTTCAGAGGAGAGTCTAAAATATATTATTGCCAAAGTTCCGAACTGTTGATAAAATGACAACCATTATGAACAAACTGTCCCCTAATTCAGCGTATCACTCTAGCTGCTTACCTTTATTTGAAACACCAACAGCTTGAATTTCCCAGGTAGTTAGAGAATCAGGTAGTATCAACTCTAGCTGATGCCTGATGGAAAATAAAATATTTCATAGCCATCAAACATAGGTGATCCTTGATTAACTTGGAATCGATTTAACATGCTCTTCTATTAATTAGAATATTTGTGCTTTTCCCATTTGGGCTCTTTAGGCAAACCACAAACAGACAAAGCTAAATCAGTGGCCACGGTGGGAATGAAGTTAAGAAAAGAACAGAGGCTGACATGGTCCCCTCACATATTCAGACCAATCACCTGTACATCTGTTAGGCTGAGCCACTTGAAATTGCTGTTTGTGTAGGCAAAATTGTTTAGATCAGGCAGATGCATATGGTTGGCCATAGACTGGATGCTTGTGTCCCCCACCCTCAAACTCATACACTGAAATTTAATTCCCAAAGTGCTGTTACTTGGAGGTGTGGTCTTTGGGGGGTGATTAGGTCATGAGGGTAAACTCTCATGAACGAGATTAGTGTCCTTAGAAAGGAGACCCCTGGGAATTCCCTTGTCCCTCTGCCATGAGGGGTTGCATGAAAGCAGCCATGTGTGAACCAGAAAGCAGTCCCTCATCAGACACTGAATTGCTGGTAACTTGACCTTGGACTTCCCAGGCTCAATGACCGATAGAAGTAGATCCCCGTTGTCTGTAAGCCAGCAGTGTGTGGTGGGCTGGTATAGCAGCCCGAGTGACCTGGTCCAACCTAGACTATAGGCCCTCTTTTTGTTTTCACTGCCATACATTGAAAGGACTGCGGTAAATTAGCAAATAAAAATTAAATCACATTCACTGAACCCAACTAAGAAAAGCAGAGTATACAAAAGAGCTGAAACAAAAGGGATGTTCGTAACACCAGAGTCCATTAGCTAGTTACCTTTTCAAAGGACATTTCCTAAGTGCCCATCATGTGCATAGTTTAGTCCTAAGACCAAGTATGGGAATAAATAATAGAGGGTCTGCCTTGAAGGCGTTCACTCGATAAAAGGAGAGAAATAGGCAAACGCATCACAGAGGGTAATAAGTGCTTCAGTATTGGAGTACAGACTGCAATGAGAATGCAGAGAAGAATTTAATTCTTTGGGGGCCACTTTTTGGAGAGCTGAGTGTCTGAGGTGGGTTGTTAACTGTGAAATGCAGATTGCCAGGAGCAAGGTGGGGTTGGTTAAGAAAGAGGACTCCAAGGAAAGAGTACAAAGGCTCCAGAGAGCAGGCACTGATGACGTAGACAGTGCACGACAGCGGGTGGTGGCAAAGGCTGCTGGAGATGGGCTGCAGCTGTGAGCGGGAGCACTGCTGAGGGCGCCTTAATCTGCATAGATTCTGCGTGGTTCGTCAAGGAGAAGTGGTTTTAGATGGGGAAATGGCATAAAGGAGGTTGTTGTGCATCAGACAAGCCACGATAACTAAACCAAAACTGGTGGTTTCCCAAGGCGTACAGATCATCAGTGTTTTACAGGGTGTGTTTATTATGTGAGGAAAATAGTACCTCCTTTTATTTGTTAGATGAATAGCTTTGGAGATGTTTTAATACATACCGAAATGGATGATATATGATTGGAGCGTTTATTACAAAGCAGTTGTCTAGAAAGACTCAAATGATTATGTAGAAATGCAAAGCCCAGGTCACCCTAAACTCCTTGCTTAGTAAAAGTTTGAGGCGAGTAAAGTTGTTATTATTGTTTAGTGCTGAGTCATGTCTACTCTTTCAGCCCCGTGAACTGTAGCCAGCCAGGCTCTTCCGTGGGATTTTCCAAGTAAGAATACTGGAGTGGGTTGCCATTTCCCTCTCCAGGGGATCTTCTGGACCCAGGGATCAAACTTGGGTCTCCTGCATTGGCAGGTGGGTTGTTTACCACTGAGCCACCAGGGAAGCCAAGGGAATTAGCACTCTTCTGCAAAGATCATTTATTCTGCTAAGTGCTGAGGGAAAAAAAACCAACCCAATGATCACCAAATTAACTGCGATGAATGTCAGTGCTAATCCTTAATTATCAAGGAATCCTTGGAAGGATGACAGACCACTTACTTATCTGTCAAGCTCGGATAATTTAAATTTCTTAAGGCAATTAAAAGTAAAGTTTTAGAATACCTTTGAGGAGCATGATATATTTTCCATAACCAATTTTCCAAGGAAATTCTGCGTGCAATTTTCATGTATGTGTTCAACACATCTAAATTAGAAATATAAAAAGATAGGTTAAACATAATATAGAATAGAGTTATTTGTTAAAGTACAACATTCAACTTTTAATTAAAAATTTTAAGGAATTTTACCAAACATTTGACTTTTATTATGTCTAAATAGAAAAATAAAATTCTTGATTTAAAGTGTCTAAAATACATTAAATATAAAAATCAAGGTGCAGAATGGTAACAACCCATAGGTATAAATTAAAATATATAGAGATATAGATGTAGATGTAAATGTTGATGGGAATAGAAAATTTCTGGAAGGATATAAAAATGTAAACGACTACAATATCTTGGAAAGCAGGTGGGTAGTGAGGTCAGGGATTTTTACTTTATGCTTCACACTGTTACTTTCTGTGTACTAATGTGGAAGTAAGTTGTGATATTTTTCTAACATTTTTAAAAAGCACCTTGAAGAAATGCAGTATCACATTTATTAATATGATCCCATTTAGAAATCTGTTCACAGTGTTAACACTCCAGGGAAGGGGTAGTGTAAGAAAATTGACAGGTTTTTTAAAATTCTTATTCTTAAATTTTTTGTTGATTTTCTGATAAATTGTATTTTTTTTGGCATTTTTGAAGTCTATATATTGTATTACTTTCAAATTTTTTAAGTCATGAAAATCTATGCATTATGTATGTTAATAAGTTACATGAGAATTTCCCTGTAACTATTGCTGAGAATTTAAGATGCTTTAGATTTTAAAATATTTTTCAGAGCTTACTTATTTATATGTTTTTACAGTTTCAGGGGGAAAGTACAAGCAAGTTGTTGAATTCTTTTTAAGACAAGCTATTTAACAAGGAAGAAAAATGTGTAATTATAAGAGGTAATGTATCTTAAACTTATTGTGGCAGTCATTTCACAGTATTTGTACAGTTCAAATCGTCATGTTGTGTATCTGAAAATTATACAATGTTACGTGTTAATCACATCTCAATAAAACTGGAAAAATTTTAATAAAAGATTTTTTTAATAATAAAATGTAAAGTCATTGACTTTTTTAAAGTACAAAATTAAACTAAAATTGCAATGTTTTTCTTAGTTAACCTCTACCTTGACTTAGATGATCTTCATGGTAGTACAGCTAGAATTCAGAAGAAACCAAAGAAAACAGGCTAAAAGGTAATCCGTAAAATTAAGTAAGATTTAAGTAAATCGTACTCATCACTATTTACCACCCAGATCATGTGAAACTGAACTAAGGGACTTTTCTACTAATATATAAGCTTATTGGGATTCCTTCTACTTCTATTATTTCTTGTTGATGATGCCTTGTGAGATCATGAAGAAAAACATATTGTTTCTTCAAAGTATAACACTGCCTTTAAGCACGACTTTAAGTATTGTGCATGGTCAGTGATGGACACACAGAACGAATATCACAGAATCATTCAGTCAAATATTTTCATTTTACAAATTAGCTCTTGGGGGACTTAAAAAAATGGTCCGAAGCTGCTACCTTGTGGGTTAGTGACAGAGCTGGGATGAGTGGTGTCCAAGCTAGCATTACCGCCTCTTCCCACTCGGCGTTTTAAGATGGACTGAAGGAGTTTATGCTTCACTTTTCCTACATTAAACCAAGTTCAGAAGTACAAACGTGCCTAGTGCCCTCTCACTGCACTGCACATGGAGGAGGAGTTGTGACATGTACCTCGCCTTCCCAGAATTACAGGGATGAGAGAACCCTCCAGCCCCCCTTTGGTTGCCAGGTTACAACAGAGCGAGAGCTCTGACACAGTTCTGGCTGATGGTAATGCGCGCAGGTCTCCTCCCGCAGGTGGGCTCCATCATAACAGCACTTCAGGATCAGATGGGGTTTGCATGCGGATACTGAGATGAAAATACAACTGCTCTTAGCCAAGTACAGATTCAAAGTTTCAGGTCTGGACTTAGAAGCTCTGGTCCAACTTCCTGGCACCCTTGCCCCACTCCATCTAGTACCAGTGGTGGGCCAGCCCCTACTGGCACTAATCCTAGAATGGGAAATTATTTTCTCCCCGGACAGCCTGTACCATAACAGAGAGTCTAATGGCTGGAAAACTCTTCCTTATATCTTCTAAATCAAAATCTAACGATCTAACTCCTATTACTGATTGCCTTATTGGTACTCACAGAGCTATGTGAAGTGAAGTGAAGTCTTAGCTACTTAGTCGTGTCTGACTCTTTGTGACCCAATGGACTGTAGCCCACCAGGCTCCTCCATCCATGGGATTTCCCAGGCAAGAATACTAGGGTGGGTTTCCATTCCCTTCTCCAGGGTAGCTTCCTGACCCAGGGATGAAACCCAGGTCTCCCAAGTTGCTGGCAGATTCTTTACTGTCACTTCCCTGGCACCAACAGGAAGCCCTACTCACAGAGTTAATCCTCTTGTATAGAAAAAGCCACATATTCACCCTTTCCTTGAAGACAGTCATCATGAATACCTAAATCTTACCCTTTATCTTGTAAACATCTCGTAAACATCCCTAGAGTTTTTTTCAATTAGACTGTATGACTGGTTTCAAATCCCATGAACAGGCACCCTCCACTTGGACATGGCCAAGACAGTCAAGCCATGGTCAGTATGAAGTGTGAGTGGGTGGAGAGAGGAGTAAGAGCTTTCATTTAGGTTGCTCTCTTCTTCTATTTTCTCAAAAGCCATGGAGTAAGACTATTTTTTTTATTATTTTTTTATTGGTTTTGCCATACAATGACATGATATCGCCATGGGTGTACATATGCTCCCCCTCCAGAACCCCCCTCCCTCCTCCCTCCCGACTCCCTCCCCCCGGGAAATCTCGGTGCAGCAGCCTGGAGCAACAATCCTGGGCTGGCGATTGATTTCACATATGATACTTAACATGTTTCAATGCCATTCTCCCACATCATCCCACCCCTGCCCTCATCCACAGAGTCCACGAGTCTGTTCCATACGTCTGCGTTCCTTTTGCTGTCTCGCATGCTGGGTTCTCGTTACCGTCCTTCTAAATTCCATATATATGCGTTAGTATACTGTATTGTTGTTTAGAATTGATCATGTCCTTGGCTTCCCAGGTGATGCAGTGGTAAAGAGTCTGCCTGCCAATGCAGGAGACGCAAGAGATGTGCGCTTGACCCCTGGGTTAGGAAGATTCCCTGGAGTAGGAAATGACAACCCACTCCAGTACTCTTGCCTGGAAAGATTCCATGGACAGAGGTGCTTAGCGGGCTGCATACAGTCCATTGGGTTGCAAAGAGTCAGGCATAACTGAGCACGCACGTATTGTACTTCTTCATCAGACATGACGAAATAGCAATGGAGAGAGCAGAAGGGACTTGTCCAAGTGGGCCCAGCTGCTAAGTGACAGACCCAGACCCGAAGCCAAGAGGCAGTATTATGAAGTGCAGAGGTCACTGGATCACAGAACAGAAGCTCTGATACTTGTGGTGGACCCATCTCTCCCAGTCATTTGGACCTGGCAAGGTAGCTCAATTTTCAGAAGCTTACTTTGCCATTATTATGATTATAATGTCTGCCTAGCCAAGGTCAGACTATGGCTTTGGTGAGAATGAAGCACTATAGATGACTGTTTATGGAGTTCCTTCTGAGCTAAGTGCTTTACCTGTGTAATCTTATTTAACTCTCATAATTCATTTAATTCTCCTAAGTCTGCAAGACATAGAGAAATTGCCTCCATTTTGCAGAAGAAAAAAACTGAGGCTTGGAGAGATGATGTGGCTAGGGTCACATAGCTATAAACAGGAGCCAAGATCCAAACATGGGCTCTGATTCTAAAAAACAATGTTCCTTGTACACTGTCTCCTAATGATACTGTTTAGGCTGAAATGGGAGGAAACTTTGTTGTTGCTCTTATGGTTATGACAACACAGTATCTGTAACTCCTTCAATAATTAATAATTAACATTATTAATAGTGAATCTGAAATTTAAATGGTATATAAAAATTGGATTTTCCAGACCCATCTTCCAAATAGCCTGGATAGGTCTTAAACATCAATACACCAAAGGAAAGAAGTAGTGTCCAGCAGAGCACAGTGGTCAGTGCAGTGGGATCTACCATCTGTCTGACCTGGGTTCAAATTCTGCCTGTGCCACACTCTGTCCTGTGGCACTGGGTGTACTGAAAAAGAGAGCTGTGGCTCAGACAGTAAAGAATCTGCCAGTAATGTGGGGACCCAGGTTCAATCCTTGGGTCAAGAAGATCCCCTGGGGAAGGGAATGGCTACCCACTCCAGTATTCTTGCCTGGCGTGACATTGGGCATATTAATTATTATTAATTTCTCTATGCCTTGATGTCTTCATCTGGAAAATGGGAGTATTTAGAGTACCTATTGTATGTGATTGGGATGAGTGTTCAATGAGAAAATCTGATGATAAGACTTAAAAACACCTGGCACATAGTAAGTATCTAATTAATGTTGGCTATTATTATTTCATTGGAAAAGACCCAGATGCTAGGAAAGATTGAAGACAGGAGGAGAAGGGGACGACAGAGGAGGACTTGGTTGGCTGGAATCACCGACTCAATGGACTTGAGTTTGAGCAAGCTCTGGGAATTGGTGATGGACAGGGAAGCCTGGCGTGCTGCAGTCCATGGAGTCGGGAAGAGTCAGGTAAGACTGATCAGCTGAACTGAACTGACTATTATTTCATCCTAAAGTCCATCATACGTAGCTTTTGCAAGAATTTAATGGAAGCCATGCCTTTAACTGGGTACCAGTTACTCTGATAGAGAGTGAAATCTACGAGACAGTTAAAAACTTAACTCTAATTATAGAGAAAGGCCATACTGGTATCCTATTTCCTTTAGATCAAGACTATGCTGAATAACTAGTAATTTATCAGTCTGCTTTACCCCTATGGAAAGTAAAAGTTGGAAGTGCCCACAGATCTTTTCAACTGCTCTACATCAATCAATTAGAATGAGAAAATGTAGCAGATCCTGGGTTATCCTATTATAACTCTGAAAACAACATGAAACTTTGAATCACCTAGATTTTCAATTTTATCTTTCAAATTTTTTCTTGATTGGAGGATTTTCTTAAATGATCCATCTGTAACAAAACAGAGAGAACATCCCTCAGAATAAATACTTCCATCAAATTACGTAAATTATCAGTTCAGAGAATTAGACTGAGCACATTTTATCAGTGAGCATGTTCCAGTTCCCACAACAATTCTGATCTATATATCCCTTCTGTACAGGCATGTACATGTGTAGAGTGAGCATAGCTCTTGATGGCAATCATTACTCGCTCTTTGCTGAAGTAATACCTTGAGAATTACAAGTACAAGACAAAAATCAGTGAATGTACACATTTTTAAGGTGGTTTTATTCATCTCTTTAAAACACGTTTAGTGAGTACCTTCTGTCTTTCAGCTTGGGAATGAAAGATCAGTAAAATCCAGTCCCTATCCATAGAAAGACATAAAAATGGCCAACATGAATGAAAAAACACTCCAAGTCACTAAATATCAAATCAAAACCACATCACTTAATACCTATCAAAATGGCTCTTATTAAAGAAAAAGGCAGTAAGTGTTGGAGAGGATCTGGAGAAAAAGGAACACTGGCACACTATTGGTGGGAATGCAAAATGACGCAACTACTTGGAAACAGTATGGAAGCTCCTCAGAAAATTAAAAATAGTGCTACCAGATGACCCAGCAATCCAACTTCTGGGTAATTATCAAAAATTGGAATCTGGGTCTCAAGAAGGCATCAGCACTCTATGTTCACTGCAGCACTACTCACAGCAGCCAACATGTATGAGCAGCCTAAATGGCCATTAACAGAAGAATGAATAAAGAAAATGTACGTAAATATGTATACAAACATACAGTATTCCATTGTGTGTAGATATACAAATTTTCTTTATTATATATATGTGTGTGTGTATATATATATATGCACTGAATTACTATTCACTAAAAGAGAGGGAAAATTCTGCATTATGCAACAACATGGACGAACTTTGAGGCTACTATGCTAAGTGAAACAAGACAGACTCAAAAAGACAAATAGTATGATTCTACTTAATGAAGTATCTAAACAATCAAATTCATAGAATCAAAGAGTGAAATGGTATTTGTCAGGTGAAGGGGAGAGCTGGTAAAGAATCTGCCTGCAATGCAGGAGACCTGAGTTCAGTCCCTGGGTTAGGAAGATCTCCTGGAGAAGGGAACAGCTACACACTCCAGTATTCTGGCCTGGAGAATTCCATGAACCATATAGTCCATGGTCACAAAGAGTCAGACACGACTGAGGAACTTTCATTTTCACTTTTTCAGGGGAGGGGAAAATAGAGCGTTACTAATCAATGAGAATAACGTTTCAATTAAGTGAGACGAATAAGCTCTAGAGAGCTGCTATACAACACTGTATGCCTAGGCAACAACAATATTTTGTAAGTTTGTGCCCAGTTCTTTCAGGAAAAGCCATATTTTCCTCTCTTCTCTTGGGATTCTGGAAACTGGGACCACTGTATACTTTAAGTATGAAACAGTGATTCAAACATGGAAAAGTCTTTATAAGGAATTCTCTGGTACATGAAGAAGCTTGATTCAAAAAGAGATCAAGCCCTGAGGCTTTGGAGTGGGAGCACTGACTCCAAGACCCTAGATTAACAGAGAACTAACCCTAGGGAGTATCAACCAGTGAGAACTCACACAAAGGAAACCACTGGGGTACAAAACCCGGCATCACCCAACCACCAGGGGCACCCTGCGCAGGACACTCATCTGAGCAACAAACGAAACAAACACACAAACCCAAATATCAGCAGACAGAATTATCACCTCATTCAGCCTTATCCATCAGAGGAAAAACAAACAAACAAAAACTCAGCACAAATCTCGCCCTACACAAAGCTCACACAAACCACTGGGCCACCCTTAGGAGGGGAGAAACCAAAGAAAGAAAGAATTCAACCTTGAAGTGGAAAAGGAGACCTCAAACACAATGAGTTTAAAAAAAAATAATGAAAAGACAGAGAAAGACTGCACAAGTGAAGGAACAGACTAGAAACACAGAAGTCCAAATACATGAAGAGGAAATAGGCAAACTACCTGAAAGAGAATTCAGGATGATGTTAGTTAAGATGATCAAAAACCTTGAAAACAAAAATGGAGAAAATGCAAGAATCAGTTAACAAAGACCTAGAAGAATTAAAGACTAAACATGCAGAGCCAAACAACACAGTTACTGAAATTAAAAATACTCTAGAAGGAATCAATAGCAGAATATCTGAAGCATAAGAACAAATCAGTGAGCTGGAAGATAAAATGGTGGAAATAACTTCTGAAGAGCAGAATAAAGTAAAAAGAATGAAAAGAACTGAGGATAGTCTCAGAGACTTCTGGGACAATATCAAACACACCAACATTTGAATTATAGGGGTCCCAGAAGAAGAAGAGAAAAAGACAGGGTATGAGAAAATTTGTGAATAGATTATAGTTCAAAATTTCCCCAACGAGGAAAAGGAAAGAGTCAATCAAGTCCAAGAGGCACAAAGAGCCTCATAGAGGATAAACCCAAGGAGAAACATCCCAAGACTCAAACTTGTCAAACTAACAAAGACAAAGCACAAAGAAAGAATATTAAAAGCAGCAAGGGAGAAGCAACAAGTTGAATATAAAGGAAACCCCATACACTTAACAGCTGATCTTTCAGCAGAAACTCTGCAGGTCAGAAGTGAATGGCAGGATATATTTAAAGTTCTGAAAGGGGAAAATCTACAACCAAGATTACTGTACCTGGCAAGGATCTCATTCAAAATTGATGGAGAAATGAAAAGCAAAAGTTAAGAGAATTCAGTACCACCAAACCAGCTTTACAACAAATGTTAGAGACATATAGTCAAGAAATACAAGAGAAGAAAAAAGATCTACAAAACCAACCCCAAACAATTAAGAAAATATGCTGACCCAAGGACAAAAGAGCAGATAAAGCCAAGGAAGGTCTTGGAATACAGGAATGGAAATCCAGAACTTTATTGTCCTTCTCTCCCCCATATTGTAACTATTAATGGAACAGTATGACCTGTCTGTCCTCCTGCCCCACAGGGAGAAGGTACTTGCCCTCCTCTTCCCCTAGTTTTTTAGATTCCTTAAAAAACTAGGAATAAAACCACCATGTGACCCAGCAATCCCACTCCTAGGCATATACCCTGAGAAAACCAAAATTGAAAAAGACACATGTATCCCATTGTTCATTGCAGCACTATTTACAATAGCTAGAACATGGAAGCAACCTAGGTGTCCATCAACAGATGAATGGATAAAGAAGTTTTGGTACATAGACACAATGGAATATTGCTCAGCCACAAAAAGGAATGCATTTGAGTCAGTTCTAATGAGGTGGATGAATGTAGAACCCTTTATACAGAGTGAAGTAAGTCAGGAAGACAAAGATAAATATTGTATTCTAACACATATATATGAAATCTAGAAAAATGGTACTGAAGAATTATTCACAGGACAGCAACAGAGAAACAGACATAGAGAATAGACTTATGGACATGGGGAGAGGGGAGGAGAGGGCGAGCTGTATGGAGAGAGTAACATGGAGACTCACATTACCATATGTAAAATAGATAGCCAGTGGGGGATTTCTGTATGGCTTAGGAAACTCAAACAGGGGCCCTATATCAATCCAGAGGGGTGGGATGGGGCGGGAGATGGGAGGGAGGTTCAAAAAGGGAGGGAACATATGTACACCTATGGCTAATTCATGCTGAGGTTTGACAGAAAACAACAAAATTCTATCAAGCAATCATCCTTCAATTTAAAAACTAAGTTAAAAAGACAAAAATAATGCTTTGTACATTTAATTTACTATTAGGGAAAAGTTCATGTTAAATGTTCTTACCACAGGAAAATTTTGAAAGTTTAACTTGAGTTTAAAATGGGAGCAGTGAGGATTTAGAGGGAGAATCAGTGTGGGTCCAGAAAAGGTAGTGCATTTTTATAAAAAGCAGATTCGTGTGAATTGGTTGAAAACAGTTGCTTACCATCTTGTTGGGAGTCATCTGCATTTACATTGGTAAGGACAGTGAGCCCCACTAAGGAGAACGCTTCAGCATTATTCCTGCCACCAGATGTTCCATAGTCACGGTCATTTTTATCCAAAGATTGGAGTATTTGTTCAGAAAGAAAATCATTCCCTCAAACACATATTTGGTGGCTGTTATGGAAAACAATTGACTTACAGATATTGCTCAAGTTGTTCACTTACAGAATATTAAAATCCAATTCTCCAGTTTTCCCAGCGTTTCTTGGTTTCCCTAGTTTTCACCTCCTGTGTCTACAGATGCATGCTGTTCAAGAGCTAAGCCTTTAGGCATATAACACTGGTATGGACGTTCCCAGAAGACGCGTTACGCTCTCCTTTCTTGGAGCTTTATGCACTGCGTTAACTAATAAGATATCCTTTGAGCAGTTGAATGAATGAACGAATAAGTAAATAATGACTACCCCTCATGGTCCTTAGCAGCTCTAGTTTCTAAATTCTGAATCATATGGCACCTTCTATTTTATTGTTCCCTTCAGGACAGAGCAGAACACAGAGGGGATAAGGATACTCAGTGAATTATTTTTGATGAGAAAGGTTGACTCCATCAAAATTTGTGACCATGACCTGTGGCACCCAAAAGAAGTTATTGTGGGTTATTAGGGGATAGAGGGGGAAGGGGCAGGAGAGAAGAGAGACTCATGGCTGCAGCTTTCATGGGTAACCATATAGTTTCCCAAACCATGCCCCTATTTTCTGCTCCCCTCTTTACCACTTTTCCAATTAATCAATACACTCAACTCACCGGAACTCTGGTATTTTCAGTCATATAACTTCCTGGAGTGAGCAAGAAACTTTATATGCATTCGCTTAAAAGGTACCCTCGGAGAAGGCAATGGCACCCCACTCCAGTACTCCTGCCTGGAAAATCTCATGGATGGAGGAGCCTGGTGGGCTGCAGTCCATGGGGTCGCTAGGAGTCGGACATGAATGAGCGGCTTCACTTTCGCTTTTCAGTTTCCTGCATTGGAGAAGGCAATGGCAACCCACTCCAGTGTTCTTGCCTGGAGAATCCCAGGGACGGTGGAGCCTGGTGGGCTGCCGTCTATGGGGTCGCACAGAGTCGGACACGACTGAAGCGACTTAGCAGCAGCAGCAAAAGGTACCCTCTCTCAAAAGTCAGTAAGGTTATTGCTTATTCCAATGAATGGCTTAATAAACACGCTGGTGTCTTCAGTCACTGAAAGGAAGACAGTTTGGGGTTGGTTGCACTTGAAAGTTTGTTGCTGAATGTAAATTGAATTATGTTTTAATTTATTCCCAGAGAAAACTGCATTTTAGCATTTCAGCAAGTAATAGAACTGGACAGTTACCCTTTGTATACCTAAAAGGATAACTAAAGAGGTTAACTAACCAACGAAGTCCATTTGATTCTACTCTATGCAGAGATTCTATTCTGACCCTAAGTGACCTAATGTCTCTTAGTTTTCCATTATCAGTAACATAAGAACTCCACTAGTAAGAGCTTAATACATTTTAAATATCTTTATTATTGATATCTCTCACAGGATTGCTGTGAATACTCAACATGATAATAGGTTTAAAGGTCTTATAATGATATTCTTAAAGAGATGGGAATACCAGACCACCTGGCCTGCCTCTTGAGAAATCTATATGCAGGTCAGGAAGCAACAGTTAGAACTGGACATGGAACAACAGACTGGCTCCAAATAGGAAAAGGAGTACATCAAGGCTGTATATTGTCATCCTACTTGTTTAACTTATATGCAGAGTACATCATGAGAAATGGTGGGCTGGATGAAGCATAAGCTGGAATCAAGATTGCTGGGAGAAATATCAAGAACCTCAGGTATGCAGATGACACCACCCTTATGGCAGAAAGTGAAGAACTAAGTAGCCTCTTGATGAAAGTGAAAGATGAGAGTGAAAAAGTTGGCTTAAAGCTCAACATTCAGAAAACTAAGATCATGGCATCTGGTCCCATCACTTCATGGGAAATAGATGGGGAAACAGTGGCTGACTTTATTTTTGGGGGCTCCAAAATCACTGCAGATGGTGATTGCAGCCATGAAATTAAAAGATGCTTACTCCTTGGAAGGAAAGTTATGACCAACCTAGACAGCATATTAAAAAGCAGAGACATTACTTTGCCAACAAAGGTCCGTCTAGTCAAGGCTATGGTTTTTCTATTGGTCATGTATGGATGTGAGGGTTGTGCTATAAAGAAAGCTGAGTGCCGAGGAATTGGTGCTTTTGAACTGTGGTGTTGGAGAAGACCCTTGAGAGTCCCTTGGCCTGCAAGGAGATCCAACCAGTCCATCCTAAAGGAGATCAGTCCTGCGTGTTCATTGGAAGGACTAATGTTAAAGCTGAAACTCCAATACATTGGCCATCTCATGCAAAGAGCTGACTCATTTGAAAAGACCCTGATGCTGGGAAAGATTGAAGGCAGGAGGAGAAGGGGACGACAGAGGATGAGATGGTTGGATGGCATCACCAACTCAATGGACATGGGTTTGGGTGGACTCCGGGAGTTGGTGATGGACAGGGAGTCCTGGCATGCTGCAGTTCATGGGGTTACAAAGAGTCAGACATGACTGAGCGACTGAACTGAACTGAATGATATTCAGCATATAGTAAATGTTCAGTAAATGCCAGCTGTTGGTGTTATTATGCTTAAATCTAACTTAGGAGACAGAGATTGATGTAATCACATCTTATTTTATTCTTCTCCCATGATTAACCCATAGAACTATGAGAGAACCACAATGGCCATTTGGCCCCAGTCATGCCAAGCATCAGTTACCATAGCATTTACCCTACTGAACTCTTTCCATATGATTTTTGCTTCTTTCTTGGAAGCCATAAACATCACTTCTCACTGATGAAAATGCTATTCATGATTCTGGCTGAGTTTCCATAATAAGAGATATAGCTTCCTCTGGAGAATATACATCTTTATTTGGAGACAGACAGATCTAAAAGTAATTGAAAAAGAAAGTATCTCAGTGTTAGGTTAAACAGTCATTCAGGAGGAACTCCGGCTGAGGAGAGTATCTGTGGTTCACCTGGAGCTGGTCACCACACTTTTCTTCAGAATTTAGGCGGAGTGAGTCAGACACTAATTCTGCTGTCTGCTTTCCTGTGACAACATAGTAGACCAGTACACAGTCAGTAGGAACCATGTGTTGAGTCACGGAAAGGTTTAAAAGTTAGTAAGATGAACCTGGGAGTTTCCTCTCTGTGTCAAAGTGTACAATTCTGCCCTTAGATGAAATCTAAAAATACACAGCAACAAATGTGCCTCAGAGTGGGTCTAATGCTGAGCTAGTAATTAGGCAGGTGATAAAACTGAAGAGAATTAGGGTTCATCAAGCATCTTCTATACATTAGGTACATGTACTTGAGCACATTCAAGCCTCACAACTGTATATCATGGCTGTATTAATCCCATTTAGTAGTTACAGAAATTGAAGCTCATAGGTGTAAGCTGTCCCATTAGTTTAAAAGGTACCTCTCTCAGAATCAGTAAGGTCATTTCCAACAAATGGCTTAGTAAACAAGACGTTATCAGTTACTGAAAGAAAGGTAGATTGGAATTGTTTGTATTCAAAGGTTTGCTTCTAAACAAGGATTTATCGAGGCAGGAACCTTGATCTTGTTGACTCAAAGCTCATGCCTTTTCCACTATATCATGTTGCCCTCCTTGCTAGTATATATTTTGAAAAGCTATGAAAAATGCTTGGAATCACTATATCTGCCCTTGAGCATAGGACTTAAACTCTTCGCTTTGTAAACATAGTATGTTCTTAAGGAATGTTGGCAAGGCTTAGCAGTCCAATGCTTGGTTACGCTCTGCTTGGCCATAAAACACTGCTGAGGTCACTAACTAGCCTGAGGACTGAACGCAGGCTCTGATCAAACCCTGGGCATTGGGCCGTGGAAGGAATGCCTGTCCAGGAGTTAGAAGATCTTGAAGGAAATCCTAAACCTACTAGCTACTTGGGAATATGGCAAGTCACTCAACCTCTCCAGGCTGTTTCACTGTCTGCTGAGCTCAAAAAGTTGCGATGAGACTGTGGAGAAGACTCTGTGTTGTGAATGTACTCTGTGCACTATTAAGTGTGATGTGAGTTCATCTGTTCATTTGCCAAATGTCCACCACATACTGCTCTGTGCTGGGGCTTCCCCGGCGGCTCAGCAGTAGAGAATCCACCTGACAATGCAGGAGGGGAGGGTTCAATCCCTGGGTCGGGAAGATCCCCTGGAGAAGGAAAGAGCGATCCACGCCAGTGTTCTTGCCCGGGAAACCCCATGGAGAGAGGAGCCTGGAGGACTACAGTCCAGAGGGTCACAAAGAGTTGGACACAACTTAGCAACTAAAAAACAAGAGCTTTGTGTCAGGTAAGGAATCGTTTAAAGGGTTATTTGCATAAGTAAAGAAGATGCTGCAAGTAGGGGCTGAGATGTGAGTGAGATATTGAACTCAGCACATAATTGTAGCGTGTGGTCTTGTCAACATACAGCCTTTTAGGGGCAACTGTTATGCTCAGATGTTCTCCCACAAGCAAACTCTTGAAACTGTCTGTCCAGCTAAGTGAAAGGAAACTGGCTGCGTGATGAGTAGGCTACTGCTTGATAGTCATTGCTGGCCTGATATTCTTCTGGAAGGTCTGGGTCATCAGTTCTAACCTAAAGAAGATAGTGTCAAAAAAATGTAAAACCTGATACTCTATTTTGCGTTGCTAATACTGATGACAGTGGTAGTGGTGGTGGTGGTGGCAATTATTAGCACTTTGCTAGCATTCACTTAGGGCCAGGTCTGGCCCTGTGAAAACTTCTTATGATAAGGTAAATTAGCATTCTACCGCCTTGATCATGATAAGCTATGTTATCAAGTAACTACAGAAAGGCTACTGATTTTAAAAAATAATAAAATTGTACGTGAATGTCTAGCCTAATTGTGGAAGAGTCCAGTGAAGTAAAATAGAGGAGAGATCCCAGGGACCACCCTGATGGCCCAGCGGTTAAGAAATCTGCCTTGCAATGCAGGGCATGCTGATTTGATCCCTGGCTGGGGAACCAAGATCTTACATGCAGTGGAGCAACTAAGCCCGTGCTGCAACTGCTGAGCCCACATGCTCCAGAGACTGTGTGCCACAGACCAGAGCGCCTATGTGCCCAACCTCTGAAGCCCTCAGGCTCTGGAGCCCACACGCTGCCCACACACCACAAAGTCCATCTGCATAGCGAAAGGTTTGCATTATGCAATGAAGATTCCATGTGCTGCAACCAAGACCCGACACAGCCAAAATAAACAATTAAAAAAAGAGAGAGAAAAGATCCTAGACCTAGGGTTGACCTTCTCTCTTAAATGACATGCCAACTTGTTGACTCATTTCCTTCTGCCATTGGCTGGTAGGAATTAGGAATTGAGGAGAGGGAAAATGTGGGTAGGAATGTGGCAATTGTTCTTAAAAGTTAACAGAAATGTTGGTTGTGAATGGAAATAGTTGTGAATAATCTCACTACCTCTCAGGAAAGGGACAGGGAGAAGAATCTAGGAGAGGAAACATCTGTTCATGATGGCAAAGTACAGGGCAGTAGGGGACTCATAAATACAAGAGTTATACTGTGCCATCTCTTGAACAAGAGACTGGAACCATCTGTGTTTTTCTTGAAGCTGAAAATTTTGATATTATTTGTTAGTGAAGGTAATATGACAACTAATGACCAAAAGAACAAAGAAAGCATAGTTCATGCTATTAGAGTAAAGGAAGACTTTGACTTGGCTCTTGTGTAGGTTTGGAAAGAGAAATATACGCTTAGCCAATCAATATTTTATGTTCCCTAACGTATGTCAGGAACTATGCTAGTTGCTGGGGACAAAAAGATGAACAAGATAGACACCGCTCTAGCCCTCAAGACACCCGAAATCCATGGGGCTTTCATGGTATAAGAATACCTCCCTTGATTAGTAGAGGGTAGTTAGAGAAGGCTCCTTGGAGGATATGATTTAATAGCTGACCCCCTATGTAGGAGTTAGAGAATCAAAGAACTGGGAAGGAGAGTCTAAGGTGGGTTAAAAGGCCCTGTGGCAAGAGGCAGCAGAATATTAGGGAGCTGCAAATTGTCCAGTGTAGCTGGGCTTTGAAAGGTGATAGAAAGAGTGATGACTAATGAGTTTGGAGAGGGGAGGAAGAACAAGGTCAGTTGAGATGAGATTTGTGTCTGAAAAATCACTGCATTTCCTTGCACGGTGAGGACAGTGACTGGGAGGAGGGTGAGGAACTGGGAGGCTGTAGGGCCATTTACTAAAACAGGGCCCTAGAAGGAGGTCCAGGTTTGAGGTTGGCAGGTAGTACTCAGTTTTGGAGTACTACCAATGTTTATGCTTCTTCAAAAGAGCAAGAGAAAGATATGAAGAGGCAGTTCTATAAGAATCTTGAGTGTTTAGGATGAGTTTTCAGTATAAAGCTATGGAAACAGATGGTACCATAGAGGAAAATGTCAAATAAAAAATGTCATGTAGGAAGAGAGGAGAGTCTGAATAGAACCCTGAGGATCACCCTTATTTAGAGGGCAAGTTAGGGATTGTGGCTTCAAAATGGAGACTATAAAGAAGAGAACAAAGAAGAAAAGTAAAAACCAAGGAAATGTGGGGTCACGGGGGCCACACCAGGCCCCACAAAAGAGAACGTAGGCTGTTCTTTAGTAGAGTTAGCATGTGAATTGTGACTTGAAGGAGAAATGATAATAGCTGGAAATAAATGGACCACATAAGACTCTATTTGTATGCTTGTATTCCACTGGCAATTCTTACTCTAAACTGTCCAGATTTGAATAGCACTATTTAGCATAAGAAGAAAAAAAATTATTTCTAAAATATAAAATGGACACTCATACCCTTAACGTGATACTCAGTACATAAAGTCGTATTTCTTGTGCCCATTAAGTCAAAAGTTTCAGAGAAATTCCCTAGACTTACATATAAAATTTCCCTCACCTTTTGTGTATACTAGCTACCACACAGACCAAAGGGCATTAGAAAATGCTGCAGATGAGGATTTGGCTCATGTGAAACTCCAGAACTGCCACATCAGAGGGAATATTAACCAACAATGAAGCTACTCCATCAATATAATTTGTTGTACTTTTTTTTTTCCTGTTTTTCTAATATTCTTTTTTTTTTTAAATTTTCTTTACTTTATTGTGTTGGTTTTGCCATACAATGACATGAAACCACCATGGGTTTACATATGCTCCCCCTCCAGAACCCCCCTCCCTCCTCCCTCCTGATTCCCTCCCCCTGGGACATCTCGGTGCACCAGCCCCGAGCATCAACCCTGGGCTGGCGATTGATTTCACATATGATAATTAACATGTTTCAATGCCATTCTCCCAAATCATCCCACCCTTGCCCTCTTCCACAGAGTCCATGAGTCTGTTCTATACATCTACATTCCTTTTGCTGTCTCATATGCAGGGTTCTCGTTACCATCTTTCTAAGTTCCATATATATGCGTTAGTATACTGTATTGCTGTTTTTCCTTCTGGCTTACTTCACTCTGGATAATAGGCTCCAGTTCCGTCTACCTGAGTAGAACTGCTTCAAATGAATTTTTTTTTTTAATGTGTATATGTACTACATTGTGTATATGTACCACAGCTTTCTTATCCATTCGTCAGTCGATGGGCATCTAGGTTGCTTCCATGTCCTGGCTATTGTAAACAATGCAACGATTAACATTGGGGTACACGTGTCTCTCTTTTTGGGGGGGACCAGATCTGTCTTCTTCTGAGTTTTATCCACTGTTCTTGCTTTCAAGGTTACTGTAATCCCTCCTGCGAAATGGGCAAACGCATCCCTCACCTGGACCTATTGGGCCAAATTCATTTCAGTAGTTAATGCTGAATCTTTTGCAATAAGAAAACCTAGACTAAGCCCCAAGCAAAACGTTGGCAGAATTTAGTTCAGTAGTCCAATGTGGTTCTCTTAAGTTGGTACTTTAACCACTCCAGGGATATATAATATGAATTACACTCAATTCAACGTATAGATATTGCTTGTTTAATAAGAACACGACCCTGTGCTATGTGTTTGCATGCGTGTGTGCCGTGCGTTTTCAATCATGCCACTGATTGGGTGAAATGATTACCGTGTCTAGACAGCTGTTTTTCATCACAGACTTGCTGATTGGCTTGTACTATTCCTCACCCCCACAGCGAACACCCTCACAGTCTGTTCGACATAATAGATTTTATAATCATCTAACCTTTATGGAATATGGAATCCCAGGCTTCAGGAAAAGATAAGTAGCAATCAGATCCAGTGTGTAAGGAGAGAGAACATATTTGACATCAGTTAGTTTGGTTTATTGGAAGAGTCTACCTAATAAAATAATAGGTTGATCAATCCTAGAATTTGACAAGCACAATGTAGTCCATTAATCTGCACAGGAGCCCTCTCTCTCCTTTTCTATTTCTTAATTTGGATAAGGACAGGCCATTTGTCAAACCCTTAGTCATCTCACATGCAATTGTGAATATAAGTTCAGATTATTGCTGTGGTTACCCTGAAAGAGTCTGGCCATCCCATGAACCAGTGAAGTGCAGTTTGCATGAGACTGGTGAGCCTCTCATTCATCAGTTTCATCTACAGTGTCCTGCTGCGGGGGCCTCCCTGAGAGCTCAGCTGGTAAAGAATCCACCTGCAATGCAGGAGACCCCGGTTCGATTCCTGGGTTGGGAAGATCCTCTGGAGAAGGGATAGGCTGCCCACTCCAGTATTCTTGGGCTTCCCTTGGTAGCTCAGCTGGTAAAGAATCTGCCTGCAATGCAGGAGACCTGGAATTGATCCCTGGGTTGGGAAGATCCCCTGGAGGAGGGCATGACAACCCACTCCAGGATTCTTGCCTGGAGAATCCCCATGGACAGAGAAGCCTGGTGTGCTATGGTCCATGGGGTCACAAAGAATCAGACACGACTGGGCAACTAAGCACAGCACGTCCTGCTGTGGACTGTTTATTAGATCATTCCTCCCTCCTCCCTCCTCCCTCCAGTTTTTTTCAAGTAGTGGAGCAGAATGTCAATAATCCTGTGAGAAGAGACACTGACTTGTGAAATAATTGGTTATCATTTCCAAGGCAACATTAAAAAATTTACCAGATATTGAGGTAGAAAATATGTGTTAAATATTTAATAATATGTAAGCAAACACTCAAATGACTCGGGAATGCTTTCATATGTGAATAATTGTAATATATCATTTGTTTGTTGCGAGCAAAATTGTCTGGTACCAGCATTACCTGTTTTTTTCAATGACTTAAAAGGCTATCCTTTACGTGTAGGAGTAGGGGATCATCACTGCAGAAAGATGTCTTTCACGAGCATTTCCCCTGCACAGAGCAGGTGGATAGTAGTTTGGTAGAGCATATCTGGTAACTGTATTTGCCCAACATTGCACCAAAGTTGCAGATTTCTACCTGAACTTTGGAAAAAGAAAGAAATGTGAGAAAGAATTTATAGATCAGTTTGGAACTCACCTGTACTTTCTTGGACTTCCATAAAAATATTAAGATACTTGTTATTCAAATCTTTTAGACTTTTATATGACAGTTTTTCAATTGCTTCTGATGTGTTAAAAAATGATTTATGCAACTCCATCAATCAACTGTTTTTAAAAGGAGGATAAAAATGCAGAAGATACAGCATTAGATAGTAATTCACTGCTAGAGATTAACAAATTGGCTTTCATCAGCCTGCAAAATCTTCACTTGACAATGACATCATAGTTACAGCTAGTGGTAATACAAAGCATAAGCTTGATTCTATGGCATATATATATTTAAAAGGTATTTATTTTTAATTGAAAGATCATTGCTTTACAACATTGCTTTGGTTTCTGTCATACATCAACATCTGTGGCATGTATTTTTAACTGATTAATATTTAGGTCATTTCTTCTAAGCTTGAAGCCTCAGGTCATGGAGAAATAGCCCTGGATGGGGCTGAAAATCTCTGATTCAAAACCATGTCTCATCCTTTTCAGAAACTGAGGCTATAATTTGCAATCTCTATCTGATGGAAGCTCATCTCAGGTCCAGGATACCATGTCTATAAAGGGAGAAAACTGCCTCGGGGAGCAGGTTTTTGCAAACTCAAGCCTCAACATGGAAGACAAACATCACTGCAATTTTTCTGCTTTCATTAGTAGAACTTCCCAGAGTCCCAAGTATTAGTGGTTTTGTTATGTTCTGTTTGGTGCTGTGAACTCTTGGGGGTGAAAGCTCATTTTTAGTCTCTACATTGTGATGAACTGATCCCCAATTCTCCATTTCTATGAAGGTAACTTGATTTCTTCTCTACCTTTGCTTTCCGTGTTGCTTCAAGCATCATTTCTTTTCTGCTGTCATTTAAATTTTTTCTTATTCCAAAAGAAACGGAAACTAGCTTCAGTTACATTCTTATTGTAAGAATATCTGTTTTAAAAGAATATAATTACCCACTTTTTTGATAAAGCAACTATTGTAATGAGATACAGATGTATTTTTATTCCTATGACAAACGAGGAAATTGAGTCCCAGAGGTATAAAAAGAGCTCACTCAAACTCCCCACAGTTGTTAAGTTCCTGGTGAATTAGTGGAGAAATGAGCTAGAACCCAGGTCTCCTGTTTGTGAGAGGCCACACTTGGTCTACACACCACAGCAGGGTGTGTCTCCCACGTGATACTTTGAGCAAAAGGGGCGACATCACATCTTCCTAACGTGTACTGGAGCTGTTATTTTTAATTTAGCCTCATATTTTTCCTTTGAGTCAAAGAAAAACATTAACTTTCTTTATTTAAATATTGAACAGGCAAGCCAGTGCCCCCATGAACTTGTCTGCCAAGTGTGAGTTCTGGGCCTGTTCAATCAAGTCCATAACCACTTTTCTTATTTAAGTTGTACGATCAATTAATATTAGCAAATAAGGAGTGAATATTTTCATATCATATTTTTAATTCCTAAACAGTCACAGTCACCTGAACAACCACCAGGATATTTCAATCTTTAGGAGTCTTTGCTTGTAAGATTGACAAACAACTGTAGGACTGGAATCAGTAAATGCCCTTCAGGCAAATCTCCTTGAACTCACTTCCCACTGCTATGGCAGATACTATTAATCACAGTATTTTGGACACTGAATCTCAGAGTCTTTCTCAACACAGGACCCCAGGCAAGCACTACCAATAAGTCACTTTTTACTTTTGAATGGAAACTGCTTGCCATTCAGGGGCTAGATGAATCTGAAAATAATAATTTTCTTACCTAGCTTTTATAGTAATCTTGAAGTCCTCAAAGATTTTATGGCTAATGAAGAAATTCTCTGGCTCTACCAAGATAAAGAATTGTGGTTTCACTGAATGTAAAACCTAAAAAGCAAAAAAAAAATCATACAGTTTAAACTGTACTTGTAACTGTATTTCAAACAAGAAGCTTTAGTACAGTGAGCTAGGGCAACATCAGTGACAGATATTTCCCTCCTCCATGAGGGTCCTGAGTCTCCTCACTCTTCCCTAAGGGGTCAATCTCATCTCTGCCCCACCAGTCATGTCCTTATTAAAGTATGTGTGTTACTATCAAATTACGAGCTCCATAAGGGTGTCTTGATCTTGTTCATCTTTGCGAAGCCTTTCATGTACTAATAATGCCTGACAGATGTTTATCAAATTGCATCTCGTGTTCAGCGATCTCTTCCATTCAGTGTCCAAAGTATGAGCACAAATCACATATCAGGGAGACAGCTTCTAGTTATTGACTGTAGAAAATGACTTTCTCACAAAAATGAATTAGAACAAAGGGAAGCTTTAGAGTTTCTCATTCTTTGATACTATAATTCACAAATAACACTTCTGACTGCTTACAGATCTGTGTGTTTTCCTTACCCCTGTCCGAGAAGTGATTCTGTGTCTCACAATCCTGTTTACCCAATGGGAGAAGGCGGCCTTTCGGGCAAAAGGAGCCTTGGCTCAAGGGCGACCGGGGAGGATGTGAGGGGCTGGCTATAGGAGCGAAGAGTGAGTGTCTCATTCCCCTGGCTGCCACTTTCAGTGTCAGAGAAAAATGCCCTCCAGCATACTGGCGAAAAACAGAGCAAGGACTTTGTAACTGTGAATGGCATCCAAGAGTGCTATTCAACAACTCCAAAGTTGGGTTTAATTGGTTCAGAGGGTATTCTGTTGCTGCGGTTTTGGCATGTTAAATGTTTCAAATTTTACATATGCTTGCCCTTTCTTCATTATAAACACCTCTCTGCCGCCCATCAATCTGATGGGCAGAAATCATCGTTTAAATAGCTTTAACAAATTTACATAGGAACATACAAGTTAACATTCCAGTAAATGCCTCTGAGAAGTGAACAGAAGGAAATATAACTTAACTACTAGTAAAATTAATAGCAATAGTTCCAAAGTAAGTGTATTTTGTAACTGTCCAAATACATCATCGATTTTTAGGACTGATAGGAGGGAGCACTGGTTTGGGGTTCAGAGGGGCACTCTGCGTTCTCATTCTCAACCAGACGAAGCAGCTGTGAGAACCTAGGTCAGTCTCCCTGTTTCTCCGAGGTCTGATTCTTCTTACCTGGGCTCATCTTTAGATGAGGAGCTCAAACTAGGTCCTCAAAAGAGTCAAAGAACCATGGGTCTTGCAAGAACATTGCCTAATCCCACCCACTTATAGGACTTGACCTTTGCAGAACAACGATAAGAAAAGAAGGCCCAGAGAGTTCAGTGACTGGACTGCAGCGAAGGGCTGGGAACCCCAGTCAGTGGCCTCTGACCCCCAGTCCGCCTCTGTCCCCACTCCTCTGTGCCCCTTCTTTATGTCTTGATGAGTTCTTAGTCAGCAAAGTTATTGAGAATGGTTTTATAAAGACATACTTTGGAAATCTCAATACTTAATGAGAAATTACCATGACTTTTAATCTCAAAGTATGCAGTTCCTGTTGTTGTAAAGTCCTCTTTGTATTTAGCTTCAATTGTCCATAAACCGTATCTGTGAAAGCGGCACATTAAAATTTTAGATGTCATCAAATAATCCATCTGTAATTCACCCAGTGATTGTAGCTGATATTCATACAGGCACTGGTATCTGCTTTACATGTGTTAACACACTGAATCCTCACCAAAATACTACAGAGTAGCTTGTATGATTATCTCCACTTTATTATGAGAAAAACGAGGCCCAGAGAGTAAAGTAGCTTGCCCAGGAGCACACAGCTAAAAGGTGACAGAGCTGGGATTTAAACTTGGTCATTCCGGTTCCAAGGCTCTTGGCCACAACTCCATGCTTAGATGACTCCGACAGCAGTTTCAGATTCATGCACCATCTAAATAATATGCCATATTTGAAAAATGTTTTAAAATCATAAACAAAAATTCATTTTAAGAAAAGTTTTGAACATACTGAATTTATGTTATCAATTCATTTTCTAGTATACAATATTACATATTGAGCTAGAAAATAATTTTCACTTAGTGGTATTGATTACACAGTTAATGAAGCAATCTTAAAATTTAATCATATTAATAGATATACTATATAGTATACAAGAAAATCAAGACATCATTTCTAGGTCTATTTAATCAGGTTATACTTATCAAAATAATATAAGTACATATAGCTTTGGAAATTTTACCAATTAAGGCCAGTTTTTGAGTGGCAGCGTTATATTATAGAAGGAAAGAGTAAGGATGAATCTAGTTGTTGGTGAAATCTGGGTTTCCATTTCAGCTCCACCATTTAAAGACTGTGAGGTTGAACAAGCTTATACATTTCTGAGCCTAAATTTCCTTATATTGAAAACAGGAATGATACAGGACTTAGCAAAGTGCTTGGCACATAACAGGAGATCCATAAATGTCACTTCCCCTACCGCTTTGAAGTGTTCCATTTTCAAGGCATTACGCAATATAAAAGCCTCAAATCATGCCTAAGGATACATGTCAGAGAACATTCCAAAGCATCTATGCAATATTAAACACTGCTAGCAGACATCTTCCATTTGCACAGCTTTCCTCTTGTAGTTCATGCTCAACATTTTAGGAGCATGATCTATCTGCCACAGTGTCCAGTGCCTGGACTTTGCTGCGGAAGGCGCTCCCTGAATCGAAGACACAGACTAGCATGGTGCTTGCAGGTGGCAGTTATGGTGTCAGTACCCCCATCTCGATGCAGGAGAGTCCCAGCAGGTGCCACCTTCCATCAGGTGGGAAGGACACTCACTATGTTAAGATTAACCAAGGCACATCCGCACCTGCCAGTCACACGCGGATGGCTCCATCAGACTGCTCAACAACTCAGTTACCTTCACTGCTTTTAAGAGAAACAACTGTACCAACAAATCATTTAAAATACTTAGGCTTAGATGGAATCTTGAAGTCAGGAAAACTGATAATTCTGGCAAAAATTTTTTTTCTTGTCTCAGCAACTTCTGACTCTTTTGGATCCTTACAATCTATAAGCACAGAAGTCATACATTGAGCATAATATGTAATTGGTAGTTCTTATAGAAATATTCACTAAGCTCTAGGAAACTTTGTTGAAACTAAGCCCATGTGGTGTCTATGTGGATTTGAGGCTATGGCTGTCACTGGTCAGGCTTGTTAACAAAGACTAATGTCTCAGGCAGAAAGGCACGTTTTCAAGAGACAAAAGAAGTATAGTAGATATTTAGAATGTGTTACATGAACTCCCAGTGAGGGTCTTCTCCACTATGCTTCTTCTTGAACAGGACCTCCAGGATAATTGTATGTCATGCCCCAAAGACTTCCTCAGCTCCCTTTGTCTTCAAGGTCACCTCGGGACAATGCCACAGCAATGGCCTCTGACCTGCTCAATGTCTTCTCTCCGTGGGGATTCTAACAAGGGAACGATGGGTTCCGAGGGGCCATCTACCTCTACGGCCAGTTCACCTGAGCCTGCTGTCCCCTCCAAGAACTTCCGCAATGTAAAATAATCCACCAAAGCTGCCCCGATTCTCCTGGAAGCTTCCAGGCCTGGCAGCCACCAGTCCACTCACTGCCATGGTCATCTCCATACCTCGCTTCTTCCTGGCTCCAGACCACGTGACCCAAAACATGGTCCAGCTTCTCTCTATCAATCCCTCTCTATGGTTTAAAGACCTCTCTTGGTCTTAAAGACCAAGATCAGGACCTGCTCTCATCTCTTCATAATCCCCTCCAGAGTAAGCTAATAATTATCTCCAGCACTTCCTTCCCTTCATCCCCTACTTGGCTTACTGGGTTATGTGTGCTTATTTGCCCTTCTGAATTCAAATGCTTATGAAGGACACACCCCATAATCCCCCAAATAAATCAAGAAAGGCTAAGTGTGGAAACTCTGGAGAAAGACAGACCTGGGTTTGAAGCCGAATTCTGCTAATGATTACGAGTATAATCTCAGTGGCTACCTAATTCTCTAAGCCTCCGTCTTTGTGTCTACAAACAGGAGATAATTGCATCGATCCTACAAGGTTGTCATGATGATACAGTGCACACCATGTACCTCTCACTGGCACCACGATGGTACTGCTGCAACCCTCACCACATCCCCCACGCTTCACAAACAAGAGGGTGTGAAATAATATGACTCACTTAAGAGTATAAAGAACGCCACCAAAAGGCGTTCTTTAATGGGGCCATCAAAACGTATTTCAACTAACATTACATTTACACACAAAAAAGTGAGGATAACAGAAGTGTAAAATTACCATGTTGTACCCACAATAGATGACAAATATATACTTGCTGATAAATACATCAATAATGGATAACGTAATGCCATATTTTACTGGTATTATAATAATGAAAGATATTCATATAATGAAAATGCCATAGTTAAATTTTGATTTAAATTAGTGGCAAACTTACTATAAAAGTTAAGGTAACTTCTTTTTGCATTGGTTTTAGGTTTTCATCCAATGAATAAATGTTAACTTTTACTGTAAGAAAAAAATTGTCATTATTAGTAACTCTTGTTTAACTCATAAGCTGACAACATTATTAATAATCCTACAATATGAGAGCCATGAAATTAAAAGACAAGTTAAAAAAAGTCCAAAACATTAAATCCAAGTTTAAAGGGAAAGATGAATCAGGATGTTGCACATGAACTGTAAAGTGGAAAAAAATGTTCCTTTCACCAAAAATTTCCTGGATGGGGTTCCTTTAAATATTTCTATTTTTGCATTTAAAATATTATTAAATTTCTTAAAAAGTAGTTTTACACAACCTTTTGTATTCTTAACCACTGACAGACAAGAAACACTGCAGCTCACTGGTATCTGAATTAATTATAGAGTTGAGGAGAAAGAACATAAGCAGTAAGTTTTGTTGACAGAACCTAGCGGAGCATTCTGTAATATGAAATCTGCATGTTTAAGGACTGGAAACATGGAGGCCTTCCCCAGTGGCTCAGCGGTAAAGACTCCTGCAGTGCAGGAGACACAGGTCCATTCCTTGGGTCAGGAAGATCCCCTAGAGAATGAAATGGCAACCCACTCCAGTGTTCTCGCCTGGGAAATCCCGTGGACAGAGGAGCCTGGTGGGCTATATGCACGTGGTCAGAAAAGAGTTGGACACAACTTACTAAGCAATAACAAAGTAGGCCTGCACATTCAGGGAAGGCTTCTGGAGGCATCAAATCTGATCAAGGCCAACCCCATCCCAAGCTAAAATCTAAGGAGAGGGAGGAAAACAAATTTTGGGGGCTTCCCAGATGGCTTAAATAGTAAAGAATCTACCTGCCAATGCAGGAGACGCAGGAGACTCGGGTTTGATCCCTGGTTCGGGAAGGTTCCGTGGAGGGGGAAATGGCAACGCACTCCAATACTCTTGCTTGAAAAATTTCATGACCAAGAGGAGCCTGGCTGGCTACAATCCATGGGGTTGCAAAGAGTCAGACACGACTGAGCGACTGAGCATGCACACATGTGCGTAGAAGGATGGAAGCTTCTCCTTAGATACAGACACTTCTGATCATGTGTCTAAGAAATAGTTCTGACAGTCTAAAGCCAGGTTAACTGTGTGCTGGCAGGGCCCTGATGCTAAAATTATGTCGGTGATCTCCACCTTGTGTCCGTCAAGTCAAAACTATAGTTTTTCCAGTAGTCATTTATGGATGTGAGATTTGGACCATAAAGAAAGCTGAGCACTGGAGAATTGATGCTTTTGAACTATGGTGTTGGAGAAGACTCTTGAGAGTCCCTTGGACTGCAAGGAGATCCAACCAGTCCATCCTAAAGGAGATCAGTCCTGAATATTCATTGGAAGAACTGAGGCTGAAGCTGAAGCTCCAACAGTTTGACCACCTGATGCGAAGAACTGACTCATTGGAAAAGACCCTGATGCTGGGAAAGATTGAAGGCAGGAGGAAAAGGGGACGACAGAGGATGAGATAGTTGGATGGTATCACTGACTTGATAGACATCAGTTTGAGTAATCTCTGGGATTTAGTGATGGACAGGGAAGCCTGGCGTGCTGTAGTCCATGGGGTAACAAAGAGTCAGACATGACTGAGTGACTGAACTGAACTGATCTCCATCTTATTAGATGATGTTTATCTAATTAACATCATCTTCAATGGTCATTCATAAAGGGCTGCTGCATTCAGTACACCCCCATTAGATCAACCTTCCTTCCCACACTTGAGATAACTTGTCAATGAAATTTCCCGAAAGAAGACTGGAACCATTTTGAACTGGAAACACAAGGAGGCAGACATAGCTAGGTGAACTTTGCAATATAGTTCACAATTTTCAATGTTAATATGAAATTGAAATATTTTTATAGAGGGAGATGATATTGAGAATTAAAAATTAGATTTTTTAAAGTTGAAATTCAGCCTCTGTATTAAGTTCGATAATACATCACTTCAAGTTTTTTTTTTTTTAAACTGTTTTGAAAGGAGTTTTGGCATCATTCTAAGAAAGATCTTTCTACCCTCAAATTATAATCATATTTTGCTGATTGTTTGTTTTATAATTTAACCTTTAGTTTGTCAGATCTTTACTTTCGTGTGTGATGTAATTTGGAAATTAACTCCATTTTTCACCACAAAATAAACCACTTGTCCTAATGCCATTAATCAGGCCATCTCACTTTCCCCCCAGAAATTATAATTCTCTTTTATTATACCTGACTGATCTGAATCGTAAATAGATTTGTCTGTCTGAATGACGAGAAATCCATTGTCATAGTGTAGTGGAATTTTTGCTGCTTTTGAAAAATGAGCAGATAAAACTTCTAAATATACATGTAAAATTGCATTTGGTCCTCCAAATAAGTGTTTTGGTTGTAATTTAAAAATTAACGGATGAATATTATATAATTAAGATATTAAGATGATATATTAATTACAAAACATGATTATATTAACCATGTTATTAACTAACTTATCTAAATAAAAATATATTAAGATAATAAAAACATATGTCTTTTAAGTATATATGAAAATGGCTTGAGTTGTTATCTATAGGCAGCATATAAAAATTTTATAACAGTAAATATATTTTTCTACAAACACCTCTGTATTTTAGTTTCTTATCAAATTTAGTGTGAAACAATCACTTTTAAAAAGTTGATCCAGGGTAAATGTCTATTAAAAATGACAATCACTAAAGAATTCAATTTTTAATAGACAAGATAACCAACTGTCATTAAGAAACATTAAAAAGCTCAAAAGTTGATCAGCAATGGATGAGCAGGAGAATGGGAGGATTCAGATATCAGGTGGAGAGTGGACTAAACCACTTATCACGTGGTAGTGAAGATGAACAAAATATCTCTTGTATTATTTAGTTATACCTAGACTTCTATTGAAAATCAAAATCTTTCTTTTCATGTCCATTGGTCATTATATAATTAGTAAGTAGCCCTCTGCATATAATCAGTACATTTTATAGAAATAGACATTTTGACATTTTTTTTTGAACATTGTTAGGAAATTTGTTTGGAAGAGAATTTGCTTGATTCAAGTCCAAAAAGAAAGTACTAAAAGCCTATAATAGATACATATGTTAGGGAAAAAATGAATTTTTCTAGAAAACCATGGGATTAGAATGCTAAATATAGTTTAGGAAAACAAACGTTCAAAGTGTTCTTCTCTATTAACTTCTCTGAATTTTTAAAATCAAGTCAAACCTATTTTCATGTCTCTATATATCAACATTTGTTTTCCTCCTAATAAATAATATTTGAGTATCTAAATTATCTCTTTCTAGTATTTATTGTGTAATTTGAAAACAAGTACATATGTTGGTTGATTTGGTTTTCAACTCATGTCACCAAGTCTTTTTACCTAATAACCTTTATCTGCTTCATTCAAACTTTCACATTTTTCTACATTGCCTCCAAATCAGAAGCAGATTCTCTATATAACATTCCCCACTTACTTGCATGTAAATCATGTGGCACTTATCTCTCACTACCTAGTGACTCAACAGTGGGATGTATCCACATCCTTATCCTCATATGTAAAAAGGATTCAGTGCACCATCTACATATGGGTTATATAAAGAAACATTTGGCATGTAAAAAGAAACTATAAGAAGAATACATGCAGTTAGGCTTGCAGAACTTGGAAATTTATTTTCTGGAGATAAATTAACTTGGTCAGAAGAATATGTCAAACTTCTGTCAGGATAACTTTTAACAGCAATAGTCACTGGAAATGATTTTGTGTATCCATGGTCTTGAATTACTACATTTTCAGAGGGTCCAACATAGAATACATAAGGTGCCGAGACAACACATCAGCTGAAACAGCTAAAATTATTTAACACAACATGATTTTTAATGTTCTTTACTTAACTCAAATTAGCAAATCTTCTTACATTTAACAATATGTGTTTTACTCCTCGGAATTTTATTATTAGGATTAAGCCAGGAGTGTCCTGAAAAGCAGGACACTGAAATCCTAAGGAAGATATTTCCAAAAGGCAGATGGAAACTATTTTAATCAGTTGCAACCAGGGCAACACTTAATAGAGTCCTCTATAAGAAGTGAAAATAAGCATCACGCTTCTGTCTGGAATTTTTAATCTAAACATCAGCCAGTAAATTACTCTTCCTCAGGGCATGGGTAAAGTTATGCTAGTTCACAAAGTATTCATGTTAAAAAGCAAGCAAATAACACTAAACAATAGAGAAAAGAAATTCACTTGGATTTCTCAGGACTAGAAAGTTAATTTCCTGTGGCACTGATTGAATTCTGCTTTCTATAAAACTATACTCAAAACACATTGTAAATGAAAAGGGGATCCTTCACTTACATTTGCTCCTGTCCCCAACTTCTTCCCAAGCAGAAAAAAATAAACACTATGCTTAAAATGTCCATGGCTGGGTTAGGATTCAACTGTTGATACAACCTTTCTTGAAACCGCCCTTTTTGAGTGTGAACTCAGCTTGAAGAATTTGGTTAAATAAGTCCTCAGGTTAATTATCAGTATCAGATAGTGGGATCACTGAGAAGGAAACTTAAGAATTTAAATTATAACCTTTTAATGTCCGCAGATAATTTCGGAATTCAAAGCAGAGAAACTTGTTTTGATGACTAAAACAGAGAAGATACCCAAATGGGAGTCTCTAGGAAAAATGTTTCAAAGACGGACACAGACACAAAATATTTGGAGGCTGCTGTGGTCTTGAACACTTTCCTGATATAGTAGATGCAGCTGATGCCCTGGTCAGATCCCCTTTTCTGGCCCTGGTATATGCATGCTACGGATGCTGTGAATATTGGTTGCTTAGCTTTTCTAATTGCTCACTTCTCCAGGTATTACTCACTCACTTCAGCCACTGCAGACAGCTTGCCCAGAAATGCCTGGGAAGTTATATCCTCTTCCTGGGACTGGTCCACAGTTAAAATTGACAGGTTCTGGGGATAAAACAGACTATTCCCTTGACTCAAGGTGGGACAACCTTGTAGTACCACTTATGCTACAGCGCCTCTCATGGGATCAGGTTGAAGCAAGACCTTGGTTGAAACCACATCTTTGCTTATCTTGTCTCCTGCCCTGTCTTGCTTCCCTCACTACTTATAAACTTCTCTTAAGAAAAGTCTCACCATCAAACTTGCAGATGGTGTTTCCCAGTCTCAGGCTCTGCTTCTAGGAAACCATTCAAAATTTAATGAGCATGAAAGGGGACTATCTTCCTGGACTCTGTGTAGAAAGTTTCAGATATGGAAATGGTTCTGAGGCTTCCCTGTAGTGAGTCTGGTTTGAATTGTGCCCACAAGGCCTGTACTGATCCACTTTAGAGCAGACTTGAAATCCCAAGACAGTCTTCCCAAGTGCTGGGGGGTTCCCAAGAACTCTTTACTCTGGGATCAGAAATGACCCATCAGTGACCAGGATATGGGCAAGGAAACTGTGAAGCCATTGTTGCCTTCAATTACCTATACAGATTCACCCTGAACTACAAGTTTCCAGATGTCAGCAGCATGGCTGGTGGTTGGGATGATGGACTGTGTGGTTGCTTCTTCACTTGCCTGACTTCCCTTCCAGGGTACAGTTCTATGATGACAGGTACTGAGTCTAACATATACAATGGGGATACACGCAGAACTTATCACAGCGCCCCAAAGGTACTCAGCCACTTAACAAATTGTTGCTAACTGAATGAACAAATGAATGCATCATCAGGCGCATCCAAGGAAGAGGATGTAGAAAGGGCAGTTGAGGGCTGGACTGTATACGGCCATGAATGTCACAGGAAGGTGTGTAGAATGGAAATCAAGGACATTTTGAACTTGCTGCCCTGACACTGAGAATGCAGCCATCTTGTTGTGATGTAGGAGTATTCTTTATTTCATGAAAAGAATAGACAGGTAGTACATGCTACACAAAGAATTAAGAAAACTGTTCTCTAAGGTAAAACACAAGCAGAAACTATCGAAAGTGTGCGATGTCAAACATGCATTCACAACAGCAACTTTAAAAAGTGATCTACCATAAAAGCGTAAGATTTTGACAGTGTTTGTTAAGTAGGAGTCTCATTGCTGTAAAGGGAGACGTCATCATTTTGCTGGTAACTGTAGTAATAATGGAATTGTATGAGTAGTGAATGAACAGTCTCATGGAATTGATGCTGCTGACATGTATGCTGTTGCAAGGCCGTCTTCTAAACTGGGACCAGGAGGCTGATATTTGAACCACTGAGTCCTGAACCATATCAAGCAGGAACAATGATAAGACAATTTAAGCAAAAGTCTACTACAAAGATTTAATGTAAGAGGATCTTTAGATTACAGCTGGTGCAACCGATAAGTCTGGCATCAGTTCAGTCCAGAACATTTTCACACCGAGAGTCAGAAACACTCGCAAGTCTGGTGAGCGTGACTGCAGCTGTACTGTAATTTCTGGCCAAGTGGCTCTGTAACTGAAGCCATACAAAGGGAAAAGCATTTTATTTCAAGGTCATATTTAACATATGCCAGCTCTTCTCATACAAGCTTCAAAACGTTGGTCACAAGAAGACAATGTGTGTTTCCTATTCTGTATGCAGTCCCACGAATGGACTTAAACTATAACTAAGAAGAAACGAACACAGTGATGAAGATATGGAGCCAAAAGAGCTTCTGGTCAAATTTCACACTATTTTCAGTACCATTTACACAGTACTGAAATAGGCCACAAACATTTGTCATTCCCTAATACTGAGGAGGGAGATTCCCTGCCTTCCTGCCTGGGACAAATGAACAAACCATGATAATAACAAGGAACAAAAATGGTAACAACTGAGGTTATCTCAGACTTCCTCAATCACAGCACTACTGACATCTGACGTATGTCATGATGACATAATGACGTACTGTCGTGGTCGCCCTGTGCATTGTAGGCTATGCATTGGAGACTATTTAGCAGCATGCCTGATACCACTGGGTGTCAGGAGAACCTTCCCAGTCATGAAAACAAAATGTCCCAGACATTACCAATGTCCCCCAGGCAAAATAACCCTTGGTTGAGAATCATTGGTTGCTGCTGTACAGTTTAGTATTTAAAGGGAGAATGAGGAAAGCACTTACTTTTGCTCCTATCAAAGACACAGAGTTCAGCAGGCTCTTCACTTGAGCTGTTCGACTATTTTATGTTAACATTGCAAACTGTAATTCCTTCAACTTCCCTCATAAAGGTATTACCTCAAACATCATCTCTCTAATGATGACTTCCAAATTGACATCTCCAGTGAGAAACTCTCCCTCTAAATGCTGGTTTGCTCCGGGGTTCTGGCCTTTTTTCTGCCTTTCTCTGCATATCTTTACTGGCAGGCAATCTCATTTGACGGCATGGATTTCAACACCATCTCTGTACACCAATACATCTAAATTTCATTCCCTGGAGCTCTCTTCTAACTGCCTTACTCAAAACCTCCGCTTGAATACCTACTGCCTTACTTAAAATCTCTACTTGGCAATCTAATTAAATTTAATACATCCCAACTGAACTTCTAAAGATCTCCACCACCACAACAGAGCAAACAACAAAAAATTGTCAGGTGTCTGAAAAAAGCCTCTAACATAAATTTGTTAATGTAAAATGTCCCCTCAAAATTAAGGAGGGGAAAATCTTGGAGGAAATATAGCTTATACAAAGTGAAGAAGACTATTACTCTTTCCACAAAACAAACAAACAAGACGTAACGTTCTTGTAAAGATATATTGCATCCATGAAGCAATATACCTGTTAAAAGGAACATTCAGAAACAAAATGAGCTCTTGGATATGAGAAACATAACAGCATAAACAAAAAACTTTGGATTATAAAGTAGAGCAAATCTTCAAAGAAAAAATTACAGCAAAAAGACAAAAAGGATGGTAAATAAAAGAAACAAGGATAAGATGATTAGAGGACCAGGTCAGAAAGTCTAGCATGAATAATGGGAGCTCCAGAAAGAGGGAACGGAAAAGAATGGAGGGAACTTTCATCAGTGAAATAATAAAAAAATTTAAGAACAAAAGAACATAGCTGTTAGATTAGAAAAACTTTCCAAGTGCCAAGCAGAAAGATGAATATATGTTGATACCAAGGCACATCATTTGAAACTTTTGAGACACTAAGAACAGGAAAATAGATCCTACTAGTTTCCAGAGAGAGAGAGAGAAGGAAAGAGGTGACATATAAAGGAGTAGGAGTTAGAACAGAGAAAGATCTGGGCTTTTCAGCATGGGAGGAAGAAGACGATGAAGTAATATCTTCAAAGTTCTAAAGGAAAATTATTTCTAATGTTGAACTCTATATTCAACCAAACTATCCATCAACTGTAAGAACAAAGACATTTTCAAAAATGTAAGATTTAGAATAAATTTTTCCTTCTGTAACCCTATGCAAATGTGCCACTACCAAAGAGTGGTAGAGAATGTGCTCTACCAAAGTAAGAGAACAAACCAACAGAATAGAGATGTGGGATACACGTAATAGAAGGTCCAACGCAAGGGGGAGGCAAAGGGGTTTCTTATTAGGATAATGCAGGGTAAATCCTTGATGACAGCAGTATTCAAGGTTTACAGGAAAACCCAAACACTTGGAGCAGCTGGGACCCAAGGGACCTAGATTTAAGTTACTCTTATATCATTTTTCTAACTTGAGGTAAGAATGCCCACATGAGCCTGACCTAGGTTCCTATTTGTATTTAGCTTGTTGTAATCACATTATCTGCAGAAGGACATGGTAACCCACTCCAGTATTCTTGCCTGGAAAATCCCGTAGACAGAGGCGCTTGGCGGGCTACAGTCCCTAGGGGTCGCAAGAGTTGGACATGACTTAACGACTAAACCACCACCACCACCAATCACACTCTGTTGAAATTTCTGCTTTTTGCTCCTGACCCACACTATTCCCTATCAGATGCCTAGTTGCCATGATTTCTGTTCTTACTCACTATGTGACCGTGTACACTGACATCCTAAGAAGCAGTTCCTGCATACTCTCCAGAGATAAAACAAAGTTGTGATCCAGAAACTATTCATCTATCTACTTTAGGGATCCTAACAATGGCAATCTTGACCTTTTCCTTAAGCAGGCTTTCTACTTTTGGCTTTCTATTCAGTTATTCAAAGCTAAATATTATATTTGTTGTTGTTGTTGTTAAGTCAGTAAGTCATGTCTGACTCTTTTGCGACCCCATGGACTGTAGCTTGCTAGCCAGGCTCTTCTGTCCATGGGATTTCCCAGGTAAGAAAACTGGAGTGGATTGCCATTTCCTTCTTCAGGGGAACTTCCTGACCCAAGGACTGAACACATGTCTCCTGCATTGGCAGGTAGATTCTTTACCATTGAACCACCAGGGAAATCCAAATATTAATTAAGGACAAATACATACTTGGAAAAACTATAGAAAAGCAAGGAAATTACTAAAATAAGTGTCAGAATTATTAATATAAAAGTCATCTTCCTTTGGGAAAAAGGGTAGGAAATGATATAGGGGATGGATACATTGGGGTTACAAAGAGAGTATTTGTTTCTTAATGTGGGTGGTAGATATGCAAGTATTCATTATGTTATTATTCTTTAAGTTGTATTTAAATTTTTATAACCTTTTATATATATGTGATAAATAGTAAATGCCATGTAAAAGATTAAATAACACATTTTAAAAGTGATGAGTACTTTTTACAGAAAAATCAAATCTAAGTGGAAGGTAAACACATGATGTTCTACAAATATTTATGTGCTCTCCTTTCTTTTGTCAGCTTCTTTAATAAACTTTAATTATATAAGGTAATAATAACAAAGCACTGGGTGTTAATAACATATATGCAGGTTGTAAGTACTATAATAATAGCACAAAAATAGGGAAAGAGGAAATAAAGCTATTTCTGTGGAGTAACATTTCTATGTTTAAATGGCATTAGATTAGTACAAATATGAAGGAGATCTGTATAAGTTAAGGTGTATATGGTAAGCCATAGAGTAATCATTAAAAAAGTTTTTTTTTTTAAAAAAAGAGTTAATTAAAATGCTAAAACTAGAAAATACTTAAAGTGTAAAAATATTCATTTAAAGTAAAAGAAAGCTGAAGGAGGAATAGAGAAAGAAAAAAGAAATGAAACAAACAAACAAAAAATAAAATGGCATCTATAAATCAAGGTATATCAATTATAACAAATTAATAAATTAAATTGTACAATTAAAAGCTAGAAACTGTCAGGCAAATAAAAAATAAGATTCAACTACATGCTATCTACAGGGTATACAATTTTGGTTCAAAGATAAAAATAGGTTGAAAGTAAAAGGATGGGAAAAGATATACCATGCAAACAGCAACTATTAATATAAGAAAAGTGGAGTGGCTATACTATGTTAGACAAAACAGACTTTGAAATTTTAAAAATTACTAGAGACAGAGAGATTTTTATAAGAACAGAAGAGTCAACCCAGCAGGAGGATATAACAATTATAAACATATATATACCTGACACCAGAGCTCCAAAATATGTGAAGCAAAAATGGACAGTTGAAGGGAGAAACAGAAAATTTCAACGATAATAGTTTCAGTTATGGATAAAACAGCTATGTAAAAGATCAACAAGAGAAAAGACTAGAACACCACCATAAGTCAACTAGACCTGGTAGACAAACATTTTATTCCAAAAGAACAGGATATACATTTTTCTCAAGTGTACATGAAACATTCTCCATGATTGATCATATGCTAGGCTATAAAACAAGCCTCAATTAGTATAAAAGGACTGAAAAAACATATTTTTCTGATCACACTTTAGCAAAATTAAATATTAATGTCAAAATAAATTTGAGGAACTTCCAAATCTGTGAAAATTTAAAAAAGCATTCCTTGAAAAAAAGAAACCAATGAGTTGAAGATGAAATTACAAGGGAAATTAGGAAATAGTTTTAGAAGAATGACAAGGAAACACACAACATACCAAAACATATGGCATACAGTTAAAGAAGCACTTAGCAGAAAATCTTTTGCTATAAATGCCTACATTATAAAAGAAAAAAGATCTCACATCAAAGACCTAATCTCCACTTTAAGACAGTGAGAAGAGTAAACCAATATAAAGCAAGCAGAAGGAAATAAATGATAAGGATTAGAGTGGAAATTAATGAAAAAAAGAGTAGAGCGACTCCCCTGGAGTCTAGTGGTTAATACTCCATGCTTCCACTGCACGGGGTGTGGATTGGATCCGTGGTCAGGGAACTAAGATCCTGCATGCCAATTGGCAAAAAAAAAAAAAAAAACAGAAGAAGAAAGAAAAGAAAATTTCTTGAACTGAATAAAAATGAACATGCAGCATATCAACTTGAATTATAACAAAAGAGTAGAAAAACAACAGAGAAAATCAACCTAACCAAAGCTGGTTCTTTGAAAAGATCAACAAAATTAACAAAGTTTTAGTTAAACTCTTTACGAAAAAAGAGAAGACTCAAATTGCTAAAATCACAAATGAAAGAGGAGACATTACTTCCAATATTCAATAAGTGGAAGGATTATAGGGGAATACTAAGGGATCATCTCCTAAGATTCAGTTTGGTCTCTCACTTTATCCTTTAAACCTACCAGCCACAACCTAAGTGTCATTCGAAGTGAAGGCCATCAAAGGCCTAATTACTAAGGAGGCCTTCAGAAACCATTATAAGAGAGAATTAGGAGGAATTCAAGCTCCTGCATACAGAGCTGGGAAGACAATTTTGATAATAGTTTACTGTCTGGTATTCTGACTTTCCTTGGGCTCAGCGTCAACAGACTCATGCTTGAGTCCCTTAAACCCTAATAACAGCCTGGCTGAAAATGCTCAAATCTTCAGGGGGCATTAAGAGACAAGACCTCAGTAGTACGATTTTAATTGGTTACAGTGGTGATCAGCATTAACAATGACAAGACAATCAATCATATATCCTAAAACTGGAAAAGGAAAAGAGAAAAAATGACAAGGGCCAGGACCTCCTGGTTCAGGAGACTCCTCCTTCAGTACAACAAAAGCACCCCAGTTATCAGGCACTTATTTACACCCTCAGCACACACCTTGTGCATTGTGGCAACAGAGCAGTGTCTTCGGTGGTCAAAACAGCATGGCAGCCATGGAGATGGACTGCTCAGATTTCTCATAAGTAATGAACTTGCCATCAGTTGCAAGGGGTATATTCGCTGACAGCCACCAACTATTAATGCCTTCAAGCCCTACTTGAGCTTTTAAGCTGAGGCCACATTCTTTTCAGAAACCCTCAGTTCAGTTCAGTTGCTCAGCCATGTATGAGTCTTTGTGACCTCATGGACTGCAGCATACCAGGCTTCCCTGTCCATCACCAAATCCCAGAGCTTGATCAAACTCATGCCCATTGAGTTGATGATGCTATCCAACCATCTCATCCTCTGTCGTCCCCTTCTCCTCCTGCCTTCAATCTTTCCCAGCATCAGGGTCTTTTCCAATGAGTCAGTTCTTCGAATCAGGAGGCCAAAGTATTGCAGGTTCAGCTTCAGCCTCAGTCCTTCCAATGAATATTCAGGACTGATTTTCTTTAGGATGGACTGGTTTGATTGCCTTGCAGTCTAAGGGACCCTTAAGAGCTTTCTCCAAAACCACAGTTCAAAAGCATCAATTCTTCGGCACTCAGCTTTCTTTATGGTCAAACTCTCACATCCATAATGACTACTGGAAAAATTATAGCTTTGACTAGACAGACTTTTGTCAGCAAAGTAATGTCTCTGCTTTTTAATATGTTCTCTAGGTTGGTCATAGCTTGTCTTCCAAGGAGCGAGTGTCTTTTAATTTCATAGCTGCAGTCACCATCTTCAGTGATTTTGGAGCCCAAGAAAATAAAGCCTCTCACTGTTTCCATTGTTTCCCCATATATTTGCCATGAAATGATGGGACCAGATGCCCTGATCTTATTTTTTTTGTATGTTAAGTTTTAAGCCAACTTTTTCACTCTCCTCTTTCACTTTCATCAAGAGGCTCTTTAGTTCTTCTTCACTTTCTGCCATAAGGGTGGTGTCATCTGCATATCTGAGGTTATTGATATTTCTCCCAGCAATCTTGATTCCAGCTTGTGCTTCATCCAGCCCAGCGTTTCTTATGATGTACTCTGCATATAAGTTAAATAAGCAGGGTGATAATATACACCCTTGACATACTCCTTTTCTTATTTGGAAAAAGTCTGTTCTTCCATGTCCAGTTCTAACCATTGCTTCCTGACCTGCATACAGGTTTCTCAAGAGGCAGATCAGGTGGTCTGGTATTCCCAGCTCTTTCAGAATTTTCCACAGTTGATTGTGATCCACACAGTCAAAGGCTTTGGCATAGTCAATAAATAGAAACAGATGTTTTTCTGGAACTCTCTTGCTTTTTCAATGATCCAGAGGATGTTGGCCATTTGATCTCTGGTTCCTCTGCCTTTTCTAAAACCAGCTTGAACATCTGGAAGTTCACAGTTCATGCATTGTTGAAGCCTGGCTTGGAGAATTTTGAGCATTACATTGCCAGCATGTGAGATGAGTACAATTGTGTGATAGTTTGAACATTCTTTGGCATTGCCTTTCTTTGGGACTGGAATGAAAACTGACCTCTTCCAGTCCTGTGGCCATTGCTGAGTTTTCCAAATTTGCTGGCATATTGAGTGCAGCACTTTCATAGCATCATCTTTTAGGATTTGAAATAGCTCAACTGGAATTCCATCACTTCCACTAGCTTTGTTCGTAGTGAAGCTTCCTAAGGCCCACTTGACTTCACATTTCAGGATGTCTGGCTCTAGGTAAGTGATCATACCATTGTGGTTATCTGGGTCATGAAGATCTTTTTTGTATAGTTTTTCTGTGTATTCTTGCCACCTCTTGATATCTTTTGCTTCTCTTAGTCCATACCACTTCTGTCCTTTATTGTGCCCATCTTTGCATGAAATGTTCCTGTGGTATTTCTAATTTTCTTGAAGAGATTTTTAGTCTTTCCCATTGTATTATTTTCCTCTTTCTTTGCATTGATCACCAAGGAAGGCTTTCTTATCTCTCTTTGTGATTTTCTGAAACCCATCTGCATTCAGATGGGTATATCTTTCCTTTTCTCCTTTGCCTTTTGCTTCTCTTCTCTTTTCATCTATTTGTAAGGCCTCCTCAGACAACCATTTTGCCTTTTTGCATTTCTTTTTTGGGGGGATGGTCTTGATCACTGCCTTCTGTACAATGTCACAAACCTCCACCCATAGTTCTTCAGGCACTCTGTTTATCAGATCTAATCCCTTGAATCTATTTGTCACTTCAGGATTTGATTTATGTCATACCTAAATGGTCTAGTGGTTTATCCTACTTTCTTCAACTTTTAAGTCTGAATATTGCAATAAGGAGTTCATGATCTGAGCCACAGTCAGCTCCCAGTCTTGGTTTTGCTGACTGTGTAGAGCTTCTCCCTCTTCAGCTGCAAAGAATATAATCAATCTGATTTTGGTATTGACCATCTGGTGATGTCATGTGTAGAGTCTTCTCTTGTGTTATTGGAAGAGGTTGTTTGCTATGACCAGTGTGTTCTCTTGGCAAAACTGTTAGCCTTTGCCCTACTTCAGCCAACAACTCAACACTAGCGCCTTACCATTTCTAAACTGTAAACTGAAATTTAGCTAGGTGATACAACTGGACCTGAGATTCCCTCTATTTCTCACTTTTCATAAATCTATTGAAAAGAATCTGGGAAAGTTTTATATGGACACAGTCAATCCTTTGGTTTGGGTACTGGTTATTATGTCTGGGGATTCATGTGATCTTAGCCTCTTAGTTCATGAATTACTCAGGGTTTTAGCTTTGTGCAATGTTGTTATTTCCCAAGAAACTATTCTAATAAATAAGAGGAAATGCTTTAATATTAAATGATATTACTATGAAACTTCAAGGTTAAAGAATTTCTTCTGGATACTATATGAAATTGATGCTTTTGAACTGTGGTGTTGGATAAGACTCTTGAGAGTCCCTTGGACAGCAAGGAGATCCAACCAGTTCATCCTCAAGGAGATCAGGCCTGAGTGTTCATTCGAAGACTGATGTTGAAGCTGAAACTCCAATACTTTGGCCACCTGATGCGAAGAACTGACTCATTTGAAAAGACTCTGATGCTGGGAAAGATTGAAGGGGGGAGGAGAAGCGGATGACAGAGGATGAGATGGTTGGATGGCATCATGGACGCGATGTACGTGAGTTTGGGTAAACTCCAGGAGTCGGTGGTGGACAGGGAGGCATGATGTGCTGCAATCCACAGGGTCAGAAAGCGTCGGACATGACTGAGTGACTGAACTGACTGAATGACCATTCTCTGGATTTTGCGTATATTTTCGACAGCTATTTATTAGATTGATAATGAACTACACCAGCATACTACGATTTGATAATGGAGCCTACCTGAATATCATTACAGACTTTAAGGGGGATAGCAGTGAAGTGACACAATAAATCTAATTCTTTGTCGGAAAAGAGAAGGAAAAAAAAAAACCAAGCGTCAGAACAAAACAACAAAAAATAATGGAACTGAAAGTCAGCAACTCACATTTTCCAAACTAATAAATATCATTTGAGCTTAGAATTTTTTAAAAAAAAGATAGATCTTCCTTTCAATTTAAAATGTGGAGCTTTTTATGGATTTTGAGTTTTTAGAGCTCAAAGGGTCTCCTGTGTTGCTTAAATACTAGTGGGGGAGAGAGAAGCATCATTCACTTAAATGTGAATGGGAATGACGCCCCCTGTTGAAAACTACCTGAACTTTTGATTCCTGAGTCCATCTCTGCCTTTCAGAAAAATTACAAGTGCTTAAGATGGTTCATAATAAGGCCTCTCTTCTTGCTTTAGCTTCTGCACTCCAGATTTTTGGCTGCCATCCTGATCTATTTAACATTAGCTCATTGCCAAGCTCCTTCTCCCCATTCCTCTGGGGGTGTTTGCACAAGTTGCTCCCTTTGCCAAGCAAATTTTTCCCCACTGCCATACTCCTTGACAAAGTTCTTTGCTTCTCCCAAGACTTAAGGATGAGGCATCATTTCCTCTGGGAAAACTTTGCCTAATACTAAAGTAACTAAAACAAACTGAAAATTTGTTAGAGAACATAAGAAAGAACTTAGAACTCTTTCACATGCACTAACTTTTATAACTATCAGGCATTGGTTAGGATTATCCTGTTTCATAGAGGAGGAGACTGAGGTACAGAAAAAGGAAATTCTTAACAGTGTTACACAGATGGGCCACGAACTCTGAAGAAAGGAAGGAGCCGACTATGGAAAACTGATAAGGATTCGAGGTCACAAGGAGGGGAACTGTGTGAGGAGGGGGTCTTCCAAGTGAGCTGTTAAGATTGGAGAATTGTGGTAAAGGAGAGGTAGTTCTTGCTTTGGCGGTTTTTGGAGACGGGGCAACCTCTGATGGTGATACTGTCCAGAGTACCAGCTGGGAAATGGAAAGCTGGAATGGAGGAACGGTGTCTTTAGAGACCACATTTTTTAAAAGAATTCACCAGAGCCAGAGTGGTGGCGTTTGGAGAAGACGCAAAACTGGATGGCTTCTACAGGGAGCCAGGCCTCGGATATAGACAAGATTTGGGGATTCTTCAGTGATGGCGCACCCCCCACCAAGAAGCCCAGGAAGCTGCTCCCAAGCCTGAAAACTAAGAAGCCTCGGGAGCTCGTGCTGGTGATTGGAACAGGCATCAGTGCTGCGGTCGCACCCCAGGTCCCAGCCCTGAAATCCTGGAAGGGGTTGATTCAGGCCTTACTGGATGCAGCCATAGATTCTGATCTTCTAGAAGATGAGGAGAGCAAAAAACTTCAGAAGTGTCTCCATGAAGACAAGAACCTCGTCCATGTTGCCCATGACCTCATCCAGAAACTATCTCCCGTGAGTACTCTGTATGCCTTGGTATTTGATCTTCCTTCAAACAGGACACACATGCTAAATGCAATAAAGGATGTTCATTTCTGGTTTGTAGATTTGTATAACATTTGGCTCTTCTCCAAAATGTCTGTCCATGGACCTGATTAGGGTAGGTACCTTGACCCCATTTCAGTGTGGGGATGAGAGTGGTGGTGATGCTAATGTTGTTGTTGAAGCCGTTATATATTCAAAGTGGGGCCACTGTCCCATTAGAGAACCTCAGAAAGATTAGAGATAGTTCTTATTTTGTGAATGAAGCCATGCCAGTTTTCAATGGTTCTTTTAAAAGCAGTCATTCATTCATATATATATATATATAGAGAGAGAGAGAGATTGAGAGTGAGAGTCAAGTTTTGTCAAACTGAGCTGGAAATCAGTTACTGAATGATATAAGGGCCTTCTTGTCTTGCTTTGTTTTAAAAATGTTGTAAGAATCAGGATTCATTAAGATATATTAGGATATAACAGAGTAGCCAAAGCATGTTTTAAGCTTAGTAAATTAAGTGTACCTTGGGAAAAAATATAACTCTTTAACTCTTTTAGAAGTCAATTGTCAGCGTTGCTTTTTGCCCCTATGCCCTAGGGCCTGTAGAAAAGAAGTATCATCAGGCATTAGTCTGAAAGGCATTTAAAAGTAATTCCCTCCTAGTTCCTGACTCATTCAAAAACTTAGGGCCTGTTACTTCCTCTTTTCATTTCATTGCCCTTAATTGGGATAAAATGTTACTAACCTAGAACAGTATAAAAAATTAATAGACTTTTAAGAATTCCTGGTACTCTACCTCATACCATATACAAAAATTAACTCAGTGGATTAAAGACCTAAATGTTAAGAGCCAAAAGCTATAAAACTTTTAGAAGAAAACAGTTTTAAAGCTTCATGACCTTGGATCTGGCAGTAGTTTTCTAATTGTAACACCAAAAGCATAAGAAACAAAAGAAAAAATAGATAAACTGCACTTTGTCAAAGTTATAAAAGCTATTAGGCTCACCAAGCATTATCCATAAAGTGAGAAGACAGCCCCCAGAATGGGTGACAATGTAAACAATTCATGTGTCTGGTAGCATTGTGGTATCCAGAATATATAGAGAACATACATGGAGAACTTAAAAATGCAAATAATCCAATTTTTTAAAATTGTTTTAAATACAGTTGATTTACAGGGTTCTATACAGTTTCTGGTATGTAACAAACTGATTCAGTTGTATATATATTTTTTCATTATAGTTCATTATAAGATATTGAATATAGTTCCCTCTACTATACAGTAGGACCTTGTTTATCTGATTTATAGGTAGTAACTTGTATCTAGTAATGCCAAACTCCCATTAACAGTGTTTGTTTTCTACGTCTGTGAGCCTGTATGTTTTGTAAATAAGTTCATTTGTATCATTTTTTAGATTGCATGTGTTATCATATGATACTTGTCTTTCTCTTGTATGACATTTGTCTTTATCGTATGAAAAAAAAATAAAGAATTCACCGTATTTCCCTAGCATTCGGCACAGTAAGTGCTAAATTCTCTCAGACTATGTGTTAAAAGCACGTGGTGAAATGCAGCCCTTTCAGGCAGGCCACAGCCGGAGTCGCTTCCGCCGCTTCTTGCTCTGGCCTCCCCGTCCCCACCTGGTGACTGAGCTCAGCCCGGACTCCTCGGCTGCTCGCATTCCCGTGACCCGCGTGCGTCTGACGCCGAAACCGCGTTCCCGCAGGGGTTCATCTCCGTCCGCTCCGTCTGGCCCTTGAAGAGAACGCGCCTCAGAAACGGGCGGGCGAAGGAGGAGCGCGCGGCGAGGCTCACTAGCTCGAGGCCAGACGGCCGGCAGCGGAGCTGCGGGGGCCTGGTGCCAGCGCTACGGCGGCCTCTCGGGTCGTCCTCGGGCCCAGCCCCCGCGGGGCGTGTCAAGGCCTGGGCACGAGCAGCCGGCTGCTCCGCCTCAGGAGAAGGCGCGGGGCCGCTCGCCGCCTGCAGCCGGAAATCTCGCCTCGCGCGGGCTCCCGCGGTCCCCACGCGCCTTTGCGCGCCCGCGGCCCGGGCGACCTCAGCGGCGGGAAGCCGGGCCCCGCCCCCAAGCTCGGGGGGCGTGGCCGCTGCAGGCTCCGCCCACGCGGCGCGCACGGCCCCACGGCAACCGGCACAACACAACAAAATGGTTGCCGCGCCGCCGGGCGCCTGAGGGGAGCTACCGGCGCCTCTCCGCCCGGCCTCGTCCGGCGGGCTCGCTCGGCCCCGCTCCTTCGTGGTGAGTGCCAGGCCTGGCTAGGCCGTTCTCCGGCCTCCAGGCGGAGCCGGTCGGGGCCAGCGGCCAAGGAGGGAAGGCCTGGACCCGGCGAGGGATGGGTTCGCGGCGGGGGCGTGTGCCTCGGAGCTGGGATTGGACGGGAAGCCGGAGGGCCGGGGCCGGCGCGGGCGGCGGGGGGCCGGGGGCAGGGGGGCCGGTTGGGCTGAGGCGCGGACGCGGGCGGGGGCTCGGGGCGGAGGGCCACGCGCGGGAGGGTGGGCGCGGGGCCGCGAGGGAGGTGGGCTCCCGCCGCCGAGCGCGGGGCGGAGGGGGCGCCGGGGTCCGCGGAGTGGCCGGGGGACGGGACGGGCGGGCGGCGTCCGCGGAGTGGCCGGGACACGGGACGGGCGGGCGCCCCGGCGGGCGTCCCGAGGCCGAGCGGGTGCCGTACGCGGAGAAGGAGTCAGAGACGGGCGAGAGCATGACTTTGTAACGGTTCAGGGGCAGGTGCGTCTTCAAGTCAGAGCGTGGCTTCACGTCTTGATCCTGCCACCCGTGCTACGGCCGTCTGTGAGATTTGGGCTTGGTCCTTAACCTTCCTGAGCAAGTGGTTTCTCGTTTGTAGGAATACTCGCTAATTACTCTTGAGTGTACCTTGTGTGCTAGATTCAGTTCTACGTCCTTTGGTCCTTCCCACTGATTTAGAATTTAAAAAAACTTGAACGAGGTCATCATTCCCATTAAAAGTGATTAAACTGTGAGTCAGAGAGGTTAAATAATTTGCCTGTGTCACACAGAAAGTGATTTGAACTCAGACTTAGTTGGAGAACCCAAGCTCTTAATTCTTAATGATACATTGTCACTTATAAATGAGGTTAATAATTATCATAATATACCTCATCTGGGAGGGTTTATTTGGTAATGTCTTTAGAGTGCTTAGCACAGTCCTTTCTTCACTCATTCAACAAATATTTATTGTGCACCAAACAATACAGCCCCTGCTGTCCTGTAGCCTAAACTCTAGAAGGAGAAACAAGCAATAATCAAGTTGTTTCACAAATAGTCATTTAATTCTAATTGTAAGGTGTTGTGAAGGATGCTATCTGGGGCAGAGACCTGATCCTGTTGTGTGTTTTGAGTGTGGAAGCCCTGCCTTCTCAGCCCTGTATTCTTAGAACCTAGCAGTTCTTGGTGCCTTAAACTTGCGGAATAAAATTGAATGACTGAAAAAAAGTAAACTAATGGAAACGTTTGGGAAGCGTCTCCGCCCCCCCCCGCCCCCGCCCCATACCTGAGTCGCATGGAGAGAGATGGGAGAGGAGAGCTCAGGATGTTAATGAGGTACTGAGGGACACAAATGTCGGGGTGTTAGAAGGGAGAGGCAAGTAGATAGCTAGTTGGGTTGAGATGAAGTGGAATGGATGGAGACTTGAGTATTTTGTTTGAAGAGGGGATAATTAGAAATTAGAAGCCAGAGTATTCTAATGAATTAGGATGTCAGAATATTTGCAGTGATGAGCAGTTTGGGAAGTCAGGATGGAATGTGGAGGCAGGGCACTGGAAAGAACTGTAGAGAAATGGAGAAAACTAGTACAGTGTTAGGGGAGAGAATTTGTGGGAGAACTTGGCAGTCAGAGTGGGATGAAGGGTGGGAGGGAGAGGTTGATGAGCACAGGATGGGAGGATTGCCTTTGGTGAGGAACAGGAGTCAGGATGTGTGAGAGGACTAGTTGGAGAATAAGTGTTTAAATGGGTCAGAGGGTATGGGATGAAGTCTAATTATAGGGAAAGGACTGAGATGTGATTAAGGGGTGCCATGGAGAGGGATATGGAGGTCAAGAAATGGGGATGGATATTTGCTTATTGGAGTAGCTGGGAAGAGTTGGAAGCTTTGGGAATTATTCAGGTCTGCCTCATTTTGAAAAGATCAGAGATGATGGAATCTTAGGAAAGGCTGGATAGAAGTAAAGGTGTAGACTCTACTAAGCTGTGGTGGAAGGGATTGTTAAATCAAGGGAAGTTTCTGAGCTTGAGAAGGACAGGATGCTCTGTCATATGATTTTGATTATCACATCATTCCAGTGGCTTTCTTTTATTCTGCAGACTTACCTTCTGGGTTTTCAAAATATGTCTCCAGCTCTGGACTTGTTTTGATTTCAGTTTATCCTGCTCCTTCACACACACTAGCCCTGCTTCTCATCTCTGGCTTCTCTTTTCTATTGCTCAGTTTTTCTGTTGTTTATATAATTGCAAATTACAGCCTTAGTCAAGCAACATTGTTATCTCTCTCTTGAAATCGTAGTTCAAAGTTTTACTACTGCCAGGTGTCCTTTCTCAAGCACAGTAAATCCCTGAGCCCATTTCACTGAGTTAGCTATTCTGTGAGATCATGTGTCTAGGCTGTACAGGAGCTATGGCAACCCAGAGAGGGGGTCTGGGAATACACTGTGACTTCAGAACCATCATTTAATCTTTCAGGTTACAATTCATTAAAGGAAGGAGTTGATTTTGATTTCTGGAATCCATTCTAATATATTTATGTAACTCTATTATTGAGTAAGGCAGAGTTTTTCTAATCAAGAGAGATTTCATAATAGTCTAGTGAGGCCCAAAGAGTCTTGGTCATTAGGATGTTGTGAGAGGATTTCAGGATGGTTCAATATTTTAAGAAGTTAGAGATAAGACTAAGGTGCAAGGTACAAAATAATTGCATTGGATAAAAATGTAGGATGTATGTGCAGTTTTAAACCAAGAAACTAAAAATTTGTATAAAGCATATCTCTGTAGCATGTAGCATACTGTCATTCTAATTTTATAATTTTCTATCATGCTATGAGATAGAGAAAGACATTCAGAAGTGGGAACTGGGCCCTGTACTGCTCCTCTTTTATTTTTTAAGTCCCTTGCCCTTATTTAATTCAGGAATGAATAAAATTGTGTTATTAAAGCACATGCCTCTTAGCTCTTTTCAAGCTTGAGTATATTATAATTTAGAAAGAGAACACCAGTGCAGTCTAACACAGAATGAGGTGTATTACTAAGAGACTTTTTGCCTTGGCAGAATGTTAAGATAGAAATTGTTTGCCACACTTGTGAAATTAGGTCCTAAAGCTTTGTGGTTAAGACATCAATAGCAGTTGTGTGAATTGAGGGAAGCTTTTTTGACCTTCGTGGATGATTAGACATGCAAAAATGAAAGAGAAAGTAAAGACATAGATTTGCAGTTTAAAGTGATCTAGATTGTTGGAACAAGGCAGTTGGCCTTTTGTACTGTATACCTGTGAAATAATAATCACTCTTTAAAAATATTTAGCAGGTTTTTGTTACCTTCAAACTTAAGGTGACTTTAAGTCACCTTAAGATGCTAGATTGTGAGTTCAGTTATGCTTTCGTTGTACTAAATTTTCTATTTTTCATTCAAAACAATTAAAATGTTTTAAAAAGCTACTATTTCTCTTTATTTCTTTTCCTTCCTTCCTGTTTTTATTTTATTATTATTATTTTTTTTGACCATGCCTCACACAGCCTGTGGGACCTTAGTTCCCTGACCAGGGATCCAACCCACAGCCCCTGAATTGGAAGCATGGAAGCTTAACCACTGGACAGCCAGGAAAGTCCCTGGCATTAGGATTTGAGCTGTCCAAAAACTTTGGACTGCAGATTACTTGTCTACAAAATAGTTTGTGTTTTGTCGTCACGCTCCAGGGCTTCCCTGGTGGCTCAGTTGGTGAAGAATCTGCCTTCAATGCGGGTGACCCAGGTTCAGCCCCTGGGTGGGGAAGATCCTCTGGACAAGGGAATGGCTACCCACCCCAGTACTCCTGCCTGGAGAATCCCATGGACAGAGGGGTCTGGTGGGCTGCAGTCCATGGGGTCGCACAGAGTTGGACAGCACAGAGTTGGACAGACGGGGCAGGGCGGCTAACACATGCACATACACACACCTCACATTTCTGGCAGGGAGGGTGTGGGAGAGAGTGGGGGAGTGCGGGGGTGGGGGGAGAGCGTGGGAGAGAGGATGGGAGAGGGGGGGAGGGGGGGGGGGGGGGGGGGAGGGCGGGGGAGCGTGGGGGAGCGTGGACACTGAGCAGAGTGGAATCATTGTTAGTGCAGCTTGTTCAAGACCTATACATCTTAAAACAGTTTTTGGTCTAAAAGTTTGGCAGATTTATAGTTTTTGCAATGTACCTATAAGAGCAGTTGTATATCATGAAAATCTGCCAGACTTTTAGACCAAAAATGTTATGTCAGGTAGACAGTTGAGAATAGGTGTCTGGACTCAGAGAAGAGTTGATTGAAAATATAAATATCAGCAAAAAGGTGGCATTGGGAACCATGGGTGTACATTAGATTGTCTCAGTTAAGCTTAGAGAGAGATCAGAGGAGACCTGAGGAGCTCTGACATTTAAAGAGTGAATAGAAGAGCCTTGGCTGGAGGGGAGGCTAAGGAGTGGCCGGGAAGACGTGGTGTCCCAGAGTGTGGTGTCCCAGAAGCCAGCGGAAGAAACTTGCGGGAAGGAGAGAGTGCTGATCAGTATGAAGCACTACTGGTTGTCAGATGTTTCCAGCTTTATGCATTCTAGAACTCTTTGTGAGTAGAAGTGGCACTGTGACTAGTTTGGTCCAGTAAACTGAGAACCAAAATGACAGATAAGGCTTCTGGCTGGAGTACATGTTGGTACAAGACCCTCTGGAGGTCTCTTCCCCCTGGTAAGGTAATCAACAATGTCTGAAATAGTGTCTGCTTCCGTCATCTTGGAGTAGTGTGGGTTCTAGTATCTATAACTTCAGAATTTAAAACTTTGTAGTCTTGAAAATTCTAGAAATAGTCTAATAGTTTTGAAAGCTCTAAAAATTAACCTTGTTAAATATACTGGAAACTCTTACAGGTTTTGATGGATACTTGGCTTTATTCTTGCAATGAAGAAAGGTCCTCAGCAAAAAATTTCCAAAGCAAAGATGCCACCATCACCTCACTCTCCTAGTCCATCATCTCTTACGTCCAATATGAGATCTAGGTCACTTTCACCTTTAAACGGATCTGAGACTCTGCCTTTTCATTCTGGAAGACAGTGGTGTGAGCAAGTCGAGATTGTAGGTGAAAACACTATGCTTTTGGACGACGACGACCAGAAAGGTAGTGCTTTTTAACCTGTGACCGTCCCCAGATACTCTTCTAAGTACAGATGAAAAATACTGAACTTACATTTTTGGTCCAAATATAACATGCATCCATCCTACTAGTAACTTGACCCGTTGTTTTTGACAGAAATTGTCTAAGGACAATGGAGGATGGAGGCTTCTGGTTGAGGGTGAAGACGTCTGAAAGGGTTAGGAGGAGGGAGTTACCAGAAAGAGGAAGCTTTATTTCCGGTGGTAGGAGAGTGCTTTAAAGTTCATATGCCAGTTTGCCATCATCCTTGGTCAAGGGGAAGGCATATGTGATCACTTCAGAATGGAATGCCTTAATTCGGTATAAACATGTTGTCCACCCCGGGGCTGTTCCAGTCTGCTTATAGGCAAGCTGCCAATCTGTGAATGGATTGATTCTCACATCAGGGACATACATATGAATGTTCCACCAAGGTTTTTATTTTTTTCTTAAAAGCATTCCGTCAGTCTAGGAATCTGTTTCCAAAAATGAGTTCTTTTTTTAAGAAATTTACTTACTGTGATTAAATACAAAGAAAACTTTTCTGTGATTTCTTTGCTGTGTCATGAAATCATGGTCATCACACATTGTTGATGAATACTGATTGGTGTTTATTAATAGATATTAGCAGCGTTGAGTTTGGACTGCACCCTCGCTGCCCACTGGCGCTTTGTTATTTCTCATTTGAGTAGCACTTTAGAATATTTTCTTCTCTAGATTGGGCCAAATTTTTAAAATTATTTTATTTTGAACCAAAATGAATGTAATATCAACTTTTTATAAGTAATCATGGGAAAACTTTGGCCCACAGCCTGGATCTGAACCCAGGAATAATTATCTTTGATTCATAAAGAACCAAGAGACCATTTTCTTTTTATGGGGGTTTTGTAGAATTTAACATAGCTTTTTAAAAAATAATTTTTTAAATTGGAGTGTAGTTGATTGACAGTGTTGTGTTAGTTTCACATGTGCAACAAAGTGAATCAGTTATTCATATACATATGTACACTCTTTTTTGGGTTCTTTTCCATTTAGGCCATTACAGAATATTGAGTAGAGTTCCCTGTGCTGTAACAACATGGCTTTAATAAGCTTTGATTATAATGTCCAGGAAGGTCTTGAGATAGGGTATGCTATCCATTAAGTTAGTACTTAATCTCTATAGAATATATTGTGATTTCCTGTATTTAAAAGAGCAACAAATTTGAGTTTCCTACCATAACAAAAAATAGGAAAAGGAAATTTTTAAGAATTCTAGTATTTTTTAACTTGATTAGAATTGTTTAAAACAAAAAACTAAATAATCCAATATATTTTTTTAAAAGCTAACATTAAAATATTGCTAAAAACCTCAGTGCTGCCTGTACTTAAAAGTGTAAATTTTAGATTTATTTGCCTAGGTTCAAGTCCTAGATTTGCACATTTTTAGCTGCAAGAGCTTGAACAAATTGTTTTTCTAATTTTTTTTATAAAGGCGAATAGTGATTTCTATCCCAAAGGTTTGTTGTTCAAATTACATTTTTTAATGTCAAGCACTTAATACAAAGCTTACACACAGTTAATATTGATAAAGTGTAACTTACTGTCATCATTGTGAAATGCTACATAAAGTAAAATGTTATTTAAACATTCCAGTTAGAACCAGCCAACTGTTCTTACAATTCATGGTTTACATTTTCTGTTGTTGTTGTGTAACATTAAGACAACCTGTTTCTCAAAGAATTCTTGTCTTCCTCTTCTGACAGTGATCTGTTTGTATAATTTCAGAAGCTGATTCACATGCAGGAGTTCGATATATTACAGAAGCTCTTGTTAAAAAACTTACTAAACAGGAAAATTTGGCCTTGGTAAAATCTCTGAACCTTTCACTTTCCAAAGATGGTGGCAAGAAATTTAAGGTAGGGTACCAACATTTCTGAATACATTGATTTTAATTTTTGTGCTTTAAAATGAAAAAAATATATATATGGAATTTACAGTACTATTTCATCCTAATGTCGCTGGATTTGTTGCACATCTTTTATTGTTTCTAGTGAAAGTTTTCCATCGGAAGTGTGACATCTTCAAATTCATAACCTCCTGTTATTCTACATGTTATTGATTCTAGAAAGAGTCAGCAAACTACAGTCTTAGGCCTACTGCTTGGCTTTGTCAATAAAGCTTTATTGGAGCACAGCTACCCTACTCAAGTTTCCACCTTGTCTGTGCTGTTTTTGTGTTACAACAGCAGAAGTAAGTGATTGTCATAGAGACCATATATGCCTCACAAAGCCAAAAAGTATTTGCTGTCTGGCCTTCTGCAGAAGAAGGTTGCTGATCCCTGCTCTAGCCTGTTTACTGCTTGATTCTGTTCATAAACTATACACCATGAGTACATTGAAATTTAATTTTTATTTTTTTAAATAAAAATGATTTCTTCTTGTTTATTTTTATTATTTTATTTTATCATTTTTTATTATTATTTTTATTATTTACAACTTAATATTTTTGGTTGGAAAAAATGTAAGCTTAGATGCCTCCTACTTCAGTCAAAAAAATTAATTCCAGGAGATTGACAATCTTAATGAAAACAAAACTCAACCAAGAAAAGTGCTATAAAAGTATTAGGAAAGAATATATTTTTAAATCTTAGAGTTGGGAAGGCCCTCCTAATCGAACACCAACCCTAATACCACAAAGAAAAATACTGACAGATTTAGCTTACATAAAGATTAAAAAGTGATGTTTAATAAATTATTATCTTTTAAAAAGTTAAAGAAAAACAACAAGCTTGCAGATTGTGTCTCCAGCATGTGTAACAATATCCATATAATATAAAGAGCACCTATGATTCAATAGAAAGAGACGACTAAATGGTAAATGTGCAGAGGATAAGTCTGTTCACAAAAGTATTATAAATAGCTGTTAACATGAAAATATAGAAAATATATTCAGTTTGAATGAGAACTAGAACAATGGTTTGATGCCATTTTCCATCTTGTATGTCTAATGGACAAGAATTAAAAAGATTATTTCAGCATTCAGAATGTTGTGAGAAATGGATCTTCTCATTTGGTCTTAGTGGATGTATAGATGGGTCCAGCATTTTAGGAAAACAGTTTGATAGTATTTATCAAAATTTCAAATGTATTTATTTGATCCAGAAATTGACTGAGTTTATACTCACCAACTCAGCAGTTCTACTCCTTGATGTCTATTAATACTTGCACATGTATCCAAAAGTGTCTGAAGAGTAATGTTTACTAGGCATTATTTAAAATAGAAAAATTGGAAGTAACCAATTATCTGTCATTAGGGAGTTGCTTAAAAATTATAGTGCAGTAGACCATGAAATGGAGAAGGAAGTGGCCCCCCACTCCAGTGCTCTTGCCTGGTAAACCCCACAGACAGAGGAGCCTGGTGGGCTGCAGGCCATGGGGTCGCTAAGAGTCGGACACGACTGAGCAGCTTCACTTTCACTTTTCACTTTCATTTATTGAAGAAGGCAATGGCAAACCACTCCAGTGTTCTTGCCTGGAGAATCCCAGGGATTGGGGAGCCTGGTAGGCTGCCATCCATGGGGTCACACAGAGTCGAACACTGACTTAGCCCCAGCAGCGTACCATGAAATGGGCTTCCCTAGTGACTCAGGGGTTAAGAATCCGCCTGCAGTGCAGGAGTTGCAGGAGACATAGGTTTAATCCCTGGTCAGGAAGATCCCCTGAAGGGGGGTATGGCAACCCACTCCAACATTCTTGCCTGGAGAATTCCATGGACAGAGGAGCCTGGTGGGCTACAGTCCGTAGAGTCACAAAGAGTTGGACACAACCGAAGTGACTTAGCAGGCATGCATACCATGAAATACTATCAAGTTTCTTGAAAAATAAGAAAAAAAATAAAAACTCCAAGAACTCTTCGTATTAATGTGGGAAAATGTTCCAGTATATTTAATGGAAATAACAAATTCTAAAATATTTTTTGTAAGGTCTCAAAATACATTTTTAATGAATAGAAAGGTCTGGGTGTATATACACTGGTCTGTTAACAAGGATTACCTTTGAGCAGTGAGATTTTTTTGGTGGGGGAACTGAATTGGAGACCTGATGAAGAGAGCTTTTTATGTTTTGTTGGAAATTTTTATTAGAATATATTTATGTTGTATGGCAAAACTAATAAAAAAAAATTTTTAAAAATGGTCTGTTCTGAAAATTAAAAAAAAGAATATATTTATGTCTTATGTAATTAAATAGGAAAAAAGGAGACATCCTGGAGTTTAAAAATTGTAAAAATGAAATATCAAGTTAGTAAAACTTTACTGTGTGGTCACTATATATGCCAGGTATTACATGAGGCTGTGGGACTAAATATAGAAGTGAATAAGCTTAGTTTCTGATTTTGGGATCTTAGAGCTTGCTTAGAGTGAAGAATGCCTAGGATTACGAGGAGAAATACTGAGGGGGAATCAAAGAGAGTGAGCACGTTGGAGAGACAGACCCAGTGACAAAGCTGAAGGGGCTTTTGGAATAGGAGATCCAAGAGTGTGATGAGTGGAGACCAAAGGAGGGAGAATTTCAGGAGAAAAGGATGTGCCGGAAGCGTCATGGCATCATCCGACAGCATGGAAACTTGGAAGAAGCTATTTGATTGGTCAGTTTGAAAAGCCCTGTCTTTGTGCTTGAAGCCCACCAGCATGGGCTTTGCTGTTTGTTTGCTTGTTTGTTTGTGTTTTCCTGCCTGGTATTCTCCGTCTCCAGAGACTCACCTCAGTGCGCCTCCTCTCTGTGAGGGCTCCTCTCACCACCCAGGCGCCTTAGCCACCTTCTCCTCGGTCACTCCCTTCCTTCTGTCGCTGAGCGGACCCTGATGGCGCCAGGCGCCAGCACGCAGCAGCGAGCGCAGCAGCCGGGACCTGCCCTGGGTGCTGTTGCTGCCCCAGCACCTTATCTCCTGTCAGTACACTTCAGTGCCTGAGAACTCGGTGCTCTCTGTTTGTTCCTTGGCTTTCCCGTGAATGAAATCAAGAGGCTTGCTTTCCTTGTGCATCACCGTTTTTTCCATATTTGCAGTACCTGGAACAGCTCCTGGCACATAATCCTTGTTTGATTAGTATTTGTTGGAGTGGGTGAATGAATGGTGATCTTGGAAAGAACTTTTTGAATACATAGTAAGGATGGAAGATGTATTGCCTTACCGATAGACTAATACTGAATGGAAGGCCGCAGAGTGAGCAGATGTACAGTTTTTATGAGAACATGGTGGCAAATAAGGGTGGTAACGAGAAAGCTGGGTAGGAAACAGGTTCTGTGTGAGTTGATTCCTGTCATATAAAGGAGACTGAGCTTGTTTCCAATGGAAACAGTGACAGACTTTATTTTCTTGGGCGCCAAAATCACTGCAGATGGTGACTGCAGCTTGCTCCTTGGAAGAAAAGCTATGACCACCTAGTGAAGTGAAGTTGCTCAGTCGTGTCCAACTCTTTGCGACCCCATGGACTAGCCCACCAGGCTCCTCCATCCTTGAGATTTTCCAGGCAAGAGTACTGGAGTGGGTTGCCATTTCCTTCTGCAGGGGTTGTTCCTGACCCAGGGATCAAACCCAGGTCTCCTGCATTGCAGACAGACACTTTTACTATCTGAGCCACCAGGGAACCTAGACAGCATATTACAAAGCAGAGATGTTACCTTGCTGACAAAGGTCCATCTAGTCAAGGCTATGGTTTTTCCAGTGGCCATGTATGGATGTGAGAGTTGGACTATAAAGAAAGCTGAGCGCCAAAGAATTGATGCTTTTTAACTGTGCTGTTGGAGAAGACTCTTGAGAGTCCCTTGGACTGCAAGGAGATCAAACCAGTCCATCCTAAAGGAGATCAGTCCTGGGTGTTCATTGCAAGGACTGATGCTGAAGCTTAAACTCCAATACTTTGGCCACCTGATGGGAAGAACTGAGTCGCTAGAAAAGACCCTGATGCTGGGAAAGATTGAAGGCAGGAGGAGAAGGGGACGACAGAGGATGAGATGGCTGGATGGCATCACTGATTCAATGGACATGAGTTTGAGCAAGCTCCGGGGTTGGCGATGGACAGGGAAGCCTGGCATGCTGCAGTCCATGGGGTCACAAAGAGTTGGACATGACTGAGTGACTGAACTGAGCTGAGAGTGTTGAACGTGGCTTCCAGAGGCAGGGAAATTGTCTGGTGCACTGGTATGTTGCCATTGCCTGGTGCCACATCTGGCATGTAGCAAGTGTGTAGTGAATATCTGTTGAATAGTGACTGTTGTTGTTTTTATTTTTTTTCTTTAATCTTTTGGTCACACCACATGTGGCGTGTAGGATCTTAGTTCCCCAGCTGGGGACCAAACCCATGCCCCTTGCATTGGCAGCTCAGAGTCCTAACCACTGGACCATCAGGGAAACTCCAAACAGTGACTGTTTCTAAACTTGAGGGGAAGAGCCAGGAGAGAAAGGCTGAGGATCCAAGACACAGGGAGGGGAGATGGGGGACGTTACGCCAGAGCCCGAGTACCCTAGTTAAACTTTGAAGAAAGGAAGGGAGAGAGAGGCGTAGGAAAGTGGAGAAGGAGGAGAGGACTGATGGAGAAATTTCTCACTGAATAGTCTTCGGTTCCTTAGTATGTAGGAAGTGTCATCTCCTGCAGCGCAAGAGAAGTTTGGCAGCTTGAGGAGAGTGGCTCCTCCCGCCCAGAAAGAGCCGCACCAGGGCACTATCCCGGGGGGCAGTGACGGCTTGGTCTCTGGTGACTGATCAGAACAGCCCTGATATGTGTGCTGTGTGTCGAGCTCATGTCGAGGTGTCTGTTGTATAAAGCATTTATTCATTTGTTTCCAATTAGTATATCGAAAATTTGGAAAAATGTACTAAGCTTGAAATACTGAATCTCAGCCATAATCTAATAGGGAAGATTGAGAAGGTGGACAAGCTGTTAAAGTTACGTGAACTCAACCTGTCCCATAACAAAATCCGGTAAGTGAGAACTCTTCGGGTGGCACTGCAGGGTCCTCGTCTCTGTTAACGAGGTAGTCACACTGCCCATGTTACTGAGGGAATCCTCTGAAAGAGCAAGCACTTCGGTTATTCACCTGTAGTCTGGCCCTTCACGTAGGTAACTGTCGTATTTTGGCATCACTCAAGTACAGAATAATACCTAGCATTATCAAAGAAGGAGATACATTTTTTGAGTACCAAATTTTATCTTAGTTCCATTTTTGACAGGCAGTTTTCCCAGCTACAGTCTGTGATTAACTGCCTTATTCATTAAGAACGTTGGCATGAAGCAGAATGTTTTAACCCTGTCATTTTGATCCTAAAGATGTATCAGCCTGTTTTCAGCCTATGTATTTTATCCTGATGTTCTTTGCTCATTTCTGTAATAAATAGGCCCTCAATCTTGTTTCTACATCATAATATATGTTAGTCTGAAAAATAAACATAATACTGACAGTGGCTAAAAATGCACATAGAAAACTTGTTATAGGCAAAATGATATAATTATCAAATGTTGAAAATCTTTATGTCTGTATACTTTCCCTCCACATAAGACTTGATATATGTAATGGCCAAAGAACAAAACAATTAACTATAGCAGAAGCTCTAATATGGAAAAAATGAAATGGGGGGAGGGATTAATGAGTTAAATCCTTAATGTAAAGCTTGTATAAAAAAACTTGATACTGGTGAAAATAATTTCAACAAAGTAAAACCGAAAGTAAAAAGCATGGAAATATTTGCCCAGTATAGAGAATTGACCAAGGAATTAAATTGGAATCAACTTGGGAAAATATTTCAACAATGAAAATTCACCAATGCAGGTGATAACTGTTTTATTAAATATTGATTAAATCATTTTTATTCGTAAATGCAGTATCATTCTGGGGTCCCATCTGCTCAGAATGGCAGCCGTATCCTGCTGGCCTGCCTAACCTCTCGGTGATGACATCAGGTGGTGATTCAGGCCCTCCCCTCGTGCGGGGCTATAGGACATAGCACCGTGTGTGCGGTTGAGCTTTCCAGCTCCCCCCTTGCTGTCCACTGGTAGTCTTCACGGTGGGTAGTGAGACTGTCCCGGGCAGCTGCCTCTTTTCTGTGCTGTGGGATCCTGACGTCTGATAGTGAGGTAGTTGGGATTCCTGGGCATGGACAGTAATGAGTTTACTGGAGCTGTTCTGATAAATTTGTTTTTAGCCACATTTTTAATTCTCATTTGTAAATTACACTTACGAAAAGCAACTCCACGTAAAACCAAGCCTGTTTATTTTTAAAATCATTGTACTTACTAAGTTTGATTTGACCCTTTGGTTTCTAGCAAAATTGAAGGCATAGAAAATATGCACAATCTACAAAAGCTGAACCTTGCAGGAAATGAAATTGAACATATTCCAGTGTGGTTAGGAAAGAAGTTAAAATGTTTGCGAGTCCTCAATCTGAAAGCCAATAAGATATCATCGGTAAGTTATTGAAAGTAGCAAGAATATTTTAACTTTTGGACTTGTTGAGGTAAAAAGATTAAAATCTAATTTTTTTTTTTGATGGGGCTTCTTTTAATGTCCTTGGTCCTTTGACCAAACATCAAATTCAGATGTAACTTAGTATTCTCTATGGTAACTCAATATACGCAGACCTGGTTTTGCTGATCTCAGCGTTTTCCCATCTTCCATTTCATTTGAGCGTCTGAGTACTCTTCTTAAGGAGACAGTGCAGGGGTTATTTTTAGAATTCTGTGAATTAGGTCCCATCTTACATTTCCCATTTTTAAGTGAAGTCTTGGAGAGGTCCTCTTTTACCCAGTCAGCCAGCTTGTGCCCGAATCCACGCCAGTGAATGTTGGAGCAAAGTCCTTTTTTTTTCAAACTTATGAATTAATCTGAATTACGTTGATTGTAGTATTAAGTGTTACAGGAAGTGTTAATCACTAGCTTTTTGTAGTAAAGCAACTTTATCATTATTCACATAAGCTGATAGTGACATGTATTTTTCTCTGTCATAAAATCTATGAGTATATTTTATGATTTTCTTGTAACATTTATACAGTTAGATATTCAGTCAGCATTGCAAAGTAAAAAACATTAATTCATTTAAATCTGTATTAAAGTTGAAACAATCCTCCTGTAATTGAAAGAACTTAAGTCTCAGAATAGAAAAAGAAGATGGCTTCCAGGATGGGTCTAGATTTCCCTTCTGTGCTCTTTGGATAGACTTTCATCTGTCTGAAGCTCCCTATGTAAACTGGAAAAGATAGCTTCTCTCCTGCCTCCTTTATGCGTGTGGTATAGGGCTCAGATGAAATGACAGAATGTGAAAATAAAAGCTCTAAGGGATATAGCCTTAGAGTTATTTAGTATTTTAAACTTTTACCAGTATCAGGTATTAATAATAAATAACTTTTGTTTAATGCTGTGCAATGTCTGTACTTCCCTATTTCATCTTTATAAAGATCTGATAAGGTGACTCTGCCATTTCACTGTGACAGCCCAAAAGACTTAGAGCCAAGCCCCACGCTACACAGCATCACCTTGGAGATCTTGGAGTTTAGCGGGTGTTGAATTCATCTATTATTGCCGCACGTGTTCCTAAAGTAGTTGATCCATAGATAGTACTGTTAACAGGAAAATCATTCAGTGAATATTTATTTATTATTATTTCTAATTTTGTAAAACTTCCTCATCTCAGTTCATATCTGACATTGGCTTCAATAAGAGTGCGCACCCCCTGAGAGACGTTTATTTGTACTAGCTGTTAGTAGTAGTAGTTCTCAACCTTTTAAAACCCCTCTTTGGATAAATGTGAAAGTCTCACTTCAGAACTGTGAATGTTTCTACATATCCTTATTTCTTTTAGTTATCAACTATAACAGTTATCTGAAGATTTACAAAACTTCTTTTTTGTAGCCATTTATATTTTTGATTTGTTCATTCAGTGTAATGAAAAGATAATAGGATTAGAGTTACCCAGTCTTGAATTCAAATCCTATTTCATTCACATATAATCTCTGAGCTTTGAGCAAGTCACCTGAATTCTTTGAACCTCTGTTTCATGATCTATAAAATTCAGATGATATGTCAGCTTTCTGTGAGGAGTCACAGATGAAATGGTATGTGGCAAATGCCCAGTATTGCTCTTGATACGTTCTAGATCCTCAAATATTCCTTTCTATTCCTCTCTTCAAACTACTGTTGGATAATGGGTTTTATGACTAGGTTCCTTGTCATGATAATAGCAATTTCCTTGTCTTATTACTTCGTTTAGGTATGTTTATGATGTTTAAATTCAATTATGCCAATAATAATATTGCATATCATTTTAGCTCCAAGATGTAAGCAAGTTGAAACCACTTCAAGATTTGACTTCTCTGATCCTAGCTGAAAATCCAGTTGTGACCCTCCCCCATTACCTTCAGTTCACCACTTTTCACCTCCGATCACTGGAAAGTTTGGAAGGTCAGCCAGTAACCACTCAGGACAGGCAAGAAGCTTTTGAGAGATTCAGTTTAGGTAAGGTGACATATTTTTTAAAAAACTAAATTCGGATGGGAGAGGAATTTATTTTCAGCAATGATCCGGAAAAGATAATTTATTATTAACTTTATAATGCTATTAAAATTTGCATAGAAAATGGCACCATATATTAATGAACTCAATAGATACTTATCAAGCAGACACTGTGAGCCAGGCGCTGTGTCTGGCTTTGAAGATACGGCTAGCAAGATGTGAGGTCCTGGCCTCCATGCAGCTTCTGTCTTAGTGGAGAAGACAGACAAAAAGCAAGTAAACCCAGATAAAGTAACACAGCTGAACCCCTTTTTTGGAAAGTGGTGTAAAGGAATGGCTCTCTGAGGAAATGACATATAAGCTGACGGCAGAGGCAGGAGAGGATGAGGGAGAGGGAAGAGCTTGTACTTTGCAACTGGGAAGATCAGAAAGAAGATTACTCTGCCAGGAGGCTGGCTCAAGTTAAAGTTTGGAGAGAGAGTGGCGAAATGACACAGGGCCTTGGCTCTGGGTTCGTTCCAGGCGCAGCAGAAAGTCACTGGCAACACTGAAGCAGGTGTTCCGTGTTGAGATTATTGAGGATGCAGGGCAAAATGGCGATGAAGGGGCATGTTAGAATGTTGGTGGGCTGTGTTCAGATGATAGGTGGGGGATGCAGATTCGCTTTGGAAGCAGAGTCAGCAGCACTTTCTGATGGGTTGGATAATCCTCAAGCTTCTGGCTTAAGTAAGTGGTTTGCGGGTAACACTGTTTTGAAAATGGGAGAATTTAGAAGCTGAGTTTGAATGTCTGTGAGGCAGCCAAGAAGAGAATCAGAATGTGCATCTGAAGTTCAAAGAGATCTGTCCTAGAGATGCAAATTTGGGAGTCATCAGCATAAAAATGATACTTAATTCCACGTGAATCAGTGAGCTCACTTAGGCAGCAGTTGGGAAGAGCAAAAAGGGGAGCTAGTTAAGGAGCTGAGAAAGAGAGGCCAGCAAGGTAGGAGAAAACCAGGAAGTAGTGGGTTGCGAAAGTCTGGAGATTTCAGGAGAGGACGTGGTCAGCTATGTTGAATGTCACTGAGACATTTAGACTGGCAGCGTAATGATGCCTTGACAAGAGCAGTTAAGGAGTGGTTGGAACAAATGCTAGATTATAGATTGAAGAATGAATGAGGGGAAGACATTTGGATAAAGATTTGAAATTTCCTTCCACAGTTTCTCTCCCCTAATACCTAATAAATGAATTTTAAAAAGTTAAAAAAATTTCGCCAGTCACTTTCACACCAGGAAATTGTCAGAAGCATCAAAGCTAGTAATCAAAGAGACAGAATATTCAAGAATAAAGTGGAGAGACAAGTCATGGCTTAGTTTCTTTGGTCCTTGAAGGGACAGGGAGATGAGATCAGAGAAGAAGAACAAATGTCTCTTGATGAGCAGGGTGGGACCCTTTCTCCACCAGAAGGAAGAGAAGATGTGTGTAGGTGTTAGTTTCATTGCTTTGGTGGTAAAAAAAAATGAGGAGTTTCTGCTGGTGGGGGCTGTCTTATCAGTAAAATATGAGATTATCAACTGAAAAAAGAAAAGAGAAGGAGTATGGGAGTTTTGAAGGGAAGAGGAAGGTATGAAATAGCCTAATGCAATAGTGTCAGGATATGAACCTGTATGTTCAACCATTTGAAATTGATGTTAATCCTTGTTTACTGATAAAAACACAAGTTTCATGTGGTTTGATCCAACATGAGAAATGTGGTAAATTTTTATTAGTTTGGGATCCCCCTAACTCAGCATTTATTGCCCAGAAGGTGACGTTTTGGAATCGTTAAAAAACACAAATGATGCAAAGGAAAGTCATGTTGGGGGAAGTGTTTAAAGTACTTATGATTCATATGTAACTTTGAATGTTAATTAGGAGCTTTTAGTGATGCTGAGCTCTTGGGATTCAGTGGTAACACAGATCGATGCAGTTTCTGCTTTCATAAAACTTTAGTGGGAAGGCAGATACCAACTCCCCCTGTGACGAGGGCCGTGGCAGAGGTGCAGGGTGGCATCATAGCATTCCTGAGAAGCATCTTATCTGGGGAGGATAGAGTCAGGCCTGGCTTCTCATAGTGTTTTATTTAAAAAAAAAACCAAACCTGGAGGATGCAAAAATAGGCCAGTAGGAGATAGAGGAAGACAGTTCCAGACAGAAGGTATGAATAATAGCCTGCAGATGAGAACAGGCATCAGAAAACTGAAGAAGTGGATCATTTCAGAAGTGTTGTGCTCGAAAATGAGACTGGAGAGGGGATTTGGGACCAAATCATAAAAAGCCTTGTCAGTTCTTGATGTAAACCTTTTGGGTCCTATCCTAAGCATCATAAGAAGCCTCAGAAGGATTCTTAAGATGTCTTCACTGGTAGCTCAGCTGGTCCAGAATCTGCCTGCCATGCAGGATGACATGGTGTTTTATTTTGTAAGCATGCTTGCAGCATCCTGTAAAGGATAGTCACTAATACCAATTAAAATTTTGCATTGTTTTCAAAGAGACCTGGAAAAAGCTGCCTCACTTATCAACACACTAATTGAATTAAATGCTTGGAATTAAAATGTTGTCTTTTAAAATCGTTCTCCAGATGATTATGCCTTCCTTCCTCTTAGTATAAATCACTTTCTAGCTCAAAATAGTCTTTTTCTCCCTAACCCATAGTGAATAATTTAAAAGTAGAATTGTATTTTTACTATTCTAAGACTTTTGCTGTTATTTAAGAAATAGTCCTGCCTTTCTTCAAATAGAAAATATAATGATTCATAAACTATTCAATTTGTACTGGTAGAAGAGGTAGAAAGACTGGAAAGAGACCTGGAGAAGAAGATGATGGAAACTGAAGAGCTTAAAAGCAAACAAGCACAGTTCCTTGAGGAAATGAAAAATCAAGATAAACTGAACAAATCATTAAAAGAGGAGGCTATGCTACAAAAACAGAGCTGTGAGGAGCTCGAGAGTAACCTTAACACAAAAAATGAACTGGTAAGTCTGTATTTTAATGGCCTTGACTGTATTCTCTTGAAATAGAAAATTCTCTGTTCTTAGGTCTGAAAACACAACTTCCTGACCATAGAATGGGGAAGATGTGGTTTAACAGAAATAATGTGCTCCAGTTTTGACATGTTGTAGCTGACTGTGAGCGGTAGAGTACGGCTGCCCTGGACAGTAACCGAAGCCTTCAAAGAGTCAGAGGGCTGTTTCATGCAAGAGGGACTGGAGTCATTGATGAAGCTCCCAAAAGATAAAATTAAATGGGAAGTAGTGTTATAGGGCAGCAGTTTTTCACTTAGTAATGAGGAAGAGATCTGATCGCTGTCTTGAGATGAACTGTGATGACTCTGGGTTGTCTGCTCTACCGAAACAGTCGTGTACTCAGGGTTCAGGAAAAAGACTAAAAAAAATTAGTCAGGGAGATGGGCGAAGTCACCTTAAAAGACTTTTTCAGCCTGGAGACTCTGATCCTGTAAAATTATTAGGCTACTTTCCCTGAAGGAAAATAATAGCTGCTGGTACTCTTTTTTTTTTTTTCTTTCATTTGACGATTCTTTCTCTGATATAAGCACAACTTTAGAGAACTGTATTTCTCATATAATTAATAGAATTCTTTGTACAGTTAATTTTTTTTTTTTTGCATCCCTGTTTCAAAACTGGCATTCTGGCTTAATTACTTGATTTGTTGACAAGAATTCTGACTAAACACTTACATTTTTAAACAAGGGGGAATAAACATTCCCTTCTCTGAGTGGAGAGAGAAATTGTTGCTTGAAGTCTAAATACCTCTTTCTTGAGCACTTTCTCAGTGGGGGACATGGTAAAAATCAGGACAGCTTCCCCAGCTCTGTTAGCCAGATATTCCTAACACTTGTGGCTTTCTTCACATGCCTTTTATTTGAAGGTAGTTTTCAAATATGCCTACCGTATTCTGAAGGCATATTGTATATGATGTTAATAATTCAGTGATTATCAATGGCCTTATAGTATACATACATCTGTTGCACTCCTTTCCATAATAGAATGGATTGATGAGTAATTAAATCATTGAAGACATACTACAGTCAGTTTTATTTTTGCAGTGAACTCTTTGTGCCATCACTTAATGTTTGTATTTAAAATACAAAACAGTACTTAAAATAAAAACAGTACTTACTCTGGTAAGTTCTTGGTATCACGTGACATTTGTGAACATTTAATAAGTTTTCCTGAGTTATTGATCTTTTTGGGGAATATAAAATTCACTTTTATTACTAAGATAAGGGAAGATTATAATTTCCATATGCTGAGATTTTCCATGCATGTTAGTCAACCTGTTAAAAACCTTGGCAAAGTATTGTATTGCATTTATTTATTTATTTATTTTTAATCGAAGGATAATTGCTTTACAGTATTATGTTGGTTTCTGCCAAACATCAACATGAATCAGCCATGGGTTTACCCATGTCCCTTCCCATTTGTATTTTGTATTTGTGTGCTATCCCAAAATTATAAGTTCTTACAGTTATCTAGTTTTCTCTTTTGTTTGTTTATAATGTTGATATGTTTGTGCTGTAAATAAATGTCTTGTAAATCATCAACAGTTTTTGCTGTTTCTTTTCTGTAAGTATTTTTGGTTAGAAGGCAGACTGTGCTGTTCTTTAAGTCTTTATGTTATTTTTATCATTAACTACCTGAAACACAGTATATTCAAAGTTAATGTGTTTATTATAACAAATTCAGACAACACAAATGTATACAGTGGAAAATGAAGATTTCATTCTTTCCCTATCCCATTCTTTGGAGGTTAATATGTATTCATTTTGTTTTCTATGCTTATGCAATATATATTAATTACACACATAATTGAATATATATATATATACACACATATATATGCCTTTGAATGTTTTCTGATTTAAAAAGAAGCTTACTGTATATTTTTTAAAATTCTGCCTTTTATTTTTTATACAACAGTATATCATTGGACCAGCTCTCCAAGTTAGAATCTACATACACATGTACATGTATGCACACACATATACACACACACGTAAGTTCTTTTTCTTTTTAAAGTCTGTATTGTGTTCCGTTATATGGATTTTCCATAATTTATTCAATCTACTGAATATTTAGGTTGCTGCCACTCTTTTGTTATTAGGAACAGAACTGTAGAGAAAATCTTTTTTTTTTTAATATTTATGCTTTATATATTCATACTTGTAATTCCTTAGTATAATCACTATAAGTTTAAATTTTTTTAATTTTTCTAAATATTAATGTACCCCTCAAAAAGCTTATAATTGCTTCACACTTCTATAGGAATGGGTGAAAGAACCCAATCCTTCAGTTGTTATTATTTTGAGCTTGTAAATAGGGTAGAAAAAATGGAATCTCGCTGATTTAATTTCACAATTTTTTTAGTTATTGAAGTACTGCATATATGTTTATTAGCTATTTTGTATTTCTTCTTTAAACTCATCTTGTTTTACTTGTTAATTTATGATTCCAAAGAACTGTTCTATGTTTTAAAAAAGAATTCTGTGTCTTATTTTAAGAACCTACATTTGAAAAACATTTTCCATTATCTTATGTGGAATGTCTGGTGGTAATATCATCTATAGTTGTAAAACATTCTAGTTTCATAAAGTAATTCCTCATGTAGTATGCAAATTAACCTCTCAATGAAACATGATAACATTGAAGGAAAACTTTCAGTGTCATTTAACCTGTGATGGTCCTTCTCTCCTGCCACCAACAAGTAATTACCTTTAATTTTAATATTTCTCATTGTCTTTTTCAAGTTATGTAAGTTATTTAACTCTGGTTTTAAACTCAGTTTTAAACTGAGGACTCTTTACCTGCCCTGTGACTAAGGGAGGTTATGAATCTGAAAATGATTTAAAATGAACTAAAGTAACATAGTAAATTTGAAGCTCATAGGTAGGATGATGATAAAATGCGTCCCTGTGAAAGTAACGCAGGTGTTAATAACCATGTCCTCCTACGGTAAGTCGTCAGTAAAGAGCGACTATGGTGTCGTAGCCTTGTTCTTTAGAATTCCCCGGGTGATGGTGTCTGTTTGCTTCTTTCCCCTTTAGCCCTTGTCTTGGTTTCTTGCAGACCCTTGTCTGCCGATTCTTTATTCTTCCTTAAAGGTAGTTTGTTCAGGGCTGAATTATACGCTGTTCTTCATGGTTTGCATGATAACTTGTGTCAATATACTTACGTACATTTTAAGTTTTGAAACTGGCTTGCCTTTTGTGCCTGTGTGTGTGCGTGTTTTTTTTAATGAATATGTACGTAGGAGAGTGAGTAGGAATGTGGGGAAAGAGTCTGTGTTTTTTTCCTGCTGGTGAATGTGTCAACTTCAGTCAGCTCCTGATTATCCACAGCTAATGCTGTGGCTAGCCCACTTTCCAGGGCCTTAGACTCCCACTTGGTTCTCATTTACACATTTCTTTAGTGGACGTTTACTGAGTGCTTGCTGTATGCTAAGCCTGCTGCTGTAAAAGACACAGAGCACAGCCCATTATTGGTAAAGTTGGCCCTTGAACAACATGGGGGCGGACCCACGTATACCTTTTAGTTGACCCTCAGTATCCTTCGTTTCTTGGCATCTGCAGGTTCAACCAACCACTGACTGTCTAGCCCTACAGGAAATACTATTGGAAAATATGTGTGAGTGGAGCTGCTCAGTCAAACCCACATTGTTCAAAGGTCAGACTGTGTTTGCCTGCAGAGGCCAATCACGTATCCTCCATGGTTCAGTCACATTTGTTTTTCCCCACTGCCACCGAAGAAAGAAATGGCAGCCCTCTCCAGTATTCTCGCATGGAAAATCCCATGGACAGAGGAGCCTAGCGGGCTGCAGTTTATGGGGTTTCAAAGAGTCCGAAACTGCTAGGCAACTGAGCACACACTGCAGCCAAGCTTTGAGGAGAGCCCAAGAGTCACTGACGCTGTGGGTTGTGAGTTGCTTTCTTGAGACTCGGACTTTGAGCATTAGGGAAAGCATCTCTCTGGGTGGCATGCTTGACACGCTGCAGCAGGATGTCGAAGGCAGTGTAGGAGAGCAGAGTGTTAGATTTGAAATCAGGAAACTTGGAATCGAGCTCTGCCTCTTCCACTACCAGCTGTGCAGCGAGGCCACTTATTTCGCCTCTCTGTACAGCTTTGTCATCTCGTAGGAGGGCTGTGAAGGTTTAGTGAGGTAGCACACGCTAGATGCTTAGCACAGTGTCTCGCATACCTTGAGTTCTCAGTCAGGATTGCCTGTTAGCCACATCAGCCTTGCTTCCCCTCGGGTGGACAGTCAGGAGGTGACTGAAAGCCAGATCACGCACGACTTTGATTTTGTGGGCCTTATAAAATGCTCTTGTTGGTTTGTGTTTTATTCTCTTCAGCTTGCATTTTTGTATTAAAGAAGTTTTTCTGCATGCATATTTTTTGTCTAATATTTACTGTTGGATGCTGGGGGCAATGAAAAAGCGGAAATCACTTAGTGGACCTTTGAAATGAATCAAGAATTGGTTTAGTAGAAAGGGAGCTGGTACTGGTAGTTAATAAAATATTTAAATTCTACCACTAATTATTTAACTTACTGACAAGTCAGTTAACCAATCTGGGATTCAGTTTCTTTTTTAAATTTATTTATTTTAAGTGAAACAAAGATGAATATTTTTAATGATAAAAGGTACAGTTCACAAAGAAGATACCATAAACCATTGGACACCTTAACAAAGAAACAAAGATACATAAAGCAACAGTCAGAAGAAACATAAGGGAAAGGAAAAAATGCATAATCATATTGATACATTTCTCTGAGAATATTTTATCAAGTGCAGAAAAAATAAATAGGAACATCTTGAGTGATGTCGTTAATAATTTAAATATAATAGATTTATTTTTAACTAATCTATATTAATCATATCCTACACAAATATGTTTAAAATTTTGTATGTCATGCATTGTTATTAGATGTCCATAGGACATTTAGAAAAACTGGCAAAAAGATAAACATCACTAAATTTCAAAAGGTAGAATTCTTTTCTGTGTGTGTGATTCAGTTATACATATACATATGCGTCAGAGAAGGCAATGGCGACCCACTCCAGTACTCTTGCCTGGAAAATCCCATGGATGGAGGAGCCCGGTGGGCTGCAGTCCATGGGGTCGTGAACAGTCGGACACGACAAGTGACTTCGCTTTCCCTTTTCACTTTCATGCACTGGAGAAGGAAATGGCAACCCACTCCTCCAGTGTTCTTGCCTGGAGAATCCCAGGGTCGGGAACCCTGGAGGGCTGCCGTCTATGGGGTCGCCCAGAGTCGGACACGACTGAAGTGACTGAGCAGCAGCAGCATACATATGTGTTATTTTTAAATTCATTTTCCATTATAGGTTATTAAAAGATGCCGACTGTAGCTCCCTGTGCTATACAGTAAACCTTTGTTTCTTGATGCATATTGTTTTAAATTAGAAATCTAGCATTCTATTCATACTGTCAAACGTGGAATCAAAATGTCATAAATTTTTTAGTTAGGCAAGAATTTGTAAGTTTTCTAAAATATATATATTGTTCATATATTTATATATGTGTGTGTGAACAAAAGCTTTTCTACTATGATTGATAAAGTCTTGAGAACATAAAAGAGAGATAGAGAAATTGAAAAACAAACTAAGGGAAACTGGAGCATGAATATGAAATAGAAAAAGTGAAACAATCTAGATAAAAGCAGAAGATCCTCATATAGTCCAGTGATGTTTAGATATGGCTGCTCATTAGACGGTAAAGCGTGTGCCTGCAGTGCAGGAGACCCGGGCTCGATCCCTGGGTCAGGAAGATCCTCTGGAGAAGGAAATGGCGACCCACTCCAGTACTCTTGCCTGGAAAATCCCATGAATGGAGGAGCGTGGTGGGCTACAGTCCATGGGGTTGCAAAGAGTCGGACACGACTGAGCAACTTCACTTTCACTTTCAGTACCAATTATTGGAAAAATCAGGAAACAGATATTTAGTAGACTAGTTCCTTAAAAATAATTGATAAGAGTTATTTTCACATTTGGATAAAGCAAATTTAAATGATTTTTTAAAAAACTTTTCATTATATCCTAAAATAACATCATAAACTTCAAAGGTCTTTTATGTGATCTCTTATGAAATGATAATTTTGTGTTTCATTTTTTATAATACTTTAGAATTAAGATAAAATGCTCTTAATGTTCTACCTGCTGTGGGATTTTTTTAAAATCTAAGAATCAGTTAACTCACTACACCAGTCTGCATTTATATTAACTTGTTGAATCTGTGTGTTGTTTCTTATCAAATTGGGCCAACAGCTAAGACAGAAGACCATGGAACTAATGCGAGCGTGTCAGAAGCAGTATGAACTGGAGCAAGAGTTGGCTTTTTACAAAATCGATGCTAAGTTTGAGCCACTAAATTATTATCCCTCAGAGGTGAGTTATTTTAATTTTGTAGTAATCCAAATTAAAGTCGGGAGGCAGGGGAAGGCAGGGTAGTGGTGATGTTTAAAAAAATTTTATTGTTAATCACGTTCTTGTTAGAGGATATCAGCAGAGTAAATGTGTTTTGGTTCAATCTGTGAATGATCTAGCTCAGTGAGGTAGAGCAGTGTCCATAAGAGCTTAAAAGCCCCAAAAGGATATTTTCCCACATACATATTTGTAACCCAGAGCAACCTTCTAATCCTCAGTTACCTCACTCAAAAGTGTAGTTTGATCAGCTTCCTTAAATCCAAACTTCCAGGAAAACCGCACTGCCTCTTTCAGTGACCATGGCATAGTCATCTCCCTGTATTGTTTGCTCAGGAGTCACTGGGTTCACTATTCAACAGTCATTATTTATACAAATACCATAAATGTCACTGTAATGGAAAGCCATTTAACTTCCAAGATCCAGTGATTCCAATCAATATCATATATCATTTAGTAAAAATTCAGTAATTAAAATTTGTTAGGCTGAGATTTTATTTATATGCTAGCCAAGAAACCAAAGTAACAACACCTAGACTTCTGATTTGAGAGATTCAGCAGTACTTAAAAAAGCACATATCTGTAGGTACTTCCTTAATCAGTCAGTCCAGCTCACTCTTCAGGGACAGGAAAAGGAATCCTTTTGAGACCATTTTTTTTGTTCTGGTTCCTTTTTAGTATTAAGAATAAGATACAAGAATTTTATATATAATTGTATATATTTTATTAACTTCTATATATGTAAGATTAGTATTTAGGCAATTCTGTGCTATATTCTTCACTAATAAAACGAAAAATGTCACTTGACTGCATAGCACTTACTTATTAAAGCATAACCTCTCTTTATTTTGTTTTTAGTATGTTGACGTTGACAAAGCCCCAGATGAAAGCCCTTACATTGGCAAGTCCAGGTACAAGAGAAATATGTTCGCCGTGGAGAGTTACGCTGTCGATAACGCCCAGCCAGTCGAGATCAAGAGGGTGCAGCCAGAGGAAGGGGAGCAACTTCGAGAGGAGCGTGTGGGCTTGAAAGCCCACACGCCAGTGGACACACAGCTGGGAGACAGAGAGGACAAGATAAGCACAGGTTGAAACCAGCTACTTTGAATTCTCTAAACATGTAAAAAGAGTGAATAGATACGCTGAGTTTTAAAATTCTTCTAGTTAAACATGCTAAAGGTATTTATTATGATGTCGTTTACATGAGAAGTTTAATACAAAAGTAGGTTATTTTTTAATCATTCCTGTTATGAGGGAGAATTATAATCTGACCATAATTTGGCAACACGTCCAGGGGCTCCAGGAATGCTTTAATCTGGTTGTCTTGACAACAGATTCTTCTCACCGTTGGACCTGCACACTCAAAGGCACAGTTAGTAATACCAGAAGCAAGCACAGTTATTGGTTACTATACATGTTGCTCAGACCTGAAGCAGTGCTGTGGGTAAGCCAGCATAGTGTATTCTCCTGAGGCCTGGGTCTGAGGCTGACCTCTGACTCTTTCTGACCTGTCCCACACTCCACCTCCTCAGTCACCTCCCAAATCATGTAATTCAAGGAATCGCACCACTTTCTGGCAAGTCATAAAGAGAAAAAAATCAACTCAAGGGGACACTTAGAGACCTTCCAAATGGCAACTTTGAATGCACTTACCCACTTAGCTGTACGCATAGGAAGGAGTTAGAAAGCAGTCTTGAGTTCCTGCATCCGTCTCACTGGCAGTCATGGCCCATTGTGGGTGTGTCAGTCAGTGAGATTAGGGGCCCGTCTTCCCTTGGTTGGCAGCTAAGTGGAAAAGCTCAGAAGGCCAGTAGAGGTTGACCTGGAGACAGGAAGAAAGAGGCTGGTTGTCCATGTCTGCATACTATATTTAAGGCTCTGGAAGGGAAAAGCAAAACTAAATGAGATACATGTACTGACTAGCTTCAAGGGGCTCATAGTTTTATAGGAGGTGGGGAAGGAGGAAGGGAGGGAGAAATTAAAAATTTGAGGTAGAAAATCATTGATTTGTTAGTGCATATTTTCAAGTAAAATCCTTAGTCTCTCAAAAGTTCCTAAATTGGGGAACTATCAAGTAAAGCCCCTTTTATGTTAAGAATTTTACAAGTAAATGGATCAATTATAGCTCTATGTCATATCATGAAACTATTCTATAGATTAATAGAGAGGAAAACCATCATAAGCAATTACTTTTTTTATTCATGTGATGTATAATTACAGAATTTAATTGGGGTTAGAGGAAGTTATTGCTAAGAAAAAGGTAGAAATTTGAGAATTAAAGTTTTTCTTGTGTGTGTCTGTGTGCATGGTTTTTAAATTTGTAGCACAAGCTCGACTATCAGAACTGCATGATGAAATAGAAAAGGCTGAACAACAAATTTTAAGAGCCACTGAAGAATTCAAACAACTGGAAGAAGCTGTACAACTTAAAAAAGTAGGTAAAAGTAAAGCTATGGTGCTAAGAGGAAACGCCAAGCGTAAAATGTACTTCCCTCTTTGCAGCTGTGTAAAGACTGTCTTCAAACAGCCTTTCAATCAGTGCTGCCTAATTAATTGTGGAATAACAAATTTCAGAGTCAGACATGGTTCTACTATTTTCCAGTTTCATTTCCTACCATTCAGGATGACATCCTGTTAGCATTTTATAGAGTGTACAGGTATACATTACTTTTATGTAAAAAAGATACATTCCATCTACTCTATTATGAAAGTGTCTAATTTGTCAAGGGAAACTGCTTCCTAATATCTTTCTTAATTTAATTAAACAGTCCCCACCATTAGGATCCTGGGACCTAGATTAACAGCCAGAAGACATCTCTTTAATAACATTATTAAACACAGGCAGGAAAAATATAAATGATATAAAATGCAGCCTATAAAAAGATGATGTCATGAAGAAGTAAACAGCTCAAAACCTGTGCCATAGTTGAATAGGACGAAAGTTCAAAAAATGAAGTATTTTGACATTTTAGTTTTTAAGTATGTGGAAGGTTTTAATTATTTGCAACTTCTAAAAATCAGTATTTCAAAATTATGATGGTAACTGTATTCACACCATAGTAAGTAGAAAAGAACATGAAGTCCAAGTTATATATTATTTTAAAAAGATACCCTACGTTGTTACTTTCAGATTGTTTAGTAACCAGAAATTGATTGAGGTTTGTGTGGCGTTGCTGACTGGGCTGGGCCCTGAGTAATGAACAGCTGCGTTCTTCCCACAGGACAGGGAAGTAGGCAATAGACAGTAAAAATAAGTTTAGAAGAAATGGGTAGAGAAACAGCATAGGTTGTAGGGAGAGAAAAAACGAAAATTAGGCGAAACAATAAAAAGGATGTAGATTGTGGCAGCCCACAGAGGCCTCACTGAGGAGGCGATACTTAAGCTGAGAAAGGATGACAGGGAGCCAGTGAGGTCTTCCAGGCAGAGGTGACAGAGTGCGCGAAAGACTTCACACTGAAGGGTCCTCTGCAGAGTGAGGGAGAGTGCAGTGAGGGTCGGGTGAAAGCTCACGCCAGGCATCATGGACCATTTTATCCTGAATGTAATAGGAAGCCTTTGAAGAACTTTAGGTGGTAGAGTGGCTGATCTTATTTGTATTTTTATAAGGTCAGTCTCCTACTTGATGAGAATGAAGTGGGTTGAGAGAGCTAGAAAGAATGGAGATGTGTACATTGGTGTGGAGGCTGTTGTCCAGTACAGGCGAGGTACGACAACGGCTTGGACTACAAAAGTGATGGTGGTCACGGAGAGAAAGGAGACTGGGTAGAAATCGGGCAGGAGAGATGGCGGGGTTAAAGAGGGGTTGAAAATGGCAGATGAGGTGGACAGAGCTGTCAATGGTAGTTTACAAGAATCTATAATTTATAAGAATAATTATATAAGAGTGTTTTAAAATAGTACTGGCCACAGCTTTATAGAGATAAATTGATAGAAGTAAGTAATGTACAAAATATTTAAGTCAATATATCCTTAAAAAATGTGCTTAGGAAAAAAATAGCTATTTTAAGTGAGTTACTTAAATATTTTAAAAATATATTTTTAAATATAATAAAGCCTTATAATAAAGTGTTCATCACACTGTCAGTTAGTTTCATATTCTAATACAAGGGTCAGTGCTGTATAAAGTCAACTACCATTAAGGCTATGGTTATAGTTATTTGTGCTAGAATGACAAATTTCATTACTACCTGCAACTATTTTTTCATAAGCTCTTATAAAATAAACATTTTTGCATGTAACAGGATAAAAGCATAAGATATGAATGGATTGCCTAGGTAATGCATACATTTTACTTTTACTAAAAAATCTGACAGAGCGTGCAACTGCACTACTCAAAATTGTATAGTTGTCATCTGTAAATTTGAAAATCAGTGTTACCGTCCTTTGCTAATTGTGTATTGGGATGTGGGGGAATTAGATTTCAGAAGCAGAGAAAGACTTTCTTTTCAAGCAGCTGAGTGGCAGGATACAACTTCTAAATAAATTACGCCAGGAAGCTCTTGATTTGGAAGTGCAGATGGAAAAGCAAAAAGAAGAAATTGCTGAAAAGCAGGAGGAGATCAAGGACCTCCAAAGAGTTATCGATAGTCTGGATTCCAAAGACCCAAAACATGTAAGTAAACGAAGAAAGCTTTGGCTTGTTCTGTGGGAGTGAGAATGTCAGTTTTCTGTTAATAGATACATGTCTCATCATTGTTAGCCTCAGAGTCCTTTCTGAAAATCTCTTACTTTGACACACAGATGGGAGCGACATGTTATGTGTGTGTGTATATATGATATGTGTGTATATCCATATTGTTTGTTGTTTTCATTTAGTCACGGAGTCGTATCTAACTCTTGCGCTCCCCAGCTGTAACCTGCCAGGCTCCTCTGTCCATGGGATTTCCCAGGCAAGACTGCTGGAATGGGTTGCCGTTTTCTTCTCCAGAGAATCTTCCCAATGCAGAGATCGAACCTGATCTCCTGCACTGCGGGCAGATATTTTACCACTGAGCCACTGGGAAGCCCACATGAAAAATTAGAGATTTTAAATAATATATAATATGACCTATAATAGCTTCCCTTATCACATTTATTTGTTCAGAAGTCGACCACCCCATGTAAGGCCCCTAAGAACAGGAACTGTATCCCCAGGGGCCAATACTGTGTTTAGAATGATTGCATTAAGGAAAATAGGTAAAAACAGGCCTATAGCTACTACACAAAGCTCCTTGTCTCCCTGCTTGAGTTCTGTGATCTACGAAGGTAATTAGACCCTAGATTGTCTATTTGCTTTCAGCAAACAACTGTAATAGTCTTGGCATACAGGGAGTCTCACACACACTGGATGTCTGTAAAGTATCACATATAGAAAGAGGTTAAACGAAAAGTAGGAAAGGCATGCAAGTTTTGAAGGTAGTCAAAATCCATGTGTTAGTGGAGATGAAGCATGCCGGCCAGATTTTAAGACTGCTGAAGTTTAGCTCTAGGGCTGTAGCTCTCGTCTGAGCACCAGAGGATGTCTCTTTTTAATTCATTTACCCAGAAGGAGCATCTTTTTTAGTTTGCACAAAGTTACCTTATTGGCTAGTGTTTGGCACCCCATTTTATGCTGCAAAATGTGAACATTTTAGCGAGAGGGAAAGAATCAGGCATGGTATTTTGCATATTTTTCTGCAGATATAGACTAACTTTTATTATCTAATCAGATGAATTATCTTTCTGAATTGCAAATAGAATTTAAAAGTAAAAGTTTGAGCGGTTAGAAAGCAGTAAATGAAATATGACGAGAAGCAAACATACTCAGTGACAGTGATGTGTCTTGCATTGCACTTGGTTTTAGGCATATACGGCGAGGAATGTTATCTTATTACAGCACCCAAATGAGATTGGTGACTTTTTAACTTGTATAAGATTAAAAAAAAAAATGTGGGGGGGCTTCCCTAGTTGCTCAGTGGTAAAAAAAAAATCTGCCTGCTAATGCAGGCGATGTGGGTTCCATCCTTGGGTCGGGAAGATCCCCAAGAGAAGGAAATGTCAACCCACTCCAGTATTCTTGCCTGGAAAATTCCATGGACAGAGGAGTCTGGCGGGCTACAGTCCATGGGGTCACAAAAGAATCAGACTCAACTTAGTGACTGAACAACAACAAATAAGATAAAAATATGATTTACAAAGAGTAAATGATGACTTTCTCCTCACAAAGGAGTTACAAATCTAAAGAGATTAATTACTTTTAAAATGAGCTCAGTGCCAAGCCTAGTCAAGTTTTCAACAAACTAAGCATTTAACTAGTTTCCAAAAGCAAAAGATACTACGTAAAAATCAAATCCCCTTTTAGAGAAAACGGTTCACAGCTAGAAGCAGAAATGTCAGCGCAACAGACTAGTAAGGGGAGACTTGTATCCCTGTTCGCTATCTAGCTGTGCTCTGTGGAAGCGAAGGTGACTGTACCTCTAGAGGGAATCAGCCTGTAGTGACCTGTTGCAGAGGTTTTCGTGATTGGCCTGGAGGAGCTTCCTGTGTTGTGATTTAAAGCGTGGAGGGTGGGGCCTGCTTGCAGAGGCTGCTTGCGATTGGACGGGCTGGGCTGCCGCTCAGTCTCCGCCAGGAATGCGGTTTGAAGTGCTGGGAGGTTAGAGGCTCGGAGGCGCTTACAAAAATGTGGCTGTCAGAGAGGGAAGTGCACATGAATTTCAAGGCAACAGTAGAAAGCGTTCCGCCCACATCTCCTGTTCTCAACGGCTCAGTTTTAACAGGACCCATTCTAAGTTAAGGTATGATCATTTTCTCTCTGTCTGTACAAAGGACTTAGAATGGAGGAGGAGTCAGAGATGCAAGTTCCTGTTTTTACATTACCCCTATTGTGAGCTCCACGGTAGTGAAAATCGCTGAATATACTTTTGCTCCCATGTGGTTAATGCAGATCATTGACGTATTGAACTAATTTTTGTTCTGCATGTAGAGATTTCAGTAGAAGTTTTAATGGTGAATTTTTAAGATTTATTGATACAGACATGAGGGCAGAAGATTTTAAAAATTCACTCTGAGCCACAAAAATCCTAAATTTACTTAGAATTTAAGCTTTTATCTTTAGTTACCTTTTGAGAAAGATTTCAGGTGGGTATTTTGGGAGAGGAGGAGGAGTTTTGAAAATCCCCTTGAGTCAGGCTGGTTCTCGTCTATTCTTCAGAAACGAAGAGACTTTCTTTCTTGTCTTTGGACGCAACAGCGTGTAAAATTAAGGAATGTTCTTTTATAATCAAATTACAGTCTTAGATTTGAGAAGCATGGAGTTTGTTACTCAGATGGATATAGTTCTTTCTCCTGATAACTGTCTCTTGATTTATTTTTGTTCTGTTCCTCTGATCCTGTGGGGGCAAAGGAGAGCTGTGAGAGTGTGAGTGGGAGGACACAGGTTCTCTGGGGAGTTGTTTTGTCTCCATATGAACAGTTGCCTAAGGAGACCTGGGCAGTCATCTGGTGGGTCTGAGATTCAGTTCTCCTGTGCGCCAGAGGCAGCCTGGATCGTCGGTTCTCACTTTGTTACCCAGCACCCCTGAGAAATGCAGTCCACTCCTCTCAGTTAACAGTAGCTCCTAAAGCAGCGACTGTCACGGTGCATGTGGGTGTGTGACAGCTCTTTTTCTACCAGGGGTGTATGTAGTGGTAGAGGCGAAGGGAGTGCCTCCATAGGGCCCTCCATCTGGAGGGTCACTGGCCTAGACGGTCTTGGAGGTCTCTCTCAACTCCCAGTTTATAGAACTTAAAAGCAAAATGTTTCTTTGTATAAAGAATTGAAAATAAAATTGAATTCTAAGGAAGTGTTTATTTCCTGTCTCTATTTCCCCCAAAATATTATAAAAACATTACTTTGCTGACAAATATCCGTCTAGTCAAAGCTATGGTTTTTCCTGTAGTCATGTATGGATGTGAGTGTTGGACCATAAAGAAAGCTGAGCGTCAAAGAATTGATGCTTTTGAAGTATGGAGTTGGAGAAGACTCTTGAGAGTCCCTTGGACTGCAAGGAGATCCACCCAGTCCATCCTAAAGGAGATCAGTCCTGGGTGTTCATTGGAAGGTCTGATCTGAAGCTGAAGCTCTAGTACTTTGGCCACCTGATGGGAAGAGCTGACTCATTGGAAAAGACCTTAATGCTGGGAAAGATTAAAGACAGGAGGAAAAGGGGACAACAGAGATCAAGATGGTTGGATGGCATCACTGAGTCGATGGACATGAGTTTGAGCAAGCTCCAGGGGTTGGTGATGGACAGGGAAGCCTGGCGTGCTGCAGTCCATGGGGTCGCAAAGAAAACTGCTCATGTGAAAACACAGTGTCTGACACAAAACAGATGCCAATTGTTATATTTTCTTTTACATTCTTCCTTAGAAATTTTATTAAGTTTTATTATTTTTATAAATGTTGAAAGAATTTGGATTTTTTTTCAATGTAGTGCCACATGAAGGCTCAGAAAAGGGGTAAAGAGCAACAGCTTGACATCATGAACAAGCAGTACAAACAACTTGAAAGCCGTTTGGATGAGATACTTTCTAGAATTGCCAAAGAGACTGAAGAGATTAAGGACCTTGAACAACAGCTTACTGAAGGTGAGAATTCTAAGTGTGGTTTGAGGGGTATCAGTTCCAGTGTTAGTGAAAGACAAACGACGGGAGGTAATCCAGGTATTAGCTGAATACGTTTCAGCTGTTAGTGCTAGTATTTGATAGGGAAATATTTACAGAGTTCTCAAAAATGTTTAATAAAGTTAAATTTTTTATTGTGGTTTTCTTGGGTTGATATCCTACTGAGTCTGGTCACTGTGGCAAGAAGGCCGTACGTGACCGTGGTAAACACTGGCAGGAGGTTGTCTTCTTCTAAGGCGTAAAATCTGTGTCACTCACAACTGCTGTCAGGCACTCCGTGTCTGGTTATAAGGAGAGTGCAGAAAGAATTTTAGAATCTATTTTTGCAATGCACATTTAAATTGTGACGTTGCCAAAATAGCAGAAGAGGAAGATACTAGAGCATAGTGATCAGACCCTTGGCTTGGTGTAAAAAGATCCCAGTGCTTGTTCTGCCATTATCTGCTCTGTGACCTGGGACAAGTTATTTTTGTCATGATCACTGGTTTTGGAGAGAATTAAATGAGATAGTGTTCATAAAGTGCCTGGACATAGTAGGTACCCAACATGTGATTGGTTGGTGTTTTTTTTTTAAGTCTTCAAGGTTATAGGTTAATGCTGCCAGTCTTGGATTTGACTTGGTTTTGTTTCGTGTGTCCAGTAGTAAGATCTCAGTTTTGTTGCACATTCTTCATTATTTTATTTGGAAATTACAACTTTAAACTTTTTACAGCATGAATTAAGCATTTCATAAGCAATACCAGTGACTATACTATTTTTATTGTGTACATGCTTGATACTCCTGTACCATGGATAATAGGGGGGAAGCTATTATTGTATCTTAAATATGAAAAATAAGATAGTAGGAAATAATTGGAAGCTTAGAATCTCATTCTTAGCTAGTAACAAATAGCTAAGGAGTCTAAATGCAGTAATAATAATATATCCTGAAAGCATTTCCTTGTATACATTATCATCTTCCCTTTCTCTGTCTTGCTTAGGCCAGATAGCAGCAAATGAAGCCCTGAAGAAGGACTTAGAAGGTGTCATCAGTGGGTTGCAAGAATACCTGGGGACTGTTAAGGGCCAGGCTGCTCAGGCCCAGAACGAGTGCAGAAGGCTGCAGGGAGAGAAAGAGGTGTTGCTGCAAAGGCTGACCGAGGTCGAGCAGGAAAGGGACCAACTGGAAATAGTTGCCTTAGATGCAGAAAACATGAGGAAGGTATGATTTGTTTCTCCTCGTCTGTTTTCCTTAGCCTCAGAAGTAGATGGTGTCCAAATGAAGCGAGTTAAGGAAGTTAGCAGCCGTGCAGTCCAGGTGACAAAGGTGGTAGTAGCTGTTTAGTGTTTTGGGTTTTTTTCCCCTTTGTGATACGCTTGGAATGATTTTTTTTTCTTTTACTAAGAAAAGGAAGATTATTTTAGCAGAATTTCTATCCCTGAAAAATACTGTGCTCAAGTAACTTGAAAGAATAAGAAAGTGTAGCTATTATAATTACTATATTAGATGTTCGTATTTTATTATTTGTGTAGCAAAATTAAGTACAACAGAATTTTTCTTATTCTTGTTGTTATTACTTCATAATGTTAGTGTTATGTTACAGATAACAAGATGAGCACAGCATTGTAAATTAAACCCTTCCATGCTTGATTTGTTGACATTCATTCCGAGATTTCACTTGCTTTGTTTTAGTTGTTTGGCAAACTTTATATTGCAAGAGAATCCAGGTTCCCAAACCTCATCCCCAGTAGGGCTGTCTTTGGAAATTTGAATTAATATGTTTTAATGTTATGAAATTTATCAGGCATATAAGAATATCAAAAATATTTAGCACCATGTACCAACAACTCAGCTTAAAAAATAAAACATACAGATATACTTGAAACCCTCTGTGTACTGCCTCCTAGAAGTAGCAAAACCCTGAATATGGTTATTATTTCCCTCTATATCTCTTCTTTTATTTTGTGTGTATCCATCTAAAAATATATAGTATTGTTTTCATAATTTTAGGATTTATACAGAAAGCACACCGTGTATTCTTTGGACACTTCCTTTCTTCCTTCGTGTTTATGTCTTTGAGAACTGTGCACGTCGATGCGTTCAGCTCTCCTTTGTCTTTTTGATGTGTGTAGCATCCCGTTGTCCGTGCATACCACAGGATGCACTGCTTACTCACCCTCTTCTTGGGGGATATTGAGGTGGTTTCTAGCCTTTGGCTGTCTGGTACCGAGAGTGGCATTCTCACGTATACCCGGAGCATGGGGACCGCTCTCGCAGGGGACCGCGAGTCCGACTCTGTGCCCCTCAGGTCCACCAGAGGCCGTCACGCCGCCGCCCACGGCGATCCTGCCCTGCTGCTCCCCCAGCAGTGTGAAGGCTGCATTACACCACATCCTTGCCATCGCCTTACCGTTATCTAACTTTCATTTTGTAAGCCTTAATTTTGAAATAATTTCGAGCATACAGGAGAGTTGCAAGAATAACTCACTGTATTTTCCATTCAGAGTCACCGATTAATACTTTGCCACATTTGCTTTATCTCATAGTTAGTTTTACATGATTTTATGTACATTTTTATAGTAATTTTTTTCCTAATCATGTTAGAATTAGCTGTAGACAGTCATGCTCTTTAGCTTTGAAATATTTCAGCATGTCTTTCCTAAGAAAAGGACATTTTCTAACGTAAGCACAGAATAAGGATCAAATTCAGGAAATATAGTATTTTGCCAGACTTAATGTTTGCCAATCTGCTAGATTTGAAATGATCTTTGTATTTTTTTACATTTATAGGAAAGTTGAAAGAATAGTTCATTGAGCTTCTTTGTGCTCTCCTAAATTAAACAAATAGTTTACCATATGTGTGTGTGTGTGTGTGTGTGTGTGTGTGTGTGTGTGTGTGTATAGCTGGATCGTTTGAAAGTTGCAGGTGTTAAGACACCATCCCTTTAGTCCACATCTCTTTAAATAATGAGGCTATTTTTCTCCATCACTGTGATACTGTTATTACACCTAGAAAATCAACAGCAGCTCCTTAATATTGCCTAATATCTGAGCCATATTCACCTTTTCCCAACTATGCCAAGGGTATGTTTTATAGCTTGTGTGTGTTTGTGTAGAATCCAGCTAGTAGTTCTGTATGGTATCCCACCTTCTAGATTTGTCTGATTGTCTTCTCATGGTTGGTTTAACTTGTTCCTCTATGCTCTGTGCAAGATAATGCCTTGTTTTAACTACATTTCCCCCTAATTACTGAAGAAGTTAAGTACTTTTCATCTGTTTATTTGCCATTCAGTTTTTCTCTTCAGTGAATTCCCTCTTCATATTCTTTGCCCATTTTTTTTTCTGTTGGATTGTCTTTTTCTTAATTATCTGTAGAGACTCTATATATTCTGGATATTAATTCTCTGTTGGTTATATGTAGAATCTGTGTCCTGGAAAAGCAACCCAGATGATTCAGATGCTAGCTGGTCTTTATATCACCCATGAGAAACTCTTCTATAGAAGTTCTCATCACAAGATTCTCCTTTGTAATCCAGAGTAGTTTGGTCTAATTCTTCAAGATCCCAAATAGATGGAAATTATAATGTTTAATCATAAATAAAATGGACTAAAATGAATCAGAACTGTGGCATACTAATCAATATGTGCTTATATTCTTGTCAACATTCGTTTAAGTTTCTCTGTCATCCTTCATATTAGAGAGTGCTAGTCCCATCTTGTTCTTCTGGTAAGTGAACATACTACGGTTTAATAGAAAGTGTGGGCTTTGGAGTCAGAAATCTCAGTTCATATTCTAACTCTTATTGTTTTTTTAGCTGTACAGCCCAGTGCTGTTTACTTAGATATTCATTCTCCATTTCCTCATCTATAAATTGGGGGTAATACCTTGCCTTACATAGATACTCTGAGGGTATAGTGAAATAATGAATGAAAACATTTATTCCAGTGTCTGAAGGAAAATAGGACTTAATAATTTTATCCTCTTTTTTTTCTTCTTCTTTTTATGAATACATAAGACTCGTTTAAAGGATTGCACATCTGGTTACCCTGAAGAACACGTTGTAGCTTGCTGGTTTTTCTGAGAACAGTCAGGGTTTTGTTTTCCAGCCTAGGTTCATGCAGCCTGCGGCCTCCTCATATTGCCAGTGAATGCTCTCTGTGCCTGGGCAGCAGCGGCTGGCTGGCATTCGGTTTAAGTGCTCAGGTTACTGATAATGACTTGCAGATGCTTAAGCAGCACCATGAGGGTTCTGTACTTAAACAAACACTGAATGCTTGCAGGAGCTCGCAGAGCTGGAAAGTGCCCTGCAAGAGCAGCATGAGGTGAATGCATCCCTGCAGCAGACCCAAGGAGATCTCAGTGCCTACGAGGCCGAGTTAGAGGCTCAGCTAAAGATGAGGGATGCCGAAGCCAGCCAGCTCAAAGAAGAGCTGGGAAAACTAACAAGGCTCAGCCAGGTGAGTAAGAGCATGAAGCCGTCTAGAAACCAAGTAGCCTGGGCTTACGTCACAGCTTTCCTTTCAGTTACTCTAATATTAAACACTTTTTAAGCCCATGTGGAATGATGGGCTGCCCTGGTGGCTCAGTGGTAAAGTATCCACCCACAGTGCAGGAGATGAAGGTTAGATCAATACCTGGGTTGAGATCCCCTGGAGATGGAAGTGGCAACCCACTCCAGTATTCTTGCCTGAGAAATCGTATAGACAGAGGCGCCTGGCAGGGTGCAGTCCATGGGGTCGCAGAAGGGTCAAACACAACTTAGCAACTAAACCACAGCAGTGCGAAGCGATGCGAAGAGCACACACTTGGAGTCAGGTGCTCTGAGCTTAAGTGTGACCCCTGTGTGAGCGTGGGCGAGTCCTTCGTGCTCGGAGCCTGTGACAGACACTCACCTCTTCTGTCATGTGAGTTATGCTGAGGGTGAGGGGGACAGTGGGCAGGAAGCACTAACTGCTGGCAGTCACTAAATGCTAGATTTTCTTTCTCAAACCAGCTTCAGGAGACCTCTTTGAAGTTGATATTTAATTTTACTTTGCTGCTTTCTGTTTTGGCTGGGTGAAACATCCACTAGTTTAAATTATACCTTGAAAATTAGAAAAGTAGTTACTTATTCATTCAGTGGATACTTACTGATTGGCCATTAAAGACCAGACGCCCTGGATGCTGTAGAGAAAAGCACAGACATGGTTACTGTCCTTGTGAAGCTGACAGCCCGGTAGGTGAAACAGGCGTTAGAGAGAGAGGGGTAGGGCCCTGTGCTGGGGGGCAGTGGCCAGGGCAGACTGCCCCACGGCCGAGACTTGAAAGATGACGAGGGTTTGGCCGTGCAGAGGTAGCAGGGGTGAGATGAGCAGAGGTAAGGGATGTGTTCTAGGCAGAGAGGCAAGTAGGGAAAGCATAATGCATCTGAGATGCTGGAAGTAAGCCTCCAGTATGCCAGCAGCGGGGAGAGGAGTAGGGGAGAGAGTGAGAGACGAGGGCAGGGAGGCGGACAGTGATCCCTCAGCGTGGTCTTGGTCGCATTTAGTACAGTGTTGTTTAGCTGCTAGACAAATGGGTTGCTTTTTCCACCAGGAAACCCACTCAGACCTTCCACTGTATCTGTTGAAAATCTGGGTGCAGGACTCTGATTTTCCTTTAACTTGTGCTCAGTCAAAGCATTTTATCCTGTGTGTCAGAGCATAGTGAATGCCCAGGTTGTAGGTGCCTGTTCCAGCACCTCACCTGAAGAGGGTTAATAGCTTCTCACTGGGTGAAGGGTAGGTAAGGTAAGATAGTTTGAAACAGGCACAGGAAGAGATGCTCAACATTGCTAATTATTAGAGAAATACAAATCAAAACTCCAATGAGGTACCAACTCATGCTGGTCAGAATGCCCATCATCTCCAAATAATAAATCCTGGAGAGGGTGTGGAGAAAAGGGAACCCTCCTACACTGTTGGGGGGAGTGTAAATTGGTATAGCCACAGTGGAGACCAGTGTGGAAGTTTCTTAAAAAGCCAAAAACAGTTACTATATGATCCATCAGTCCCACTCCTGGATCTATATCTGGAAAAGAGGAAAACTATTCGAAAAGATGTGCGCATGCCAGTGTTCATAGCAGCTATTTACTGATGCAATAACCAGGATTTTGGGAGCAGCGTAAATGTCCCTCAGTGGGTGAATGCATAAAGAAGATGCAGAGTGTGTGTGTGTGTGTGATATTAGTTAGCCATAAAAGAGAATGAAATAATACCATTTGCAGTAAAGTGGAGAGGCCGAGAGATTATCATACTAAGTGAAGTAAATCAGAGAAAGACAATTAGCATATATCACTACATGTAGAATCTAAAAAAAATGATACAAATGAGCTTATTTACAAAATAGAAATAGGCTCATAGACATGGAAAACAAATTCATGGTCACCAAAGCGGAAAGGGAAGAGGCGAGTAGATCGGGAATTCAGCATTAACGTGTGCGCGCTATTGTGTTTAGGACAGATGAGCAACAAGGGCCTCCCTGCAGCACAGGGACTGTGTGCAGTGTCCTGTGATGACCTGTAATGGGAAAGACTCTGAAAAAGGACAGGTACATATACTCTGAAACATTGTAAGGCAGTTATATGTCAATTAAAAATAAGGTAGCTAATTAAAAAATGAAGTAGTTTGAATCCCAGGAATTCATGTCAAATCACTTTCATATGATTAGAAAAGGAAATAAAAATAGGTTGCTTATTATAGTGATTGTGTTACCTTCCATTCGTTTACTTATTAGATACTAAATGACCATTTACCAGTTGACAGCGTTATATTTCTTAAGAGTACCAAGTTTTATAAAACCGTAGTTGACCTGATCAGAGTGTGGAAAAGAGGAGATTGGGAAGAAAAACAATTAAAATAGCAGTAAATTCTAATATATTTTGTAACTAATAGTAAATACAATTCCTAGATGGTATCTCCTTTGAAATAAAATTTAAGTGTTTAAGCCAGCCCTTACTAGCTTAAAAATCTTCTGTCCTTCCCTTGTCCTTTTTAAATTTTTCTTATAAGTCTTGACAAAAATATAGCAGCCCATCCATGGCCTTTTCACAAATTCATGTGGCCATTCACAAATTCAAAGGACATTCCCTTCCTGGGCATCAAGACTACCAGCCCTGGTCTTCCAGCCACACATTGAGAGTATGGACGTAACCGACCTTCTCTCTCGGTTTTACAGATCTCTGATTGGTACCTTTTAGTTATTGAAGTCACTTGTGATGCTTGTTAAATGCAGATTCCTGGGCCTTGCTTGTCCTAGGCATTCTGGCCCGTCAAGTCTGAGATGGAGACCAGGCCTCTACATGTTTGACAAGTGTGTCAGGTGATTTTGATGCAGATGATTGAGGACCACAGTGTAAGAAATGTCGGTCTAAGGGAAGGGAGAGCAGTAATCGTTGACTCCCTCACAGAGCTTTTAGAAGTCGGTATCTGAGCTCCCTCCTGGAGATTCTGATGCTTACCCTTCCTTATGTATTAATAGTTGAAGAAGGCCTGTGAAAAACCTACCTTGAGCTTTTAGTTTGGAGGTACAAACATAAAACTGAATTATTATAAAACCAAAGCTCCCAAGGGATTGCGTGTGTGTGCAGGTTTATGCGTGCGTGCTACGTCCCTTCAGTTTATCTGTGCCTTGTTAATACGTAAATAAGATCGTAAGTTATCGCTGTTTTACTTTTTTTTAATCATTGCTTCCTATGGCAATAGCTAGAGCAGTCAACTCTACAAACAGAACTTGAGAAAGAAAAACAAGCCCTCAAGAATGCCCTGGGAAAAGCCCAGCTCTCGGAAGAAAAGGAACAAGAGAACAGTGAGCTCCGCATCCGACTACAGCAGCTGCAGGTGGGACTTCCTGGCTCCAGGCTCGTGCGTGCATGTGACGCCCAAAGATGTCGCCATCTGCTAGTCAGGCACTCCACAACCTGCTCTTACGTGTAGCGAGCTATTTGGAAAAAGGAACTTGAGATAGGGCAGCGCCATAGCTTCTGTCCCTTGTGAGCCCAGCATCTTGAGATGGTTACTGGGTCTGTCCTTTGTGTTGTTGCGGCGGCACTAAGAGATGGAGGCTGTGCTGATCCACGCAGAGGACACTGTGAACCGAGGGAGGACAGTGGTACCTTGCGTTTCCCCTGATTAGACCGTTATTACCAGACTGGCTAAAGTAAGCAGTTGGATACATTCTTCCCCCACTGAAATATTTTTGTAATTATCCAGGAATATAACTAGAATGGGTTGCAGTAGAACTTCTTAATTGTAACGCTTTCACAGTCCCCTTCTCAGAAGTGATGTCGTTAAAAATGCAGTCACTTTACATTTATGAGAGTTTTCTTTGGCAAATTAATTTTACAGCTATTTTCACAGTAATCTGCCCCATAAACTGTAGGAGAAACAGGTGGACAGGATTTTCCAGGTAATTAAAAGTTCTCAAAGAGGACAGATGTCTGAAAAAATGAGTACCTGGATCAACACACAGGTTTCCCGATCTGTGAGGTTGGGGGCCACCAAGCTGACAGGTGTCAGCTGTTCTCCTTCACCAGAAATCAAGGGGCAGAGTTGTGTTTACTTGTGAGGAAGGCTCTAAAAATTCGTGTAGGGGGGTTGTGACAAATTAGACTATATAAGCTCACCTGAATTCTCTCTCTTTTCTCCCAATGCATACTCTAATTTTTTTCTCAAAGTTTAAGGAAATCTAGTTACCTGGAATCTCATTTTTACTGCTGTCATTTCAGCTTCTGAAGTGAATATCATAATAGAAATACATGCTTTCTATTCTTGTGTGAGTTCTGTGTTTGTTAGGTATTCTTTGGATTATTTTTTATTTCTACTGTGGAAATTTGCAAATCATTACAAAATCAGAGAAAAAATAGCCTTATGCCCTTTTGTTTGCTCAGCTCAAGCAATCCTCAACACTCTGCCATTCTTGTTTCAGTTAGTCCATTTTTTTTTTTAAGCTGGGATACTTTAAAGAAAATATCATACATCTTTATTTCAACCCTAAGTACTTCAGTATATATCTCTTAAAGAAAAGGACTTCAGGAGCCTTCTGTCCAAAGGAGAGAGATCAGTTTTCCAGAATGCTGGTCCATGCTGTGAGATTCTCTTAGTTGGAACTGGGTCCTTTGGTTACTTGGCCTTCTAAACTCCTGATACAGAGTTCAGGTTAAACTCACTCTGCATTAATCTTTGTCAGAAATCGTTCAGTTGCCGTGAGCCAAAACCTACTAATGCTAGCAGCTCAAGGAAAAGGACATCTAGCCTGCTGGTGAGAGCTGCTCTGTCAGCCTGCCAGGCCCCGGTGGCTCTCACTTCCCCTGCTGTGTCTTCCCGGGCCCAGTACCCAGCATCGACTCCAGCCCTGAACCAGTGTAACTTTATAGGACTAGCTCTCTTGCAGACTTGCTGGACTGGATTTTGGTTCCAATTCTGGAGGGAGTGAGAACTTGTCTTCTCTCTAGTCAAGGACTGGCTATCCTTGGGTCAGATCACCTGTGACCAGGATTAGATAGTAGTGCAAATATGGGTGCCTCGGGGCAAAGGGCAGGGACAGTTTACAGATAAGAGACACCAGGTGGACAGACAGGTTCTCTGTAATGCTGAATCACCATTTGAGCTAACAGTGTTAGAACAAAGACGCCAGTCTTATACCAGGTTTGAAGAAAATTAATCATTGAAGAAGCATATAGGTATTTGGGGGAACTTAGGATATACAACTATTTTTCTGTCTAATTTAGGGAAATTTTATCAGTTTTTTTTCTTTTTTTCTTTTTTTTTTTTTTTACTTGAAAGAGACATTGTCTGGATTTAATTCTGGGGTCTAGATACATTCACTAGTTTGTTGGTGAACATAGGCTCGCATATAGCAAATACTCCCGCAGAGTATTGTAGGCTACTAGAGAAGCTTCAGTATTATGGGAAGGTGTGTTTTGCTTTTGTTTTTTCTCACTTTGAATTGTGTACATTCTCTAGCATATACCAAAATAGAATACTAAAGTAAATCAGAACGTAGATGTCACTCATCTTCAACAGTGTCAACACATGGCCTATCTTACTTCATCTGTAACACACATCCAGTCTTATTTAAGCCATAATCTTATTTAATCTATTCACACTGAATTATTTTGAAGTAAATCCAAAACATCTGATTTTATCTGTAAATCACATACTACTGTATGTATCTCTGAAAAATACGGACTTTAAAAAAGAAGCGTAAAGGAGTTCCCTGAAGCCCTCATAGTTGGGATTCTGGGCTCTCGCTGCTGTGGCCGGGGTTTAGTTCCTGGCTGGGGAACTGAGATCCCACAGGCAGCGCAGCACAGACGGGGCAAAAAAAGCGTAAACATGGGTGCCGTCGTGACACCTGAAAATTACAGTCACCCCCAATCCCACCAGATACCTCGCGGGCACTCCAGCTGTCTCACAAGGTGTTTAGAAGTGTTTTTGGAGTCCAGATAACGTGCATGCAGTGCGTGTAGCTGACTTGATTCCTAAGTCTCTCGCAGTCTGCAGGTCTGCTTTTTCTTTCACCTTTGTTCCGTACTAAAGAGAACCAGGTCTTTGTCCTCTGGAGTGTCCCGTAGTCTAGGTTTTGCTGGCTGCGACCCCAGGGTGCTGAGTGACAAGTCCGCGTGTGGAGGCCTGTCCGGATTCACACTGTTGAGTTTTTGGCGAGAAGAACGCAGTGTCCCAGGCTCTTCTTTCCGCGTCACCGCGGCACACATCATGGTGCCTGTTTGTGTCTTTTGTGACTTTGGGTTGATCAGTAGATTCAGGTGTTGTCAGCTGTGGTGGAAAGGGTTTCTAGAAAATTGGTGAAAGGAGTTGACTAGAGCTATTATATGGTGAATAATACAGGCTGTGTGTGTGAGTGTATTTTTTAATTTTTTTGGTGATTTCTACCCCTCTTCTTTTTGCCTCCCTCCATAGGATGACAATAACCTGTTAAAACAGCAACTTAAAGATTTCCAGAGTCACCTTAGTCATGTAGCTGATGGTTTGATTCGTCCAGAAGAAGTGGCAGCTCGTGTAGATGAACTAAGGAGAAAACTGAAATCAGGAGCTGGAGAGATGAGGTAATGGAAGTTCAGGAACTCCAGATATGGAGTGGACTGGGTCGCGAATGTGGGCTTCAGTGGTGAGACCCCCTTTCCACTACTGTGCATGGCTGATTTCTTTTGTAAGGTTTTCTCTTTACCGTATGACCATGATTGAGACAGAAATTACTTAATTCAAGTTGTCCGTCACTGATTTTTTTAATCTTTTGTACATTTTGTAATTATTTAGTTAATAAAACGTAAAGGTTTACGAGTAACTCATTCTTGAAAGCTTAGTGCAGATGGTCAGGAAGTAGAGTCACATTATACACTTTAAGTAGGAAACAAATAGCTAAAGAAAAACAGGCTAATCTGAAAATGAGGAATGGACGTTTATTCTTTGAACACACATTGTTATCCTGAAGGTAGCCTGTGCTCTCCGAGTGGCACCCGTCAGCTGATAAAACAACGCTTTGCGCTCCGGAGATGCACAGTGATTTGCCGTGGGTTGACAACCAGGTCGTGGGAGGGAAGCCTGTCCACGGAGTCCTGCCAGTCGTGGAGGACTGTAGAGCAGGGCGGGAAAGTCAAGCACTGCTTCTCTGATGTGGCTCCCTGCCCACCTGGAACCCACAGAGGGGCTGGGGGGCTGCCAATGATGGGTAGGCGAGGTGGGGCCTGGCACCTCCTGTTCATGGGGTGGTTGGGCATGATGGGAAGGTGTGTTTTGTCCCATGGTTGTTGTAACATCTGTCCCACACAGCTCTTCTTACTCATGTGCCAGTGTTACTGGCATGCTTGCGTCCAGCATCAAAAATACAATGTCACATTGATAACATCTTTCCTCTCCTCCCTTACCAGAATCCACAGTCCTTCAGATGTCTTAGGGAAAAGTCTTGCTGACTTGCAGATACAATTCAGTGAAATCCTGACACGTTCCCAGTGGGAGAAAGAGGAAGCCCAAGGGAGGGAAAGAAAACTCCAAGAAGAAATGGCTCTGCATCAGGAGAAGCTGGCGGATGGACAGGAAGCCTTCAGGCAGGCCTGTGAGAGAGCACTTGAAGCAAGGGTAAGAGACGAGGCGTTCAGAAAACATGCACGCTGAACAGCGAGTCACGTCGCTTTCTTTTTTGTGTAACACAGTGTAGGGGACTCCCTGGTGGTCCAGTGGTTAAGACTCCTCACTTTCACTGGCAAGAGCTGGGGTTCGATCCCTGGGTGGGAGACAGATTCCACAAGCAGCATGGCGTGGCCAAAGAGAAAGAGAGAGTGTTTGTTATATTAATTATACCTTAGTAAAGGTGTAATTTTTTTAAAAACACAGTGTAATTGTTACTTAGTTTCACTCCTAGTAAGTCAGACTGTGTGTAACTGAAATGTAGCACTAAGGGTGGTGACAGGTGTCACGGTCAGGCTTCGGGATGACACTGTGTCTTCTTTATTTTGGAAGCAAGGGAGCTGTTTCTTAACGGGCAGGTCAGTAGCTAGAGCCTAGTATGATGCCAGAACCTGAGTTCCTGATGTAATTATTTTAATGAGGAGGCAAATGTTAAAGTGGATCCTAGACAGCAGTTGTCAGGAACCCATCCCCAGCAAGCGATTAACACTCTCTAGTAAAATGGAATGCAGTTCTCCAGAAGGTGTTTATTTTGCTCAAAAAATATTTTGCTTAAAAATCATTTTTGAAACTTGATTTCCTCACAGATTGATTTTGACAAGAGGCAACACAAAGCAAGAATTCAGCAGTTAGAGAATGAGATTCACTATTTACAAGAAAATCTAAAAAGTATGGAGGAAATCCAAGGCCTTACAGATCTCCAGCTGCAGGAAGCTGATGAAGAGAAGGAGAGAATTCTAGCCCAACTCCAGGAGTTAGAGAAGAAGGTGGGCATGACAGGAAAAAGACACAAGTCCCCAGGGTCCTGCTCTCCACAGGGGGGCAGCTGAGCGGGCTGTGACCCACGGTCCCCTCTGGCTGCATTGCCGGCTCGGAGGGGGACCCGACCTGGAGGGACGCAATCACTGGGTCTGGAGCCTGGGATGAGGGGGCGTGGTAGATGGAAGGAGCGGGTGAGGAGTCTGCTGGGTGGGACTTAAATGCTGTTGGGATGATTTGTCTCCTTCTACACCCCTTGCCAAACTGGACACATCTGTGAAACATTACTTTCCAACTCCTCACTTTTCCTTCTAATTCCCTGGCCTCTTTTTAAACTTCTCCAAAGCTACCTCAGCCATTACTCCCCTTGTCACACCTTGTCCAGTTCAGAAGTTGCACCCAGCATCTCTGAAGTCCCGAGCTGAGACATCGCACTCTGATGATAGCCTCTTTTGCTGTCAGCACCCTCACGCTGACAGTGTTTCAGCCTCATGGGGATCCCCCTGCCTTAGCCCCACCTTTGCTGGTGTGTGGCTTTCCTGTCTTTACTTTCTTCCCTGTCCAACTTAAATTCCAGGGTCTCCCACTGGCACCAGTGTTTGCAAATGTCCCCAAATTCCTTGCTCGTTTCCCCTGTCTGCTGTGACAAGACAGCAGCTGTCGGCTTTGTTTGGCCCTACACTCAAGGCTGAGTATTCCTGAATTACAAACCACCCATCCAGGCACAGTGGTGAGACTGAGTGTCTGCCAGCCTCAGGTGGGCAGCCGCCTCGCTGCTCTGGAGAGCTCGCTCTCAGACAGCGCTGTCCGTGCTCCCAGCCCCAGTGAGTGGCCTGCTCCATGCTTCACTGAGAACGCATCAGTCCCTAGTCTGACGAGTCTGCCTCCAAAATCTCTCCGGAATATCTGCGCTTTGTCCTTCTCCAGGGCCACCCCCCCATCCACCACGATGAGTTACCGCTTCTGGACAACCGCTGCGGCCACCGACAGCCCGTTTCCACTGACCATCAGCTCTGCAGAGCAGCCGACACACAGACACAGACTCTTGTCAGTCCCTGCGTCTTCCTTTCTCTGCAGCGGCCTCTGCTGTCTGTAGGATAAAGACACCCGCTCTCGCCTCCGAGGCGCTGTGTGGTTGGCCTCTGTTGAGCTCTCTGCTTTTCTCGCCGTGCGGCTGCTTTCGGTTCCCAAGACACCCAGGTTCTGTCTTCCCTCCTGGCCGTTCTTCCTCCTGCACCGCGTCACCTCCCTCTCTTCTCCCTGACCCCCTCTGCCCCCCATCTGGGTCTCCTGCCAGCCCCTCACAGCGGAAGGTACCTTGTCCTCTCCTTGAGAGCCGCGACCGCAGTTTCGGTTACACATTCGCCTCAGTGTGTGTCTCATGAGCCCCTCGAGGGCAGCAGGCAAGCCTCTGCTTCACTGCCATGTGCCGCAACGGTCACAGGGGCTGGTCCATCGCTTGGCAGTGGTGCCAAGAAATGTTTTTCTAGCAGGTGAGTGGCTTTCCAAGCACAAAGGCTCTAGACTGAGCATACTGATTTCATTCGCTGTGTACCAGCTATTGTTCTAGGCATGGGGTATGTGAACAGAGTCCCTGTTCACAGGGGACTTCCATCTTAAGTCCCCGTTAAGATGGGGCTTCCATCTTAATTCATTGCTACCAAATGATTCATCTGTTTACTTTTTTTTTTTTAATCCCAGAGGAAACTTGAAGATGCCAAATCTCAGGCGCAGGTTCTGGGCTTAGATAAAGAACTGAAGAAACTAAAGAAGGCTGTGGCCGCCTCTGATAAGATAGCCACGGCTGAGCTCAACATCGCCAAAGGCCAGCTCAAGTCCCTTCATGGAACCGTTGTGAAGATTAACCAGGAGCGTGCAGAGGTGAGTCCCCACGCACAGAACAAGTGTCCCCAAGACTGCCCTGTCAGAACACCTGGCCGCTTGTCTCAGTGATCTCCCATTAGACACTTCGGCTGTTTGGTCAAGTTGTCTGTTTCTCTAAAGGCCTGATGATGGCCCTCCCCCATCACAGCCCTGCCATGGGTGTGGTGTTCTAATGAGTCCCCAGAGAACCATCAAATGGAGCGAACCATCCTTACCTCAGAGGGTAGGGGTCTGCTGAGGGAGGCCGCTGCCAGCACACACCTAAGCAGAAGTCTTCAGGCCTGCGGCAGCATCATCCTTCTGAACCTCAGCCCTCTCCTCCTGTATAGAGGATCATGTGTCTCTCACAGGGTTATTATGAGTCCTGACCGAGACAAGTCTCACAGCCTTTACAGGATGCAAACGCTGATGCGACTCAGACCGCAGGTCGTGGGAGGGAAGCCTGTCCACGGAGTCCTGCCAGTCGTGGAGGACTGTAGAGCAGGGCAGGAAAGTCAGGCACTGCTTCTCTGATGTGGCTCCCTGCCCACCTGGAACCCACAGAGGGGCTGGGGGGCTGCCAATGATGGGTAGGTGAGGTGGGGCCTGGCACCTCCTGTTCATGGGGTGGTTGGGCATGAGAGCTGATGAGAGCAGAGACTGAGTCTGGGAGGGAGAGATTTCAGAAAGAAGACAGCCCGCAATATGGTGGTGCCTTCCCCATGCCTCCATCCCAGCAGGACCTGCAGGAGACAGAGAGGTTCAGCAGGAAAGCAGCACAGGCCGCGAGGGATTTGACCCGAGCAGAAGCGGAGATCGAACTCCTGCAGAACCTTCTTGGGGAGAAAGAGGAGCAGGTCAGTGCTGGGAACCCCGGGACACCGCCTCCTTCTCGGGTCCTTATCAGTTCCTGAGCGACTGAATTACTGTAGGGGCCCTCTCAGAGAATTTTGAGGTACCGTCAGTAGTCAGTCAGCACTTGATCCTCTGCTGTGTGCCAAGCATTGCATGGTTTAAATGTCCGGAGTAATGGGATTCCTATTAGCAAAGTAGATGTGAAAAATCAGAGGATTATAATCATACTGCAAGGAGAAGTGCATCTGGAAAAGAATATTCATTGGCAACTTGGCATATGTGGTTTTTTTTAACAGCTTCGAATTGAGATGGAGAAAGTAGAGATAGGCACCCGAGGAGCCAGCTCACAGGTGCTGGAAATTGAGAAGTTGAACGAGACTATGGAGAAGCAGAGGAGAGAGGTCGCAAGGCTGCGGGACCTGCTGGACCTCAGCGGGGCTGGTACAGTACTGGGCTTCGGCTTTAAGATCAGATCATTCTGCTGGCTTTTTCCCTTCAGTAGATCTATTTGTTACTGATCAAGCCCATGCTTGATTTATAGAGCTGGAGTAATTAGCTTAATGAATAATCAACTTTTTCCATTGTATGTAAGTGCAGTATCAAGGGACTTGATTACAAAGAGAGAAGAGATTCATTTTTGTATTTTCAAAAGAAAGAATGTTTATGAATCTGTTTCCTTCTCTGGCTCGCTTTCTAAGTAAGCAGCAGTAGAATATGTCTGTCCTCTTAAGGGTCAGCAGACCCTCACTGCCAGAGGACAGCTGCGAGGCATCGGCTCTCAGGGAGCCACGGTCGTGTTCTGAGAGAGAAAGGAGGCAGGTGATGTCATGCCCGACTCATGGAGTGACTTTCCTTGACAGATAACAGAGGAGGCATTGAAAGTATTTTGGAAGAAATTGCTGAGCTCCGATGGGAAGTCTCTCACCAGAATGATCTCATCACCAGCATGGCGGACCCTTTGAGAAGACGAGGCTACTGGTACTTTATGCCACCACCACCATCAAAAGTAGGAAGTCTGTGTTGTTGGGAATATATACCAAATTTTCTCTAAGAAAGTAACGAAGTTGCCTTCCCTAAATCGGTGATCAGATGTCAAGAACATAGGCTAAGCCATGTGTTGAGGTCCTGAAGTGTTTACATGGAGACGGAAATGGGGCATTCCCAAGGGACGTGGCGGTTGCCCACTCATGCCCAGGTGGTATGTGGTCCTAGAATAAGGGTCCTGTAAAGGAGATAAGTGACTTGAGCCCAGAGCCTGTTGAAACTGCTGAGGCAGAAAACTAGGCACCTGGATTTCATCTCCTTTTAGCAGACTTTCAGTCGGTGCTTCCTGAGGTCTAGGTCAAGTGCGAGACTTGGGTGGGAAGCCATGGTGAATGACTGTCCCTGCCCGTGAAGAGTTCATGAGCTGGGAAGGAACACAGTTACACCAGTGTGATTATAAAACAGTGACACACGCGTTTGACAGTAGACTAGACTTCTCTGCCCCTGCTGCAGAGAATTACAAATTTATCTCGTGGGAATGTTTAGGAAAGAACAGGGTGTGAAGCGAGCGCTGACAGATCCTCCCAGGGTGTGCTCTCAGGAGCGAGGGGCAGCACAAGCACGAGGAGGGCTGGGTTAGCCGTGGCAGGGAGCCTCGCGGGGCCTGAGGGTGGGATGGGGACAGTGAAAGGTAAAGGAGATTGGGGCCACGATTTCTTTTTATAGGGACTTCAAAATCCCCTACACTTAATTACGTAGGCCTTGGGAAACTGCGGTTGTGTGCACTACAACAGCTCTGGTTTCGGAGGAATGGTCTGGCAGAGTGTGCAGGCTAGACGTGTGGTGCGTGAGCTGCTCTGTGTGGGGTTGTTGGAACTCATTCTAGCGCAGTGGAGCTGAGGAGAGGCGGACTGAGGGGGGGCCAGTGGGCAGAGTGAAGGTGTGCGGCCCGAACGTGGAGCAGGAGAGGCCCTCCTCCAGGGCCGAGAGCGACATCCTGCTGGCATCCGCTGACAGCCACAGTCAGGAGAAGCAGCCCTAACCTGCAGGGATCCCAGGGCCATGTGGACTTCACCAGAACCCCAGGAGCAGAACCTAAAATCCTCCTCCCAGATCTCTAAAGGAAGCCAGACATCTTGGCACAACCAGGGCCACGGGTGGAAGCAATGTAAGTGGGAGCAGAGCCCGAGTTGGATGGGGGTTTGGAGGGTCGGCCTGCAGCTGGGAAGGAGGAGGAGCATAACAGCAGAGCTCCAGGGCCAGGCCCGGCTCCCAGCACCGCAGGAGATGGAGATCCAGGGGGCCTGGGGAGCACCTGGTTTCCTGGATCTTACTTGCCGGGCCACCGGGGACGAGGCAAAAGAAGAGAAACCACCAGGAAAGATGAGTACGGGGGCCGGGAAGCTGACACCCATGCAGGTTGTGTGGCCCTGTGAGCACGTCTCATGTCTCCTGTGAGACTGAGGATTCTGACGTAGGAAGAGAAACCAGTTCTTTGTCGGCTTTGAGGTAGACTGTGACCTTTCTCCACACCAGTCTTTTTATTTTTAAGAGAGGCTGTGCTCTCCTGTCGTTCGTTCAGGTTTCCAGCCATAGTTCCCAGGCCACTAAGGACTCTGGTGTCGGGCTGAAGTGTGCAGCCTCGACTCCTGTTCAAAAACCACAGCAGGATGGGAAGGAAGACGGCGCCCCTCCAGCTGCCTCGGGATACTGGGTGTATTCTCCCATCAGGAGCAGGTTACGTAAATCGTTTTCAAATAAAGGTGAGTCAGATCACATCCGGGAAGCAGCATTTCTCTTGCCTGATTAATGACTTTTGGTCCCCTGAAATCCATAAAGTGCAGCCCAGTCTCTCAGCTTGCTCTGTAGGCCCTCTGTGACCTGCTCTTGGCCAGTGACCCCTGGCCTCACTTCCAGTCATTTTCCCACCTGTCAGCCTTATCTGGCTGCATGCTGTGCTTCTCACACCTCCATGTGTGAACCCCTCTGTTCGGAATGTTCTACTCCTTCTTTTCTCTCCCAAACTATTCCTGCTCATCATGACTCCAGCAAGACCCAGGTCCTCAAGAAGCACTCTTTTTCTGGAACCTTCCTCCTCGCTGCCTTACCCAGGCGCACTGAGCAGCTCCCCTGTGCTCCTGGCATGTGGCAGTTTACATCCTTGTCTCCTGGCGTTAGTTATCTCAACTGGAGTGAAGTGTCACAGGTCTGCTGCCAGAGCCCCGAGGAAAGAGTCGGACCCGCGCCCACCCCGCCTCTTCACTGAGTAGCTCTGTCATCCTAGGCAAATTGTTGAGCTGCTCTCAGACTGTTAATCTGTAAAATGGGAATATTGTATCCTGAGAATGTGTTCATTCAGGAGATCGAGTGCCTGCTGTGTGCCTGGTTCTCTGTCATCAGTGATAAACGCACCCAGTTCTCGCTTACTGGAGAGATAAGTAAGCAGACCGCCGCCTGAGAGAGGCTGTGTGTCCTGACAGTGGGGGAGCGTGGAGCTGTGGGTCTCAGAGCACGTCTCTGCTGGCCTTCCTGGAACACGGAGCAGGCACCCAGATGTTGCTGGATGATGAGTGAATGAAGACGGGTTGGGGGGAAGCAGACCAGTGGGTAGGTGTCAGAGAGACTCAGGTTCACCTGGTGAGAAGAGTTGGAGTCCGTTCTGGTCCACTTTTCAAAACTGCTTCTGACCGTCCTTACAGAGGTTGCTTTTTGCCTCTCTGATACCGTGGCCCACTTAAGTGCTGCCGATGTCTGCTCAGCCTGTTGACCTAGTAAGCCACGGGAATAAGACATGCTCCTGTGCTTCTGTTCAAGACGCGGACAGCGGAGGAGAGAGCCAGGAGGAGAGCGAGCCCACCGACCACGCCGCCCACCCGTTTGTCCCCCCCGCCGGATACCTGATGTACACCGTGTTCCCCGACGGCGCTCCTGTACCGCAGGGCATGGCCCTCTACGCGCCGCCGCCTCCCCTGCCCAGCAGCAGCCGACCTCTCGCCCCCGGCACTGTCGTCTATGGCCCGCCTCCTGCCGGCGCCCCCGTTGTGTATGGGCCCCCACCCCCAAGCTTCTCTGTCCCCCTGATCCCCACGGGCGTGCTGCACTGCAACGTCCCGGAGCACCACGACTTAGTAAGTGGGGGCACGAGGGCCCTGCCCACACTGCTCGCGTGGGAGGCCGCCCTGGAGTCGGCCACCCGTGCAAGGCTTACAGCCCAGAAGTGGCTGGGATGTTTAGGCGGGTGTTTAGAGCCGAGCAAACATTCTGTTACTAAAATACTGTTCTGGTCAGAAGTTAGGGTACCAGATCACTCTGTGGACCTAGTTTAATCATTTTATAAGAAAAATGCTTTCAGCCCAGATATTAGCCATTTTTAAAGAAAGCTTATTATACATGTTTCTGTTGACGAGTACTGCGTGAATGCGTATGTATCGGTGTGTGCTTGCGTAGTCGCTTCAGTGGTGTCCTGCTCTGCGGCCAGGCACATACCAGGGCCTGCCTGTACTTGTGCACACACGTGCACGCATGTGTTTGTGTGTGAGCACGTGTGAGAGCAGCACATAGGAAGGCTTTGCTGGGATCCCCCCTCGGTGGTGAGGCTAATGATTATGCTTTCTTTTCAGAGTTCTCTTCTTATTGTGCCCGTAATTTTGTGTTCTGTTTTTCCTACTTAATGTTACAAGCATTTTCCCCATGGTTTTCATAGACATTTTTAAGCAGTATTTTAAGGACTGTGTAACATTTCTTAATTTGTAGCCAGTGTAGTTCATTTAACTTTGTATAAATGTTACTGTATTTCATATTTTTCCTCCAGGCAAAATTCAAGAAATGATTCCTTCCTAGTCCCTAGCTTACTTTCCAGGCTTTTGGCATGAAGGAAATAAAATGCATTACAAGCACTTCCTTCAAACTCAGGAGACCTGGGTCCTGATTTTCCCTAGCTCCTGATTCTTTCCTCTTCCTCTCAGCAAACCCAAAGGAGGATAAAGAACTCTGGCACCTGGGTGTGAAGCCAGCAGCCCAGGTTTGATTGGCCAGCCTCGCTTCAGAGGGACTGTGGATGTTTACATGGTCAGAAACAGTCCTTGCTCTTGTTAACCTGCAGTTCTTTAGTGCACAGTTTTTGTAACAATTCTGTTGGCTCAGCATTTGTTAATCTCTTAAACTGGCTCTTTGACCCTCCACTAGTACCCAGCTGTTTATATGGTTCCCAGGTGTGCCTTTATATCTCCTATGTTTGTACATTACTTCTTCAGCTTAGATATTTCCTGTTTGATTTATTCTTCAAAACCAAGCAGAGCACCCTTTCCTCTAAGTAGCCTTTTCATCCGACTCCCCTCCCATGTGCCCAGAGGAGGGAGAGACGAGTGTGTCTGTGTCTTCTGTCAGATGCTAAACCCTGGGGTTCAGGACCCCAAGGAGGTGCCTGGTGACTGTCAATTGGTCAGCCACAGCTGGACGGACGGAAGAGTCATAAAATCTCTTGGTCCCTCCATTTCATCTATGACATGTGAAGAAGTTGGCTTGACTTAATTTTTCTTTTCAAACTGAAGTCTTAGGAAGCTACTACTATCTTCAGAGCATAGATACCACTTTAACCACAGTTCATTTCAGTTTGGGTCAGGAAAAAAGGGAAAGGTCATGTGATATTTCAGGACTCCATTTTTTTCTTTATTCAGGAGAATGAGGTTTCTAGATTGGAAGATATAATCCAGCATTTAAAATCAAAGAAGCAGGAACAGATGAGAGTTTCCAAGCGGCAGTCTGAGAGAGAACTGGAAGAACTGCACCATAATATTGATGAACTTCTGCAAGAGAAGAAAGACTTAGAACACGAAGTAGAAGAGCTACATAGAGCCATCCAGAAACATCAACAGCGACAGTAATTATTAGCCATTTTATTTTTATAATTAAGATGAATTAGTCCATCGACATAACCAAAACCAGTACTGTCCAATAGCACTTTGTGTGACCTTGGGAATGTTTGAGACCTGTCCCATCCAGAACAGTAGCCTTAGCCATGTGTGGTTATTGAGGACTTGAAATGTGGCTAATGAAACTGGGGAACAGAATTGAAGTTAATTTAATAGCTACGAGGTGATTTCCAAGTTCTCGTGGCTGATAAGCCACGTCAGCTTCTCTTAGGGCCCCTCTTGGAGATGGCCACCCCTCGCCGTTATCCTCCGCACTCCGCTGTCCCTCCGCTCCCCTAGGCATCCAGCTGCTCTCCAAGCCCCACTGACGCTATACACAAAGAGCTCTCAAAACCGGTCCCCTTCTTTCATCTTTGCTGCCCTGGCCTTCAGTCACTCTTATCCTAGGTCAGGTTTTCCAGGTCTGGTCTCTCCGCTCTGCCCTACCCTTGACATGGCTGCAGACCTGACTGTGCCTGCTCCCATGTGGCTCTCGTTCCCACCAGCGGACAGACTGCTCTCCAGGTTCTGAACCCCGCCTCTTTTTTCCACCTTTCTCTTCCCGCACAGTGTTTATTCTGGCCCTGCACACTTGGCTGCAGTTTCCCCGAACACCACCTTTTCTCCTGCCTCCCCACCTTTGCGTCCACTGTCTTACACCTGCCATGGCTTCCCAACCTGCCCCACACAACTCCAGTGTGTCTTTCCAGGTGAAGGGCAGGGATCCCTTCTGATGCAAGAGGGTTCTCATCTCAGGCTCCCCAGTTAAGAGCTGGCAACACTGGGTGCAGTGCTGTTCATACTGTGTTGTAAGATACCCAGGGGGGCAGGCGCAGGGCCTCCCCCTGTGCCCCGGTGTCTGGCATGGGGTTCGTTAGCTCATGTAGTATCTGCTGCATGGGTCAGTGACGTGGAAGCCCGTCTTTGGCACTAGACCGTGAATTATGACAGTTCCTCAGTTTTTGTCCGTTTAGCCAGATCGGCCCTCGTGCCAGGGTTGGGGAAAGACCTATAGGAGACATTGAGGGGGTAAGGTACGGTCTCTGCCTTTTAGGAGCAAATGCGAGAGTGACTAGCAGACCTGGCAGGAGAAAGCAGGCCCGCGAAGGCTGGGACTAGGCGTCTGAAGGCTTACAGGGCGGCTATTTTGGTTTTGTAGGTGTATGTGAGGGGTGAAGTTTTGAGGGGGATGCAGGCCAGTGGAACAGCCACTTCTTTTCCTAGTTATAAAAATAAATGATCATTTGGGGGAATTTGGATAACACAAAAATGGTCAAAGAAGAAAGTACAAAATTTTAAAAAGTAAAAATCTAAAGACAAACTGTTAATATGGTAAGTTTATTTTCATGTTTTTCTGTGTAGATAGTCCTGTTTTCAAGCAATTTTGACTTTAGCCTTGCGTTACTAAGTCCTGTGTTATGCTTTTTGATTTGTCACATATTGTCACCATAATTTTACTCTAGCAGAAATGTAGAATAATTTTGAGGGAAATGGATGGTTGCCTTGGGAATGGCTTGCTTTATTTGTATACCACAGAAGAATTGAAGTATTAGCATTGTCTTGACTAAGTGCTGATTAAAAAAAAAAACTTTAAAAGGACAAAACAGCAGCATCATACATTATACATACTGTTCACATATTGTCAACAGTATGCCACGTTGAACAAAAATATGGTAAACATAACCTTGAACTTAGGTATACACAGACCTTGAACCAAGGTAAACATAGACCTTGAGCTTAATCAGATGTAGCTGTCTGTCCCATCCCCTCTCGTATAAAATTAGAAAATCACCATGCATCTTTTTATCACTAGGCTGTAAGTATCGATACGGTCACATTTAAAATCTCTCTGTGTTATGTATGTGAATTTTTTTAGAGACTTCATTGATGGAAATGTTGAGAGTCTTATGAATGATCTAGAAATAGAAAAATCACTTAAGCACCATGAAGATATTGTAGATGAAATTGAGTGCATCGAGAAGACTCTCCTGAAACGTCGAGCAGAGCTCAGGGAGGCGGACCGACTGCTGGCGGAAGCCGAGAGTGAACTTTCATGCACAACAGAGAAGGTATGTGCTGTTGTGCTTGGAGGGGGTGACTTCCTGCCGACAGCAGGATGAGTTAGAGAGGGAAGGTGCAAGAGCACAGCTGTCAGAGTCAGGCTGCACTCTGCCGGTGAGGGAGCCGCAGGGATTTGGGCGAGTCACTGAAGTCTCCGGGCTTTGCTTTCCTCAACTGTAAATTCAGGTGAAGAAAACCTAAGCTGAGGAACTTCCCTGGTGGTCCATTGGTTAAGAGTCTGCCTTCCAGGGCAGGGGACGCAGGTTCGATCCCTGATCAGGGAGCTAGGATGCAATGTGCCGTGCAGCAGCTAAGCCCGCACGCTGCGCTGAACCTCAGTGAAGCCCGGCACAGCAGGGCAGAGCCTAGGCTGTTCAGTACGGTGCCATGGAGCGGTGCATTTAAAGCTCCTGGAGGCCATCTAGTTCCTGACACACCCCGCCTCCTCATCCTGTGTGTGTTTTAAAAAGGACTTGGGCTGGAATGTTTCTGAAATGGGTTAATCTTACATTCTTACAACAATGGACCTCACAGTCAGACTCTTAGCTTATTCTCCAAGTTGATAGCTGATGTAAAATCAACTGTCTTTTGGCCTGAGGAAATATTCTTGGGACTTAAACACAGAGTGAGTTGGGGCAGGAAGGAGCTGCCTTTACTGAGCCCCTCTGTGCCACACGCTGGCTGCTTTATAAATACCTCTTCCTTCAACTTTCCTGGCAACCCTGTTAGATTCTCAGATGTGACTCGCAGAGGCTGGTCTAGCCTGTGGTCACACAGCTCAAGTCCTGCCTCACCAAAAGAGCTTTTTAGCTAGATGGGAATTCCAGGGTTAAAAAAAAGTCCCTTATCCATATGGGGCACCTAAGGAACTACTATTTTTATATTGTTGTTTTATCATGGACCAATTTGAATGAATAGAAATCTGTTAGCCAGGAGCTGAAGTGAAGGATTTATGAAAGAAATTCTGAGTGGTGGCTTTATAATGGTGGGAAAATGTCCTCATCTTCTTTTCAGATAATCAGTTACCTCTCCTGTCACATGGGTAGGTCACTCTGAGAGCAAATAGGTGTGAGCAGGACCAGAGGAAAATCTATTGGTGGTGTATAAAAGATTACCGAGAGCAGCAGTTGGCACAGGGAGGAAGTGAACCTGGGTTTAGGCTAGTAAGCTCTCCTGCTTCATCCTCCCAGCACAACTCAGGGAGGCAGCCTGCCCAGGAGGAAGAGGGAAGGAGAAAGTGCTGCATTGTGTGAGGAATGCGCCAGACTTGTTAGAGCCTGACATGCCCGGAGATGAAGAACTGCTTAGGGACAGGCCGCCTTTCCCTGGCGGGTGATGAGTTTTGTCCAGTGGTTTGCTGATAAATATGGTCGAAACTGGCCGTCCACAGTGGACAGAAGTGTGGTGAGGTATTTAGCTCTTCAGGAGCCAGCCACACCCTCTCGCACCCACACCAAGTGTTTGCTAAGGTGAGCTTCACATGCAGACACCTGACCCAGTGCAGCTGAGAGACAGTGTTCTCGCTGAACCCTGAGTTGCTGCTCAGCGAGTTCTGATGACACTCTGTTTTTGGATCTCTCATGACATTGTTTTTAAGCCCCTTATTTTAGACAGAAAAAGAAACCAAGCTGATAGAAAAAAATAAAAATGCTATTTTTGCCAAATCTTGTATAGGAAGGTTTTCAAATACTTGAGAAGCATTAAATATTTGATTCCCAGTCAGAATGTGGTCCACTGGAGAAGGGAATGGCAAACCACTTCAGTATTCTTGCCTTGAGAACCCCATGAACAGTATGAAAAGGCAAAAAGATAGGACACTGAAAGATTAACTCCCCAGATCGGTAGGTGCCCAGTATGCTACTGGAAATCAGTGGAGAATAACTCCAGAAAGAATGAAGGGATGGAGCCAAAGCAAAATTGATGCCCAGTTGTGGATGTGTTTGGTGATACAACCAAGGTCCGATGCTATAAAGAGCAATATTGCATAGGAACCTGGAATGTTAGTTCCGTGAATCAAGGCAAATTGGAAGTGGTCAAACAGGAGATGGCAAGAGTGAACATCAACATTCTAGGAATCAGAGACCTAAAATGGACTGGAATGGGTGAGTTTAACTCAGATGAGCGTTATATCTGCTACTGTGGGCAGGAATCCCTTAGAAGAAATGGCGTAGCCAGCATAGTCAACAAAAGAGTCCGAAATGCAGTACCTGGATGTAGTCTCAAAAATCACAGAATGATCTCTGTCCATTTCCAAGGCAAACCATTCAATATCATTGTAACCTAAGCCTATGCCCCAACCAGTAATGCTGAAGAAGCTGAAGTTGAACGGTTCTATGAAGATCTACAAGATCTTTAAGAACTAACACCTAAAAAGATGTCCTTTTCATTATAGGGGACTGGAATGCAAAAGTAGGAAATCAGGAAACGCCTTGAGTAACAGGCAAATTTGGCCTTGGAGTACAGAATAAAGCAGGGCAAAGGCTAATAGAGTTTTGCCAAGAGAACGCACTGATCATAGCAAAAACCCTCTTCCAACAACACAAGAGAAGACTCTACACATGGACATCACCAGATGGTCAACACTTAAATCAGATTGATTATATTCTTTGCAGCCAAAGATGGAGAAGCTCTATACAGTCAGCAAAAACAAGACCGGGAGCTGACTGTGGCTCGGATCATGAACTCCTTATTGCCAAATTCAGACTGAAATTGAAGAAAGTAGGGAAAACCACTAAACCATTCAGGTATTACCTAAATTAAATCCCTTATGATTATACAGTGGAAGTGAGAAATAGATTTAAGGGACTAGATTTGATAGAGTGCCTGATGAACTATGGACGGAGGTTCATGACATTGTATAGGAGACAGGGATTAAGACCATCCCCAAGAAAAAGAAATGCAAAAAGGCAAAATGGCCGTCTGAGGAGGCCTTACAAATAGCTGTGAAAAGAAGAGAAGTGAAAAACAAAGGAGAAAAGGACAGATATTCCCATTTGAATGCAGAGTTCCAAAGAATAGCAAGGAGAAATAAGAAAGCCTTCCTTAGCGATCAGTGCAAAGACATAGAGGAAAACAACAGAACGGGGAAGACTAGAGATCTCTTCAAGAAAATCAGAGATACCAAGGGAACATTTCATGCCAGTATGGGCTCGATAAAGGACAGAAATGGTATGGACCTAACAGAAGCAGAAGATATTAAGAAGAGGTGGCAAGAATACACAGAAGAACTGTACAAAAAAGATCTTCACGACCCAGATAATCATGATGGTGTCATCACTCACCTAGATCTAGACATCCTGGAATGTGAAGTCAAGTGGGCCTTAGGAAGCATCTCTACAAACAGAGCTAGTGGAGGTGATGGAATTCCAATTGAGCTATTTCAAATCCTAAAAGATGATGCTCTGAAAGTGCTGCACTCAATATGCCAGCAAATTTGGAAAACTCAGCAGTGGCCACAGGACTGGAAAAGGTCAGTTTTCATTCCAGTCCCAAAGAAAGGCAATGCCAAAGAATGCTCAAACTACCACACAGTTGTACTCATCTCACACGCTAGTAAAGTAAAGCTCAAAATTCTCCAAGCCAGGCTTCAGCAATACGTGAACTGTGAACTTCCAGATGTTCAAGCTGGTTTTAGAGAAGGCAGAGGAACCAGAGATTGAATTACCATCATCCAATGCATCATTGAAGAAGCAAGAGAGTTCCAGAAAAACATCTATTTCTGCTTTATTGACTATGTCAAAGCCTTTGACTGTGTGGATCACAATAAACTGGGGAAAATTCTTGAAGAGATGGGAATACCAGACCATCTCTGTCTCTTGAGAAACCTGTATGCAGGTCAGGAAGCAACAGTTAGAACTGGACATGGAACAACAGACTGATTCCAAATAGGGAAAGGCGTACGTCAAGGCTGTATATTGTCACCCTGCTTATGTAACTTATGTGCAGAGTACATCATGAGAAATGCTGGGCTGGAAGAAGCACAAGCTGGGATCAAGATTGCAGGGAGAAATACCAATAACCTCACATATGCAGACAACACCACCCTTATGGCAGAAAGTGAAGAGGACCTAAAAAGCTTCTTGATGAAAGTGAAAGAGGAGAGTGAAAAAGCTGGCTTAAAGTACTCAACATTCAGAAAACTAAGATCATGGCATCTGGTCCCATTACTTCATGGGAAATAGATGGGGAAACAGTGGAAACAGTGTCAGACTTTATTTTTCTGGGCTCCAAAATCACTGCAGATGGTGACTGCAGCCATGAAATTAAAAGATGCTTACCTCTTGGAAGGAAGGTTATGACCAACCTAGACAGCATATTGAAAAGCAGAGACATTACTTTGTCAACAAAGGTCCATCTAGTCAAAGCTCTGGTTTTTCCAGTAGTCATGTATGGATGTGAGAGTTGGACTATAAAGAAAGCTGAGTGCCGAAGAATTAATGCTTTTGACCTGTGGTGTTGGAGAAGACTCTTGAGAGTCCCTTGGACTGCAAGGAGATCCAACCAGTCCATCCTAAAGGAGATCAGTCCTGGGTGTTCATTGGAAGGACTGATGTTGAGGCTGAATCTCCAATACTCGGGCCACTTCATGTGAAGAGTTGACTCACTGGAAGAGACTCTGATGCTGGGAAGGATTGGGGCAGGAGGAGAAGGGGACGACAGAGGATGAGATGGTTGGATGGTATCACTGATTCGATGGACATGTGTTTGGGTGGACTCTGGGAGTTGGTGATGGACAGGGAGGCTTGGCGTGCTGCAGTTCATGGGATTGCAAAGAGTCGGACATGACTGAGCCACTGAACTGAACTGAGTCATTATTAAATTATCCTTAGATTCATGGAATTTTACTTAAGATAATATCAAGAGTAAAGGCATTTGTTCACTTTTTTCTTCTCTTTTTAAATTTTTTTTTGGGGGGAGGTGGTGGTTTTGGTTTAGATAAGTTTTAAGTGAAAAAAATAACAATACTACAGATTATTTTTAAATAGAAGATCATCTACCATCTCACCACCCTCAAATTACTATTTTTAATTTTGCAAAGCCTTTCTCTTTGCTGGTAAGATACAGTTTTATAGAGTCGCTCTTACAGTGCTTGTACCACTTTAAATTTGTTTTTTTCAGTCAACATTTTATCATTAACGTTCTTTAATGTTCCTCCCTTGTCATCTTAGTTTAAAGACTACAGTGTTCCATTGTGTTGATGTATTATCACTTGCCGAATCAGTGATTTTTCAAGTCTTGTATTATCTCAGTATACAGTGCTGCTGCTGCTAAGTCGCTTCAGTCATGTCCGACTCTGTGTGACCCCACAGACCGCCGCCCACCAGGCTCCCCGTCCCTAGGATTCTCCAGACAAGAACACTGGAGTGGGTTGCCATTGCCTTCTCCAGTGCATAAAAGTAAAAAGTAAAAGTGAAGTCGCTCAGTCGTGTCTGACTCCTAGCGACCCCATGGACTGCAGCCTACCAGGCTCCTCTGTCCATGGGATTGTCCAGGCAAGAGGACTGGAGTGGGGTGCCGTTGCCTTCTCCGCAGTATACAATAAGCAGTTTTATATAGCGATTCTTCTGGATTCTTTGAGAACTGGCAGGTCAAAGTGAATGAACATTTTTATCAGTCTTTCTGTATTGTTGTTTTCCAAGAGTTGTGCCAATTTACAATACTAATAGTTGTGAGCGAATATTGCAGCTGAATTGCTTTTAATGACAGTTTCTTTTCTAGACAAAAAATGCTGTTGAAAAGTTCACTGATGCCAAGAGGAATTTGTTGCAAACTGAAAAAGATGCTGAGGAGTTAGAAAGGAGAGCTCAGGAAACAGCTGTTAACCTTGTCAAAGCTGATCAGCAGCTCAGGTAGGCAGAGTCCCTCAGCCACTGATATACCCTGTGAGATGAATGGGAATTTTGATTCTCAGAGGATGGTAATTGCTTTAGGATAAATAACACGTCAAGTCTAAGGAGTCTGGGGGACATAAGGCGATGTGTTTCAGATTGTTGCAGGCTGACACACAGGATCTGGAGCAGCACAAAATCGAGCAAGAAGAAATCTTGAAAGAGATAAACAAAGTTGTTGCCACAAAAGACTCAGACTTCCAGTGTTTAAACAAGAAGAAGGAGAAACTAACAGAAGAGTAAGTACGGCCTCTGCCCAGCTTCACAGGGCTTGTGCTGGACGAGGGCTCTTGGGGCTCAATCTGCCTACCGGTTTGCTCTAGTACTGCTGGTGCTTTGTAGGCTGCAGAAGCTGCAGAAAGACATCGAGACCGCAGAACGCACTGAGGGTCATCACCTGCAGGTCCTCAAAGAGTCGGAGACCCTCCTGCAGGCCAGGAGGGCAGAGCTGGACAGGCTGAAGAGCCAGGTATGGCGGCAGACACCTCGAAAACCAGTTCATGCTGCTGGGAAGCCTCCGTTCGTGTTATGATTATAAAAATGATATGTATTTGATTGTGGAAAAGACTGGAAAATGCATAATAAAGTACGAATGAGGCTATATATCCTAGCAGATAAGAATAGAGTCTAACCCAAATTTGAATCTCAATACAAAACCTTGTTGAATGAGTGAGTCTCAAAACATGATATGTTCTGAGATCATTTATGTTAAATGTGTGTACAAATACTTGTGTTTGAATTTTTAGTCTCTGCCAAAGTGCAAACATGGCCAGCTGATAACGGAGGGCAGCGAATGTGTTCTGTTTCCTTCCTTTCACATATCTGCATTTTCTCTTTTTCTGTAACTGAATATGTATTGCCCTTAAAATTGTAAGCTTTCAATTTACAAAACGAGTAAATTTCTTAAATCCCTACTGAACTTTCATTGCCAGGGTGGTGTCAGTTGGGATGAAGTACAGATAAGGAAGTTCTTTGAAAACCACCACCTGCGGGATGATCATTGTTCCCGTGGTATTGTTTTTGCTGTGATTTGAGTGAGCTCAGAGCCTTCCTGGCTCTTGCAGCTAAGATAACTAAAGTTAGACTACCACCTCCACACAACGTTTGGGGGCACTGAATCTTCTCCATCTCAGCACTTTTGTCTAGCTGTGTGTTCTTTCCCTTTCCTTAACGCAGGTGGCAGGTCAGCAGCAGGAGATGGCTACCCTGGACAGACAGTTAGGGCATAAGAAGGAGGAGCTGCATCTGCTCCAGGGAAGCACGGTCCAGGCCAGAGCTGACCTCCAGGAGGCGCTGCGACTGGGGGAGGCTGAAGTGACAGAGAAATGCGGTCACATCAGGGTACGCGTCTCAGTGGTTTTTAGAGTCCTGGGCTTCTGTGGGTTTATTTCGAGATATTTTCAGTGGTTCCCCCAAAATGCGAACATGGATCCCTGAGCCCCGCCGCCCCGTCCCGTCAGCTTGGCCGCACGGGACTGCTGTGCGCAGCGGGCCTCCAGGCTGTTTCCTGGATGCGCCCGAGGTTTTCTCCCTCTGCGCTTCTCAGGCTGTTTCTTCAGGACTTTCCATTCTGGGAATGCCCAGATCTGACCTAGTTTTCATAGTTACAGCTTCACACCACTGAGGGACTTCCCTAACTTTTCCTGGAAGCAATTTATCTTGATTCTGAGTTTGGTAACACTGCACATTTCCTACAGAACCTTAGCCTTTCTTGATCATGTTTCTGTTCCTTGCCTTACTTCCCCAAAAGGTGCTAAAAGCCCCTTGAAGGCAGGAGATGTATTTGAATCAGCCCTTTTTCTCTGTAACACGCTGCCTTGCCCATAGTAAATAATTGCATATACATTTTGAATGTAGACATTGTGTTACTTTTTTACTTCTATTATAATAAAATATGTTAGTGTAAATACAGTGCTCTTCTTAATGTAAAACACAAAGACGAGCTTGTTTTCAAATGAGAATTTATATGTGAGACAGTTAATAACAGAACTTATTTTAAAGTATTTTCTATTCATAGAAAATACCAACTCAACTTGGTAGAGGTGAGTTGACTTTTTTCTTTTATTTTTTCCTTTGCGTAGGAACTAAAAGGTCTTCTGGAAGAACTGAGTTTTCAGAAAGGAGAAGTGAATGTCCAGATTAGTGAGAAAAAAAATCAACTTTTACTTATAAAGCAAGAAATTGAAAAAGAGGAAGAAAATCTTCAGGTAGTTTTAGGGCAGATGTCTAAACATAAAACTGGTAAGTTTAAAGTTTAACCTTATTTCTAATCAAAGAAAAGCAGATTATAAATGGAATATTTAAATTGACTGAAAGCAAAATAACCATTTTCATTGCTACCAGCGTGTGATGAAAGAAGACCACTTACAGGCTGTTGATTGAATTACAAAATGAAACAACCTCCCAGTGTCTTAAGCTGTTAAGATACACACCTGTTAAGCTTACTAGGTAGCCACTTCTAGTTATCTAGAGGGGGCAAGCATTTATGCACATCACAGCAATACTTATTTCTCCTTCTCAATTTTATTAAGCCTTAATTTCCTTGTTTTACAAATTAAGCTGAGTTACAGTAGAATTTATAATGACAGAATTTGGAAACATGACCAATTTAAAAACCATATTTTAACATTTAATGACATGCAAAAATGCTGATGAAAGAAGAGTGAAAATATAGACTAAAAACTAAACGTTGAAAGTAGTTCTAATTTGTTTTAAAATATCTGTTTGTGGGGACTTCCCTGACAGTCCAGTGATTAAGACTTCACCTCCCACTGCAGAGGGTACAGGGTTGATGCAAGTTCGGGAAGCTAAGATCCCACAGCCGAAAAACCAAAACATAAACTAGAAGCAGTGTTGCAGCAAATTCAATAAAGACTTTAAAGATGGTCCACATCAAAAAAAACTTAAAAAAGACTGTTAAAGTCTTAAGTGAAAGTCACTCAGTCGTGTCCGACTCTTTGTGACCCCTTAGACTGTAGCCCACCAGGCTCCTCTGTTGATGGAATTCTCTAAGCAAGAATACTAGAGTGGGTTGCCATTCACTTCTCCAGGGGATCTTCCTGACCAAGGGATCAAACTTGGGTCTCCCACAATGCAGGCAGATTTTTTACTGTCTGAGCCACCAAAATATTAAAAAAATAAAAGATGTGTGTGGGTGTGTGTGCATGCCTGCACATAAGCTTCTGGAAGGAAATCATCAAAGTGCTATTGCAATACTAATCATCTGTGGGTGGTAGGATAGTGATGGCTTTTTGTTTTTTCTTTTATACTTTTTTCAAATTTTCTATAATGAACAAATATTCTTATAATCATAAAAAGTAGTTAATATTTAGAAGTCTATATTTCAAAGGACAAAAGAATTGATATACAAATTTCACCTGATATAGTATGAAGTTTTTCTGTTTATTTTGATTTAAATTCTTTTAGGTAGGGTAAGTTCTTTTAGAACTAGATCTTTGTTGAATATTTGTTAAAATTTTTTCAGCAAATTAATGTTCAGCAATACTTTTAAAAGATTTTTTCATTCAGAATGTAATTACTTAGCTCCATTAGTTCATCACAACAAATATTTTATTGCCTATTGTTATATCAGCCAATAGCATTATTTTCTGTTTCATTTTGTAAATGTTTCCGCATTCATTCAATAGCCTGGACTATGCTTTGTTTCTGTTAGAACTTAAGAATATTCTGGACATGTTACAACTTGAAAACAATGAGCTGCAAGCTTTGAAGCTACAACATGACCAAAAGATGTCTGAGTTAGAGAAGACTCAGGTTGAAGTGCTGGAGGTAATAAACAAAGGCATCTTACTGGTGGCAAACCACACAGTCTTTCACCATTTGTACAGTTGATCCTCTTTTATCTTCTTTAGGAGAAACTGGAGTTGGAGAATTTGCAGCAGACGGCCCTGCGACAGAAAGGGGAAATCGAGTGGCAGAAGCAGCTCTTAGAGAGGGACAAGCGGGAGGCTGAGCGGGTGACTGCTGAGACCCGAGCATTGCGGCTGTGTGCTGAGTCTTTGTGCAAACAAAAGGAAGAGCTGGAAGAGGAGTGTGGCAGCTGGGAGAAGAAGCTGGCACAGGCCAGACGGTGAGAGCAGCAACAAATAAGGTCTTGCAGGAGCTTGCAAGGTCCCTTCTGGAAGGCTAAAGCTTTATAAGCACACTATAAAATTGGAAAAGGCAAAAAAAAATACAAAACACACCACAAACTCAACAGCACAGTGCAGCTTACCAGTAGCGTTTGGGTGTATTTTCCTTTTAGGCTTTTATTTTTCCCTTAACGCATTTGTTAAAATAACTTGTGATTTAAGTAAAACATTATATGCTTGGAATACGTGAGTCAGTGGAGAAATATACCTTGTTGTGGGCAGGAAGGCCCAATATTAACCCATTGTTAAGATTCAGTTCTCCTCAAATTGATCTGTAAATTCAAAACAATCACAATTAAAATCCCAACAGACTTTTTAAGTAGAAATTGGCCATCTGATCCTGAAATTCATATTGAAATGCAGAGGACCTAGACTATAAAACTTTAGATATGACACCAAAACAACTTTGATGAAGAATAAAAGTTTAGAGCTAACACTGTGACTTAAGACTGTATACAACCATGATAATAAAACACATGGCGTTGGTGTGGAGACAGGTAGATAGGTCAGCGCAACAGAACAGGAAGTCTGCAGGAGACCCACAACTAGGTGCACAGCCGATCTGACAAAGGTGCAGGATAGAGGAGAGGCGGCTTTGCAAAATGTGTTGCTGAAAGCACCGCAAAAATGAACCTTGATCTGTATTCACACTACGTATAAAAAATAACTCAAAATGGATCATAAACATAAATGTAAAACCAAAACATAAAACTTGTAAGAGAAAAAACATAGGTAAAAAAATCTTCGTGGCCTTGGGTTAGGCAAAAATTCCTTAGATAAGACGCTGAAAGTATGATCCATAAAAAAGTAAATTGATAAAATTGAACTTCATCAAAATTTAAAATTTCTGTTTCTTGAGAATTCCCTGGTGGTCCGTGGTTAGGATTCCATGTTTTCACTGCCAAGAGGGCGAGTTCAGCCCCTTACTGGGGAACGAAGATCCCACAAGCTGCACAATGTGGCTGAAAAAAAAATACTTATTTCTCAGAGGACACCGTCGAGACGACAGAAAGACGACTGCGACTAGGAGAGATCTTTGCGACTGTGCGTCTGATGAAGGGCTTGTACCCAGGATGCATATGCATGTATAATGAACTCTCAAAACTCAGGAATTAGAAAATGAAGGACCCAGTTTTTCATATAGGCAAAAATTTGAACATTTTATTTAAGAAAATATATGAATGGCAGATGAGCACGTGAAAAGATGCTCAGCATCATCAACAGTCAGTCAGTCCAGTCCCTCAGTCGTGTCCGACCCTTTGGGACCGCATGAACTGCAGCACACCAGGCCTCACTGTCCATCACCAACTCCCGGAGTCCACCCAAACCCATGGCCATCACATCGGTGATGCCATCCAACCATCTCATCCTCTGTCGTCCCCTTCTCCTCCTGCCCCCAATCTTTCCCAGCATCAGGGTCTTTTCCAGTGAGTCAACTCTTCACATCAGGTGGCCAGAGTATTGGAGTTTCAGCTTCAGCATCAGTCCTTCCAATGAACACCCAGGACTGATCTCCTTGAGGATGGACTGGTTGGATCTCCTTGCAGTCCAGGGGACTCTCAAGAGTCTTCTCTAACACCACAGTTCAAAAGCATCAGTTCTTCAGTGCTCAGCTTTCTTCACCATCCAACTCTCGCATCCATACATGACTACTGGAAAAACCATAGCCTTGACTAGACGGACCTTTGTTGGCAAAGTAATACCTCTGCTTTTTAATATGCTGTCTGTTAACAATTAAGGAAATGCAAATTAAAACCACAACTAAATATCATTACATACCTATTAGAATGAACACTGACCATACCAAATTCTGTCAAGGAACTTTCATACACGATTGGTGGAAGTATAAAATGTCAGTAAGACTACTTTGGAAAATAGTTTGGCAGTTAGACTTACAAATGCAAACATACACCTACCAGAAGATGTAGCTTTCCCACACCTAGAGGTGAAAAAGTGTGTGTGTGCGTGTGCACGCATGCGAGCACGCTAAATTGCTTCAGCCATGTCCCACTCGTCACGACCCCATGGACCGTAGCCCACCAGGCTCCTCTGTCCATGGGATGCTCCAGACAAGAAGACTAGAGTGGGTGGGCATGCCCTCTTCCAGGGGGTGTTCCCAACCCGGGATCAAACCTGAGTCTCCTGTGTCTCCTCCGTTGGCAGGTGGGCTCTTTACCGCTAGCACCACCGGGGAGGTCCGGAGGTTAAAGCCTACATCCGTACAAAAGCCGACCGCTGGTGTCCACAGCAGCTTTATTTGCAGAAGCCAGAGACTGAGGACACCCTCAGTGCCCAGAGTGTGCCCATGCCATCCGGTGGGCTTCCCGGGAGGCACGGCGGGGGACAGCCCGCCTCCCGTGCGGGAGACGCAGGTGCAGTCCCTGGGCCGGAAAGGGCTCCTGGGGGAGGAAATGGCAAGCCCCTCCAGTGTTACTGCCTGGAAAATTCCATGGGCAGAGGAGCCTGGCGGCCTGCAGTCCATGGGGTCACAAATGGGTCGGACACGACTTGGGGACTGAACAACAGCAACAAACCATAGAAGACGACTGGGCAGCCAAGGAGTGGAGTGTTAATCGCAGGCGACCACAGGGGTGCGTCTCAGAGCAGTTATGCCCAGTGAAAGAAGCCAGACAAAAGCCGGTCCACCCGGAGTGCTTAACTCCCATTCGTGTAAAGGAACACATGTTCATACATACACTTTTTTTTGACAAATCTTATTATGCATAAAATTGTGATTTTTGCTTTTTCACTTACAAGTTAAGTCCATTTTAATCACGTTTGGAATTATAAATGCTATCCATGTTGTCCCTGATTTTTATAAAACTTCAATTTTAGCAAGTCACTTTTTGAAATGACAGACTTTCTAAAGGTTCTGTTTGGAAAGCTGAAAATAAGGGGTTTTTTTGAGAGTGAGTTGAAGAGCCTTACAGTTTGTTAATATTTATGAATGTTATTTCAGTAAATTATTATTATTAATTTCTTAATAGCATCCAGACTACACAGCTGCGTTGTGACCCATGACACTGTTCCCTAGTTGTCTGGTATATGTGCTTGGACATTTTGTGTTTGACAGTCTGACGTATTCCCGCTTGTATTGTAGGGTTTTAGCAGTGACAGAAGAGAATAGCAAAGCAAAGCAATCAGACTTAGAGAAGCTGGAATTGGATATCAGAAAACTGCAACAGGAACTAGACGAGCTGAACAGAAACAAGCTCTCGCTGCACAGAGACATGGCGGTCATGCAGCAGCAGCTCCAAGGTGAGGAAGGCGCAGCAGGGGGGATGGGGCTGTCCTCCTTTTGCTAGATTCTTTTTTTAATTGTTTTCTTTCTTATTACAAAAATAGAATGCTACAGGGCTTGGGGTTTCTTTTAGAAGTGAGAAAAATGTTCTAATATTAGGTATGGTGATGGTTGAACAACTCTGAATTTACCAAAAGCCATGAAATTGTACACTTTAAGTGGGTGAAATGCATGATATGTGAATTACATCTCAGTAAAGCTGTTTAAAAAAAAATGAATTCATATTCCTAGAGAACAACTTTAAAACATAGCAAAGTGACAAAATAAAAATTACTATTGACCACATTCTTCAGAGATAATTTCTACTAGCATTGTAGTAAATATCCTTCCAGGTTTTTCCTTGAGGGGTAGTGTGTGTGTATAGATTTAAAAGCAAAAATGGAAATAACATATGTATGACCAAATCTTTATAAATCCTCATGATTGTTTATAAGTTACTAAGTAATTCCAGCCAACAGTATACTTGTTGAACACTTCCTGTGTCCTGGGCATGATTGTAGATGTTTCATATGCATTTTATCATTTAATTCTTATAACATTTTTATGAAGTAGAAACCATTATTTCACCCATTTAAAGATAAGCCAACTTAAGCCTAGTTTCTTTGGGACTTGCTTAAGCAAGAAGTGACTTCCTCAAGCTAACCCAATTAGTAAGTGACAAAACCAGTACAGATAATAAAATTTATTATAAAATTGTCTTCCTGAAAGGTTGTACCAGATTTACATTTTTATCAGCAGTGTGGAAGGGGGACCTGTTTTTAAACCACGTACCTCATCAACACTAGATATTGTGCATGAGTTTTTTTTATCATGAGGTTTTGAACATGTAAATCTTTTTTTTTTTAAACATGTAAGTCTTTAAAAAACGTAAGGCTCCAAGCCCAAATCTGGCTTGTGCATGTACCTCTCTCTTGACTTTTAATAAGATAGGGTGGCGTAGTCACCTGTTATACCCTAATAGAAGGAAGTATAAGTTCACTTTCAGTCTACAGTTTTAAGGGGACTGATTGGAAAATACATACATTTGTATTTCTTATTCTATGTAAATGTTATTTCTGTAGAAAAACGAGAAGCAATAAACTCATTACAGGAGGAACTAGCTGATGTGCAAGACCATTTGAACCTAGCAAAACAGGTAAGCCTAACAAATGTCATCTCCTAGTAGTGTCCCGTCCAGCAGGCGTGCAGAGAGTTGCTTGAAATAACGAATCAGAGCGGCTGGTTCCTTCTCACACGAGCAGGTCCCATGGAGCCATCTGTCTAATGCAGATGTAATATATACAAAACTTTTGATGCAGAGCACTATTTTCCTAGTTTATTTTAGCCCTAGAATTCCCCATTCAGACAGTGTTTTACTGAAAGCTAGTAAGTAAGGGGTGGTGGCTGGAAGGGCCTGATAGTTGGTCAGCCACCGTTCGGAGGGCTTCAGGGACAGGTGGACCGTTTCGTCCCCACTCCCCACAGATGGAGTCTGTATGCTTCTCAGCATCTTCCTGCAGTAATTCACTGTGAGATTATTGCCAGAATCGGAGTTTCAAGAAACCTCAAGCAAGCTTTGGACCTTAGTTTCTACTCTGTAGTTACAGGTTAGATTAGACATCTAAATTTCCTTGCTTTTACCTTTAAGATTCTGTGTTTCTAAAAGTTTTAAGTCTAAAACTTAAAGTATTCTGTCCTTTAAAAAGTCTTATACAGGTTTTCATGAACATTTTCTATGTTATTAGAAATATGGTAACTTTTCCAAAAGTGTTTAATTAGGGTTCTTTGAAGAAGGAAGTATTTATTGTCTTCTGAATTTTTTTAACCTATATAAATATTGCGATGGTAACAAAACCATGACTTTAGGTTCAATTTCAATCAGATTTAAGGCTTGTTCACAGCTTTTCTTAATCCTAGCAATCCTGTGAGGTGGGTGTTGTTTATTCCCACCTCAGTGACAAGATGGCTAAATTTCGGAGGAACTGAGTGTCTTGCTGAGGTTCTGACGTCTCTATCATCTTAGGTACTAAAAAGAGGGAAGTCAGTGATTAAATTGAGCTCCGGGTACCTTTGTATGTTTGCTGAAATAATACAGGATGTGGAGCTTGTCGGCCTTCATTTTGCAGACAGATGCAGGGGTGGCACTAGCCACCTATGATGAAGGCGGCTTTGTCCGCAGTTTCAGTTTGTTCTTTGCCCTGAAGGACCTGCTCCACACCACCAAGCGCCAGGATGCGCTGCTTGGCGAGCAGAGCAGGCTCCAGGAGGACATCCAGGAACGCGAGAAAAAGCTGGAGGTCTGCCAGAAAGAAGAGGACACGAAGCGACAGCAACTGCAAGCGCTTCAGAAGGAGGTGGACGAGAGCAGGACTGAGCTAGCCCAGCAGGAAGCGGTACGGCACTCCTCGGGCGTCATAGAGGAGGCAACACTTGTCCTCCCCTGGCAGAACGCTGCTGAGAAGTGTCCCCGGGCCTCGCTCCCCTGCCCTGCCCTGTGTGACGTGAGGGGGTTTTACACCAACTTTCTGACCCCCTTGGCATTGATATTATGGACCATTAAGACCACAGAACAGGCCCCATAAGCATCTTGGGGGCCACCTGTCAGCTCCTGCTTCTTCCCTCTTCTCATGCTCGCCAAATCATTTTCCAGTCCGTACTTGATCTCCTTTGTAAAGAGAACTCACTCTCCATCACTATGGGCTGTTTCCTGCTTTCAGTTTGAACTGGAATCTGACCTGAAGACTCTCTTCGGGACACTATTTGTTAGTCTATGACTGACTAAGGTTGTTCTCTAATAAGATGTTTCAGAGACTCCAGAAAGAGAGAGAGAGTGAAGAAAAAAAATCAGAAGCCAGCAGAGCGACCCTGCAGGAGCAGCAGCAGCAGCTGGAAAAGGAGATCGCAGACCAGAGGGGCACGCTGGACCAGGTGCTCGCCAGGGTGCTGCTGGCCGAGGAGCGGGCCGGCGCGCTGCAGGAGCAGGAGAGGCGGGGTCAGAGCCTGGAGAGGACGCTCTCCCAGACCCGTAGGTATCCTGGAGCGCCGCGCCGGGGGCGGGGAATCTGCTGAGCGTCTCTTGGCGCCTGTAAAGGAGTCCTGGGCCTCCTGGTCCTGCGAGAGATGAGGGATTGGGCCCAGAGGGAGCAGAGAGTCTGTCTTGATGGAGCTGGAGCTTGGTCCCAACGCGGTCAGGTGTTTTTCCTTGACTGTATGGCTTCCTTTGAGAATGCTCTTTCAAGGAAGTGGAATATTAAGGCAGAGAAGTGCCAAAAGGTGCCCTAAAGGCTTTCTGTAAAAATACATTAACTCTGAGCTTTGGAACAAGGATCTGTTTCATCTTAACCTGTTACAAAAAACAATATTAACAGTTCTATGATACAGTTGTTGGCCATTGGGTCTGTTTATTCTTTTGAGCCATACATAAATGAAGTTGACTCCAGGGCAAAAGATGGTTCTTACGTCAGTAAATGAATTTTTTTTTCTTAGACTTCATGTTTTAATAATGCTCAGAAAATGTTGTTCTCGCCTTTGGGAACTTTGAGGACTTGGGTTGTGAAAGGGTTATTACTTCTTTTTCCTTGGGAACTCTTGATTCAGACCCAACCATTTCATTTTGAAACAAACCTAAATATGCCAAGTCTGACCGTGCCAGAGGCGTGAGAAGTGATATCTGGGCAGGGTGTTGCTTTACAGAGGTTGATTAGAAAAATGTGTTAATCTGTGATCACTGTTGTGTATAAGCGTCGCTTACTGAGTGTGCTCACCATGCCCTAGCTGTCTGCGTGCATGACTCCCGTTAAGTACTAGGAAATAGGTGCCTCCTATAGAAATAAGACTCGTTCCATTCCAAGTCCTGTGTTCTTTTTTTTTTTTATTAGTTTTGCCAAACAATGACATGATATCACCATGGGTTTACATATGCTCCCCCTCCAGAACCCCCCTCCCTCCTCCCTCCCCCCCGGGAAATCTCGCTGCACCAGCCCCGAGCATCAATCCTGGGCTGGCGATTGATTAGACATATGATAATTAACATGTTTCAATGCCATTCTCCCATATCATCCCACCCTTTCCCTCCTCCACAGAGTCCACGAGTCTGTTCTATACATCTGCGTTCCTTTTGCTGTCTCGCATGCTGGGTTCTCATTACCGTCTTTCTAAATTCCATATATATGTGTTAATATACTGTATTGTTGTTTTTGCTTCTGGCTTACTTCACTCAGGATAATGGGCTCCAGTTTCGTCCATCTGAGTAGAACTGCTTCAAATGATTTTTTTTTTAATGCTGAGTAATATTCCATTGTGTTCTTTTCCTGCACTGTCTCCCATGAAGGAAGAAATCCTGTGACCTTCCCTTTATTTAAAACTAGGTTTATAAAAAGCGTTCCAGGGACTTCCTCGGCCATCCAGTGATTAAGACTCTGCACTTCCAGTGCAGGGGGCACAGGTTCAATCCCTGGTCGGGCAGCTAAGATCCCACATGCTTCATGGAGCAGCCAAAAAATTAAACAGTGGAGGAAGGACTTGAATAGATGTTTAAATAAATAGGTAAATAAATAAATAGCCTCCGGGAGTCCATTCCTCACAGAATCGGTGCCCTCTGGTTTCAGAGACTCACAAGAGAAAACGGTAGTTGTCTGTCACTTGGAATCAGGTCTTTCAGGAGCAAATTACATCCAAAGGCAGCCTTCTCTGAACCTTTTTCTGGGCTGCCGGGGTGGGTCTGGGGAGGGTTAGACAGCTGGCTGATGGAAGAAAGTGCCTGCGTGAGCGGTCTGTCGGTGTGCGATCTGCCGTCAGCCAGCCCAGGGCCTTGGGCTGAACCCCCTGAGATGCTCTTTCAGAACGACAGCTCTCAGAGCGGGAGCAGCAGTTGCTGCAGAAGTCAGCTGAGCTGCTGGCTCTTCAGAAGGAGATGGACTCTATGAGGGCAGACTTCAGCCTCTTGCGAAACCAGTTCTTGACAGAGCGGAAGAAAGCCGAGAAGCAGGTAGCCAGCCTCAAGGACGCGCTCAAGACCCAGCGCAGCCAGCTGGAGAAGAACCTTCTCGTGAGTACCCACTGCCTGGCCCGGCAGCTTGTGAGGAGATGACACCTTTCAATTTCAGTTAGGGTACGGCATCTGTGGAGGGAAACTACATGGCCTGGCCACCCAGCCCCTCACCCAGCTGTTGTTTTTGGTACATCTGTGCATCGTTTGTGCCTGAAGCTAAGGGTAGGTTTTGCCTGAGTCGGGGCTCAGCCCTGGAGGAGATGGCCATCTGGTGGAACACTGGTCGCAGGCTCAGACGGCACCCTTGGGGAGCCAGGCTCTGCGCACCTCTCCAGCAGGGGTGCAGGGTTGGTGGGGGGGGAAGCTTCTGAGGACCCTCTTCCCCAGCTGCAGTCTCTGCTCACAGGGTTTCTCATCGTGCCCTTTTTGGTCACCACCAGCTTCAGTGAATCATTATCCTAAAACTAGGAGGCTCAGTCTGTCATGCTCTTATCCCTGAGATAAATTGTGGGCGGTGGTATTCAGATGAGTTGAAAACAGCTTACAGTGCCTCAGACTGACGGGCAGTGATAGGGGCTGTCCCAGAAAAGGGTTTTTCTAACGCCCTTTGGAGGAGTTCACGTCGCCCTGCAGTGGGAATGCTGCTTCCCATCCGGATGTGTTTCCCAGAGGGCGATCACACTTACAGCCAGTGACGGCAATGTGATGTGAAGAGAGGCGGCAGATGGCTAGACTCTAATCCTCCCAGGAACCCTGGGCTGGTGGCTAGCGTTCCCGTCTCACAGACGGGGGACGGTAACCTGCCATCAGTGGTCACACGGCACACCGGGGGTCCAGACTTTCTGCTCCAGCTGTGCCACCGCTGCTGCAGAAGGCCGGTCAGCCATCCCCTGTATAGCTGGAGCCAGACGGGCCGCGAAGTCTCAGCGCTAGTGAGTGTGTCAGGCAGCGGCGCGCACCTCCAGAGTCGCTCTTCTCCCCCGTGCTAGGAGCAGAAGCAGGAGAACAGCTCCATGCAGAAGGAGATGGCGACTCTCGAGCAGGTGGCCCAGGACAACCACGAGCGGGCCCGGCGCCTGATGCGGGAGCTCAGCCAGATGCAGCAGGAGTACGCGGAGCTCGAGAAGCAGGTGCGGCCGCAGCCCCTGGGGCGCGGGCGAGAGGGGCGCTGCTTTGCGGAAACGGTCAGACTGAGGGGTCGGATTGTCCTTCTGGTTAAAATGGCAGTTCCTCAGCATAAAATTCTATCATGTCCCAAAGTGCTATGTTGAAAGACTAGATTTTATGCCAGAAAGAAGTCTGTAAGAGACAAAGGCCCCAGGAGACCTCTGGTGGCCTGTCGTGCAGCCAGCCGAGGTGAGGAGAACCCTTCGGACTCGGTGGAGGGCCTCGCCCTAGACCCGCTGGTGTCCCTCCGCCAGTGTCGGGGGCTGGGCCACCCAGCACTCTCCCGTCAGGCTGCTCGGGCGGCTCGCCTGACCCTGCTACCCTCTGTCCTTTGGATGGCTGCGTGTGGCCATTTAGTTTCATCTGTTCCTATAACCACCCCCCCAAGACGCGAGCACGCAGAGCCCTTTGGCTCAAGAAAAGAGCACTGTTGAAGGCCCCTCGGCCTCTGTAAATTGAAGGGCGGTCCGCAGCGGGTGTGGCTGATGTGCCCCCCGTGCTCTTACGGAGAGAGCCCCACGAGTGGTCCCGGTATCTGACACAGTCTATAGCGCCTGAGGGGCCTCCAGGCGCCCCTCACCACCGGACTCCTCACGTGTCAGATAAAAGCCTTGAGCCAGGCCTTTTCTAAGCCCCTTTCAGTGTTGACGTTTATGACTGAGACCACTTACAGCTTGTTTCAGTAAATGGCCCCTGGCTCATTTGAGCACCACTGAGGTGCTTCATAGACATTCTCACCTTGCTCTCACATTTCAGGATACAAGAGGCTTAGCAGTCAACTAGCTTGCCCATGTCCTACTGGTAGTGTTGATTGGAAACGAGACGGGAACCCGGCTCTGTCAGCTTGAGAGAGACTGACTTCTATAGTGTAGGCCACTTTCGAGCAACACCATCCCATGCTTTTCTAATTTTTCTGCCATTTTGCTCCAATCAGAATGCCAGCAAAATTGTTTACTTAGTAGCTTAGAGATACTTGAGGAGCTGGAAAAATTGCAAATTTTTATAGTTCTAATCATAGTAACATTTGTAGGTCTTTCAATAGATGACACGTGTATTTAAAATAAGCAATCATTAAATAACAAAAGCAGCTCAGTCCCAATACCTGGTGGTATTTGATTCTCACTCGCTCTTTAGATGGTAAACCAAAAAGATTTGGAAAGAAGACAAGTGGAAATCAGTGAAGCAATGAGGACACTTAAGTCTGAAGTGAAAGACGAAATCAGAACCAGCCTGAAGAATCTCAACCAGTTTCTTCCGGAACTGCCGGCAGATCTGGAAGCCATTCTAGAAAGGAGCGAACACCTGGGAGGAGGGCTGGAGAGCCTGAGAGAGAACTTCCCGCTCGCCGAGAGTGAGAAGCCATTGCCTTCTGAGGAGAAGCTGAGTCTTTCTCATGTCCACATAATGGTAAGGGTTTATTCAAGCTGCTGTTGTCTGGACTTCATAAAAGGGCCCTTTGGTTCCCCCTCCCCCAGATAAATTCAGACATAGACTTGAGGGCGGGCGGAGGGCAAGCTGGGTTGGTTACTGACGGTGGTGCTCAGAGACTCTCTGATGGTTCCCTTTTCCTCTGAAAAAGGATGAACACTGGCGTGGAGAAGCTCTCCGGGAGAAACTGCGTCACCGTGAAGATCGACTCAAGGTTGCCCTTTTAAAAGAAAAAATATATATAAGATTCTTGCATGTTGAGGAGAGTGGGAAACTGCTCTGTCGCAGCTGTCACTGCAGTTTTATAGATGACGCGTTCGAAGCTCAGAGAGGTTGGCGTCGCAGTCAGGCAGCACAGGGTCAGGGTTCAGAACCACGGGTCCTGGTGCTCGGCCCAGGCTTCCTTACCCTCGGTGATGCTGCTTTGCCTCCGCTGGAACTGACAGGACCTGCGGACAGAAAACAGACATGCAGGGATAAAAACAAAGCTCACAGGCCAGTGGCTGGGGGAAGGCTTGGGAAAACCAGAAGAGTAGGCTTGGGTGTCAGATAAGAAGCCGTTTGGCTCAGGATGTGTTGAACTTGAAGGCTTCGTGAGACTCACAGGGAAGGATGTCTGTCCGTAGGCAGCTGAGAATAGGTGTCTAGGATTTAGTTGTGAGGGCTGACCTAAAAACTTGGGGGTGAAGAGTATAGTGGGGCGTTGAAAAACGAGCGTGAGGCAGAGAGAACAAGAGAGGACAGGCCACGTCTTCGGAGAAGAGGGCTGGGGGGGCCGCCGACAGCCCTCACCGTCAGCCAGCCTCCGGCCACGCGCGGCTGTTTGAATTAAACCAGGTTAAAGATCCAGCTCCATTACCACCGTTCCCGTGCTCGACAGCCACACGCGACTGGTGGTCACTAAAGTGGGCAGCAGATAGAGAACTGTCATCCCAGAAAGTTCTGTGGGACAGAGCTTGCTGTCAGCTTTGATTAGAGGATCATTTCAGAGGTACAGTGGGGAAGCCAGAAAGCAGTGGGGGTGGAGGATTCCGTACATTGTGAGACAGTCTGAGGACATCAAGTATAAACCAGCCATCTCCGTCTGAGCAGCAGAGAGAGGTGAGGCAGGCATCTAGCGGGGAGGGCGCTGAAACCCCGAGTGTCGTGGCAGTGGGGCGGACAGGCCGAGGTGAGGTCCAGTTAAGGACGGCCCACCGAATAGCCATCTGGCACCTGCCCGCCCCCTTTTTTTTAACTTTTGAAGACAAGAGGATTTTCAGCAGCCACTTCTATGTTCTGACGGTCAGACTCGGCTTTCGCGTTAAACGTGAGGAAGCTACCCAGTACTGGTTCTGACGCAGCCCCTGTGTGTAAAGCCTGAGCCTTCCCGTAACGCTTCCAGGCCCAGCTCCGACACTGCATGTCCAAGCAGGCAGAAGTGCTAAGCAAAGGGAAGCGGCAGACCGAGGGCACGCTGCACAGCCTGAGGAGACAGGTCGACGCCTTGGGAGAGCTGGTCACCAGCACGTCTGTGGACTCCGCGTCGTCGGCCGGTCTGTCTCAGCCCGAATCTTCCCTTGCAGAGGACTCCCATCCTGGACCAAGTCAGGTAAGGAGGCAGCTCTTCACAAGTGGTCCGACTTGTACACGGAAAGTCCCTGAACGCTTTGAGGCCCTCAACCTAGACATGGAGGACAGGAAAAGATGGAAAGTGAAAGTCGCTCAGTCCTGTCCAGCTCTGTGGCCCTGTTGACCACACAGTCCATGGAATCCTCCAGGCCAAAATGCTGGAGTGGGTAGCTGTTCCTTTCTCCAGGGGATCTTCCCAGCCCAGGGATTGAAGCCAGGTCTCCCGCACTGCAGGCGGATTCTTTACCAGCTCAGCCACCAGGGAAGCCCAAGAATGCTGCGGTGGGCAGCCTAGCCCTTCCCCAGCGGATCTTCCCGACCCAGGAACCCAGCCGGGGTCTTCTGCCTTGCAGGCAGTGTCACCACCAGCTGAGCTGCCAGGGATGCGCGAAGGGCATGAGTTTCCCCAAGATGTGAAGGTGGAAGGACACGAATGTCACCTTCAGATCTCAGGGAAGGCAGTCTTTGGGAAGACTCGCAAGAGCTTTCACAGTCCCTGGGGAGACGAATCAGCTGGCTGGTGGCAGATGTGTGAAGAGGACAGGCTGATGATTTAGGGATTCAGCTAGGAAACAGGGACAGTTAATTCTCCTATGAAGGCTTTCCACTTTGGGATTTCCTTGTCGTCTATTTGGTAAACATAAAGAGTTTAGGGAATTCCCTGGTGGTCCAGTGGTTAAGGACTCTGTGTTCCCGCTGCTGAGGGCCTGGGTTCAGCCTCTCGTTGGGGAGCTAAAATCCCATACGCCACGTGGCTCAGTCAAAAATAGAAGAGCTAGGCCTCGTCCACTTGGGAAGGTGATTGTACCAACTGTTAGCCCTAAGCAAAGTTGGAGCACAGCTTGAACTCTTAATTCAGGGTCTATAAAAAAAAAGCCAGCACTGGATTTCACAGGTTCTTCTGTGTGAGACCTCGATGAGGTTAGTAATTATTTAGGAGGAACATAAAATATATTCATGGAATCCATAAATAGTAACACAGTATTCCTGTCAGATAATAGCCACCATTTTGCGTGCCTGGTGTGTGTGTGTGGTGGCTCAGCGGTAGAGTCTGCCTGCGATGGGGGTTCGATCCCTGGGTCAGGAAGATCCCCTGGAGGACAGCGTGGCAGCCCACGCCAGGATTCTTGCCTGAAGAATCCCACGGACGAGGAGCCGGGCGGGCTGCAGCCCACAGTCGCCAAGAGCCAGGCGCGGCTGAAGCGACTTGGCACGCCGTGCGTGTGTGCTGAGCGCTTCACGTGTTCTGCCTCATTTACATCCTGGGAACTAGGATTTGTCCTTCTATATAGAGAGAGAAATTGTAGAAAACAAAAAGTGATGTCACAGTGAAAGACAAAGCCAGGACTTAGAGACTGGTGTCTTCACCCCAGAGCAGTGTGCGTCTGAGCCGCAAGGACATTCAAGGCCAGTTTGCGTCTTTAACAGACACACAGCTCGCTCGTTAGCAGCAGAGCTGAGGTTTGAAGGCGGTCACCCTAAGTCTTTCGTGGTAGGACCCGGGTCAGATACAGGCCAAAACCACCCCGGGCCCCAGGGCAGCCGTGAGGAAGTGTGTCAGAGGCGTGGCGCGTTATGGGGCGACAGTTTCGGAGGTGAGGGCCCGGGAGAGCGGAGACGGGCGCCCGGGGGTTCGGGCGCCGGGTAGGTTTGCAGCTCACGTGGCCACCGGAGGCTCGAGGGTCCAGGTCCAGAGAGGAGCAGGGGCAGCAGCAGAGGCACAGTGCCTGGGGGCTCATTAGAACTGGCGGGCTCCGGAGTGTCCGTCTAGGGTCTGTGGCGTGACAGTCGGAACTAGGTTGGAGTCGGGCTGGCTTCTGAGCCTAACACTGTCTTCCCTCTTTCAGCGCTCCTTCCATCAAGTTCTGCAAGGGCCGTCGTGGTCAGCAGACAGCTGCCAACACTGACGCTGTCCTCAGCCTCCTGCTCACAGGGTACCTGTCACAGGTTCCTTTGTCTGTAAATAACTAGCACTTTGCAATCGGCAGATGTTGAATTCTAGCTTATCATTCGGTCTTAAGAAAAGTAACCTTCTAACTTCTATCCTGGGTAATTTTGCATGGCGATTCATCTTAAAACATTTTTCCGAAGAAGTACTCGAGTGTGTATTTTACCAGTTAGTCATGATGCGGTCATCTGGTTCTGTCAGTTTAGTTAAAACCTGTTGTTACTGTTGCAGGAATTCATCCTTCGGACTTTCTCATCCTGTTGGAGGACGAGTGGCTCAGCCAGATGGAGGAAGACCGTCTTGCCTGAATATGAGGAAATAACCTTCTCCACTACCTCACTAACTTCATAATTAGAATGCCACTTGGTTTTTATCAAGAGCCAGTCAATTCAGATGCTGAAAACTCCACTGTAGTTTATTCTACATCTACAGTTACTGTCAGCATTTTTGTAAGTCACCTGTACACTTAAACCAGGGTCTTATATGGCTGAGGGTTTTCTTTTTTTTTATAAAACCAGTGCTGATCTGACTCTATAAACTGATAAAATCTATAGTTAGGTTAAAAACAACATACTTAAGCCCCTCTGTATTTATAGTGCCGAAAGTTATTTTTGGATTTTGTTTAAAATCTATTTTCATATGAAAATAAAAGAAAAAATAAATGAGTCTGACATCTGACTTTACATTTCACAGATCTACAGTAAAGCCATAAATTTTTTACCCTAATTCCAAGAAAATGGCAAGTGTTTCAAATGGTTTTCCATCTCTATCTGCAGATTGAAATATGTTGTATCCGTCAGTGAATGTATTTTACCACTTGAAAATACCTATTATAAAACTGTAATATATACTTCAGATGCCTTTCCTCAATGAAAAGTATTCTTTGGTGGAAAATCAGGAGAACTTTGGAAAACCTGCGTGCATTTTTAGTCTTTCAGTCACGCCCGACTCTTGCGACCCCATGGACTGCACCCACCAGGTTCTTCTGTCTGTGGGCTAATTCAGATAAGACGACTGGAGTGGGGTGCCGTTTCCTCTTCCAGGGGATCTTCCTAACCCAGGGATTGAACCTGTGTCTCATGCACTGGCAGCTAGATTCCTTACCACTGAGCCACCTGGGAAGCCTTTGGAGAATCTGACCCACTGGTAAATTCAAATTATGTTCCGACTTTAGGATTGTTTTAGAATACTCCCAAGAACTATTTTCTAGGTTCCTAGACAGCTTTCGAACCAGAACAGATATTATACACCATATTACTGTACATAGTCACGATACTATATATAAATCTCTGACCACCTACTGAGGTTTATATTCCTAAGTTTGCCTAGAGCTGGACCATGAAGATCTGGGATAGGGACTGACACGGGATAAATACAATTAAAGACAGTGAAAATGGCATAAAATTTATTAACATCCATTAAGTTCTAGAAAAGGTTTCCAATATAAAATTGATTTGATAGTATCTTTTGTATTTACATTCTTTGTTTCATTTTCACAAGTCTGGGCAAAATGCTTAAAAGCCTGGCCTATTCAACAGTTATTTAAATCCTTGAAGGACAGTTTCCTGGTCTGTCCACGTGCCGAACGAAGGTAAAGTATTTTCTTCCTAAACTGCCACATGAACAGGAATCACTCGTCTTCTGTTAAGGGTGTGAACTGAGCCCCATGTTTATAAGGAAGGAGCACACTCAAAATCACAGATGTGGGGAAGCTCCTGAAACTAGTCTTCCTGAATTAGAAGGTAAGTCATGTGTGAAGCCAAACACCTGGTCTCAGAAGGCATCTTTCCAAAGAAACTACTCCAACAAGTGTTATGTAAATATCACCAACCACTCCCCCCCAAAAAAATCAAAATCACTGCATCACACGTTTTATTGCCCATGAAAAATACTTGAACACTGTACTGGAATGTCTAACGCATAGAGTACTGAGCACCAATTACTCATCAAGAGGGCCTCATAGGTGCAGGGGCAACAAAACCCAGAAAAGCTGGGGAGCACACAAGTAATAAGCTCTCCATGGATTAAGCATTAAGGGAATTTCACCACCTCTCCGAGGTGTACTTGCCCAGTGTCTGGCATGCACATTACGACAATCCTCCTCTCTCTGGGCACCCAAGTTCACTGCAGGGACCACATGCAAAAAACAGAAGCCCGGCCTAAGCAGAGGGAGAACACGATCGGCCACCAGCTGTGCTGGCCTCACACTGAGAAGGCTAAAACAGCGCCGGTGTGTGATCCCAACACACGGGTCAGACTGGAGCGCCGTCACTGAGCGCCATGGCATTATCTGCTACTTATGCAGACTTCTCTTTTTAAACAACAATTAAAGACAGTCCTGCGATAGAAACTGGCAACTTAACGCCCAACAACTATCTGCCTGAAGAAAATATGAAGTCCTGTTATAATTCAGAAAATAAGGCAAACAATTTTAATTTAATCTAGATACAGGTACTTTATTTACAAATATTTAGATCAATAGCATTTTGTTACATCGAGTGAAGAGTACAGCAGTCTGAGTAGGTCCTGTCACAGGACAGGTGAGACCCACTGCATCGAACTGGGAACCAGGGCACTGCAGCTGCCCGGGCCGAGGGCCTCGGTCTGTGGCGGCTACCTCGTACCCCAGTGGGTGGTCGGTCAGTCGGTCTGTGTAAATAAACACACACACCAGCAGGTCATGGTCCCTGGTGATGCAACAGTGTAAGCAAAGCGGATCACTGTACGTCCTTAACAGAATATACCTGATACACTCCAGGTATCTTGTTTTTTAAAAAAGTTAAACAAAGACAAAAATAAGGATGAGTCCACAAATTAACCAAATCCTACTTCTGCACATTCCAGTTTGGCTTTTATTTAACATTGACTATACAATACTCTGGTACTACCACGTGTTTACAACCCAGAAAGCAGTATTTCTTACTTTAGTGTCTGTAAATAGGGATTTAAAATGTGTATTTCAAACACAGCAGATGAGCTGAGGGTGCATTCTATTTAATATACCGAGGTTTTACCTATCCTACTTCAAATAACTTCTCAATTCCCAGCCTGAACCACAAACTCAGTTAGGAATCAATCCACAGAAGTGAAGAGCTTGGTGAAACGTGGGCTGTCTAAGCAAAGACGGTTTCCCTTGAACACAGCATTCTGTCAGTGGCCACGCCTCCGGGGGTGAAGCGGTACCTTACTCCATCAGTACAAACGCTGAGACACCGTCAGAAACACGTTCCCCTTTACAAAACAATTTATGCCCGCGTGACATAAACAGACTAAGAATACAAGGGGTAACAAATCATTTCACTGTAGTGTTAAAAATGCACTATTTAAAATCCCTTAACAGCAGACCTGTGGTTCTGGCTGTCTGGTTCAGAATCTTACCATTCCAAGATACAGATACAAAAGCTTAAAATGTGCAATAATAAACCCAGCCTTTTTTCTTTTTCTATACAGTAAGGCAAGAAATGCAGCCTGTAATGCAAAACGTTTACAAAAAAGAGAAAAGCAGGTTAGCACATTGTCGATTGCACAAGAACAGTTAAGAAAATCAGCAGGTAAGCCACAGTGCAAAGATGGAACAGAATCCGCTAGTGTTAATCCTCTCACGCCAGGAGCTCTTTCCAGCATAATGTCCCCAAACACTGCCAGCACCCAAGGGTGGAGCCAGCATGTCGTGTGAACAGAAGTGGTGTCTATTTCCTTGTGCGAAATGGAAAGGGGTAACATTGTCACATATGGGTCCTACTGTACAAACTGGTATTTTATACTGTTCCAAGGCCAGTAATCAATTTATTTTCTTCATTAAAATAATATACACAGAATGTATTGTTAGTTCGGTTCCTTCAAATTTTATACATATTTACTTTCTGCGAAAGAGAAAAGATAAAATGGTGTAAAAAAAAAAGAATAAAGCCATTAGTTAAGCATAACAAAAAAGATAAATGGATATTTTCCCTGTGCAAGGCTAAAACAGAAGAAAACCGCCTTAAGAAAAATGCCACCCAAACAGGGAATTTATCCGACAAAAACAAAAGGCTTTAAAGAACCCTTTCTCTATCATCAGAAGTCATTTCACAGCAATAAATTTATGGGTTACAACAGACATACCTGAACAGTTAAAGATGGGAAGAAAGCTAAAGATATCATCAAATTAAACCGTACAATGAGACAAAGCCTTGCCAAAAAGAGGGAGGGGTAAAAAAATCAAGTCCAGCATCAGTGCTCAGTTTAAATCATGGATTGGTGACATACCTATATCACGAGGACAATCAAGGGGAAAAAAAAGTCTAGATTTACCATGCAGGAGAGATTTATTACTCTACTTGCCTTTGATAACCTGATTACATCTAGTTGTTTAGCAGTTTAGTATTGTGTTAAACTGTTTTTACAACAGAGTTGTTTTTTTCTTTTTAATTAAACCCAGTAAGATGTACAGAAGACAGTGAGGCAGTTAAAAAGTACTGCTTCCAACAGAGGTGAGAGGTCGAACGGGCCCGGCCGGGAGGGCACTAGCAGCCGCAGCCTTCTCTCGGTGGCTGGGGCTCGCTGGTTAGCCGGCCGCCCTGCGGGGCGGAGGGTTTGTGCTGCACCCCCGACTCGGCGGCGTTCAGGTCCAAGCTCCCGTCCTGAATGTTCTGGTAGATCTTCTTGGCAGCCTCAAGGAACGCATCTTCTACGTTCTCGCCCCTAAGAGGCAATCAACAACTTCACTGGCAAACCGCAGCTCTCTATAGAACACACGGCCTAATGCACTGACCTTCTGCTAACCTTTGCTCAACTGCCATGGTGTCAACCCGGCCACCGCCATCCAGTAAAGGACCACCAGAGCCCGAGCTAAGAGAACATGGGAGTATTTTCTGTGGAAAGCATGTCAACTGTACTAGGAGCTCTTTCTACAAAACCCATCTGAAACTGTATGTGCTCTAACCATTAAAATGCTACATACAACAGGTAACAATCATTAAGCAGGCCATAACAGGGGGTCTTCCAAACAGAAATGAAATTATCTCCAAACAGTACTCCTCCAGATTTGCATGGTCTGACTAGCCGAGCATGACCTTACTGTTCTTATCATGCTTAGCGACATCCATGTTTGATATCGGCCCTTTTAGGACCAACAGTATAGATGAGGCCAAACAAAAAGGGGCTGCTTCTCACCACTACAGGGAGCATTTGGCTTAATAGATGAGGAACTACGACAGGAGTCCTGGGGTTCAATAATGAACGTGGAATAACGATTAGAAATGTTAATTATGCTTCCAATTTTAAGACATTGGATATTTCCTAAAGCCATGCTTTTACTGCAATGAGAAATATTAAATCAACAGGTTGGCCAACCTTGAGTCCAAGATGCCAAATTCAGCCTTGGTTGTAAAGGTCACTTTTAGCCTTTACACAATTTGTGTTAACACAATTTCATTTATTAACCTGTATTACCAATGGGTATAATCAAGGTATAACATTTTGTGGAAAGTAACAAAAAGCATTATTTTGAAATGTGAAACAAGCAAAGGGATTTTTGCTGCTTTCCCTGCCATAAGCATTACACATTTACATATTAAACATTATATGCATATATACATTATACATTTATATATATATGTACGGCTCTACTTTGAGAAATTTGAACATGATTAAAAATGATCTGCCAATTTTAGTCATACTTACGTTTTTGCACTTGCTTCAAGGAACAATAAACCTAAAAATAAAATTCAGACTATGAAGGACATTTCAAATTAACTCACAAGGACATTCTCTCTAGTGACTCCTGAGTAAAAGTTTCCAGAAGCTTTCAGTACTCCTACCAGAATATTTTATGAAAGACTATGAGTCTGAGATGGAGGGAATCTTCATGGCATTAAATAATCCTGCTGCCCTCAAAATGAATCTCAACTACAGACGCATTTTGTTATTTCCTCCTTCTTGGATTTGAGCAATTTGCACTAAACCCCAATTCTCCTTAGAAATTCTCCCATGTGTGACCCAAAAAAGCCATTAAGTCTCAAAAGAAACCCACCATTTTCTTCAGCAAACTGTTTGGCTTCCTCATACGTCACATCCCTCTGAGCCTCCAGATCTGCTTTATTCCCTATGAGGATTATCACCTAGATCGTAACCGAAAGAGAGACGTCTTACACAAAAGCAACCTTTAAATCAGATATAACTCTAAAATCCAAAAACCTGGAGGAAAAAACATGCAGGTCTAAAAAGGAATCTAAATACTAGCAATTACCCATCAGACAATGACTACCGAATCACGAAGGCATTACTATGAAGAGCGACAGAGGATGTCTTCCAGGACACTGCCTGGGAGAGGTTGTTTCTGGCTTTCATTAGATTTTCCAAAGTTCCTGGGACCCACAGAAAGCTCTAAAACTACTACCTCAACTTCTGAGGCTACAAGTAAGGAAATTAATACTCAAATAAAGCAAATAAGGAATTGTTCAAAGATCACTCAAGAGTCCGTGGTAGGTGGACATTAGAATTCAGGTAGAAAACCCGAACTGTGACCTTCAAACCCTGTCCTCCCCTACACTGACCCTAGGCTAGACTAAGTCTGCAGCAGCTGGTAACAAAGGACTGTATCCAAGACAGGGGACAGCAGGGTGGGAGAGACATACAGTGAGCGCAAATTCAAGGCAAAATACGTTCCCCTTCAAAACTGATGTGATAAATCCAGATACTTCAGAAATGGATGGTTTCAACTAAAAGGGCTGTCCATCATTAACTTTTTTTCATGTGTAATTTCAGTCCCTGGCCATCCTGTCAAAAAATGGGATCCATGGACTGTAACTATTGTGACCCAAATGTCAACCTTTAGCATTCTTCCATCAGTGTGGACAAGTGCCCACTGAGGATGGGAAGACATTTTCACATACAGCCCTCTAGTCCACTAAAGAATAAGGCAATAACACTTAAAAAATGAAATCAAGCTTTTAAAAAAATCAAAGTTGGTAAGGACACAACGGCTAAGTAGTACAGGGCCATTATAACACAGGCACTCAAGAGTAAAAAATGTTTAATGGAAACAACACTGCCTGCTCTCCATTCCTTAAGCATTTCCAAACCATGCTTCCAATCTTCACGAAAGGGGAGCCACAACATGGTATGCTAACAAGACAGAGGTACGCTGTACACTATCAACAAAATTAGAAAGTATGTAACCTCCACGTAGAAATCAAAGGCAAAGTTACAGAAAACATAACGTTTCCACTGGACCTTAAGAGATTTTCTTTCTTCCTTCATAACATCTGGTAAGATCTTAAGAGGCATAAATGAAACAAGGACATGGCTAATTTTTTTTATTATGCTCCTCTAACGACTCTCTACAATAAGTTGTTTTCTTGCTGTTTTTAATATTTTACTTGAACATAACAGAATAATCACAGAAGTCTGCAGAAGAGCAGAGCTCTAATACACCTTTCACCAAGCTTCCCAATACGAGGATCTTACTTATCGCACACTCTCAAAACCAGGAATCCGGCGCTGGCACAGTCTACAGTCCCCACTGAGACTTCGGTCACTCTGTAGAGCTCTATGCAGTCTTATGCAGGTGTAGGTCTGTGTCATCAAGATCGGCTTCGTCACTGCGAAGGAGCCACTCGGCGCTGCCCTCTTTACAGGCAGCTCACACCTTTCAGCCCCATCACTGACCCCTGGCAACCACAAATCTGCTCTCCAACTCAGTACTTTTCTTTTTGAGAATGTCTTATATAAATGGAGTTGTACAGTATGTAATCCTCTGAGACTTTTTCACTCAGCACCACACCCGTGAGCCCTGTTTATCTACATGTGAGTCCCTTGTATGCTGGAGAGCAGTCCTGGAACAGACACACCAAGCTGTTTCACCATCTACCTGCTGACAGCCATCTAGGTTCTGTCCAGTTTTTGACTATTGCAAACAAAGCTGTATGAACATTCACCTATAGATCTGTATGTATACCTACAATGGGTCTAACGTGGTAATGGATAGGAAAGTTCCAGACACAGTCCCTGGCATAAAAGGCAAACCATGGTAACTGACTCTTAATATAATTAAGTTGCTGTTCCCTGATGAAAGCCAATCTTCCCGCTGGTGACATCTTTACTAAACCAGGCCATTGCCAGGTTCGGGGGTACAAAGCTAAGTCAGACACAGGCCTGACTCTCACAAAGCTCCATCAGTTCCAGCTCAGGGCCTTTCCTCGCCTGTTCCTGGAATACCCTCCACAGCAGCTACCAAAACCGTTTTCCTCCTCAAGTCCCAGCTCAAACAACACCTCCTTTGTGAACCTGGTTTCTCCAGATGGCACTGTTCATCCGGGGCACCCCCAAACACACCACCCCCAAGGAATACACCAGTCACTCTATTTCCAGGCTGTTTTCACTCTGCTTCTCAGTAGTCAGCTGCATCCCCACAGGAAATCTGCCTGCTAGATGGTGACCTTTTATTGGCCAAAGACCCACATTCTTCTTTGAGTAATGCAGAACCTAGCACAGTAGCTAGTCTTTAAAATCTCAAATAAATATCTTCTCAGACTGGCCAATTTTTTATAATATGCTAACTGTTTTTATTTTTAATTGAAATGTTATTGTAGTTGTAAGAAACAATAGACATACCTAGTACACTTTGCCCAGTTTCCTCTAACGATAACATCTCATGAAACTAATGCAGATTAAAGTGAAAGTTTCAGATTTCGTAGTCTCCACTTGAAATGAGATCACCACCCCACTCATAACTTTCATTTCTCTTAAACCACAAACATGAACAAAAACCAAGGGTAAGTGTGAAACCTGGCGTAACCCATATTTGAAACAAGGTTTTACGTTTTCCTCAATTAATTTAAGAATAAAGATTCTCTCATTCTTAGTACCCAAATACAAAAAAAAGTTCACTTAGCAAATGGCTTTCCTTTCTGGGTCAACTTAGATCTCAAGCTTTTTGTACAACAGACATCATTTAACTTACAGTATTTGGATTGGTGAGATTCCTTGCATCTGTCAACCAGCTGCTTAAGTGATTATATGTACTTCTTCTGCAAAAATTAAAGTTTATTTTTGTGACTGCCACATACAGTTACCATTTCAACAGGAAAAAAAAAGAAACTTCATCAAATATTTTAAATATACACTTAGAAAGTATTTTTTATTTGACTAGACTGTTACCCTAGAGAATTGTGGAATGTAAACATACCCTTTTCAAATATCTAGCCAAACCTTTTGTTTTAAACAAACAACTCAACAGTCAACAACTTTGCTAATGACTTACACGTCAGGAGTAAATTATTTACATTTAAAAACATAAATAGACCAATAAGCAAGCAAGGAACAAGATAAAAAATTGATAGAAAATAATTCTGAACTCTGAATTTTAAAAACTGGCTTTAAGAGGATTAATACATTTGACTGGAACTGAAGTCCCCAGGTATATCAAAGAGTGAGTTTATCCTAACTATACACTCTCATTTACAGCAGCTAAACCATTTGGGGATTCAGAATATCTTGTTTCTCCATTTTCTCTAATCTGAGAGTTTAAAAACTCCTGGCTCCTTTGCATTAGCCAAGTAGGACCTAAGCCAGCAAACAAATCCAAATGATTTAAAATAATATAGAGTATACTACTACTATTAATTAGACTTTACCAAAAAGGTCAAAACACTTTTAAAATTTTGATGGTTAAAATATTTCTAATTTATACAGACTCACAGAACGTTAATCTATCAGGTGAGGCAACAGAGGCCCAAAAAGAGGAAGAAATGATTTCAGAGCCAGGCGCAGGACCTTTTACAGACACTGTGTCCTTGAAGTGTTTCAAGTTCAGTCTAGTGAATATATTCCATCATCTCCAGCTGCCAGTGTTCATTTAAAATCTGATATACCAAATATTTAATCCTTTCCTAGAGAGAACTGAAAAGATTTCCTCACTCAGAATTTCTTTTTACTGTGCTATATTATACACAAACCACCACCTACATGTCAAAAAAAGTCACATAAAAATTTTTTTCCCAGTGTTTTCAACTTTTCTAAGTAAACAATGATCAAATAAATTTTTAAAAAGCACAAGCCTTATCACTCATATCACACAGAGAAAAAGCAAAACAATCTACAATACTATAGATACACTTAAGTACACATCACCGTAGTTAAATTTTACTAATAATGAATGCGGTTTTCAATTATGCAGAGCCTTCAGGAATGCATCCCTCATAAAAGGATGTCCGGACAAATGACCAGGTTCTTTAGCTGTCTTCCCACAAAACTATTTATCAGTTGCCTGGCTCCAGTGAAGAGCCTTAAGGCTGTTTCCCTCTGTTTTGCCCTGAGACCACCCAATTTTGAAAATTTAGTAAAACTTCAAGCACTATAATCATAATCATCCACTATCCTTATTCGAAATAAATAAAATAACTTTAGGAAACACCCAAATTAAACAAACTTAGAGAGTCCCTTTACTACAGAACTTCTCACTGTGACTCTTCAAGAGCAGTGTAAAGCATTTCCCAAAAGGAAATAACACTTGAAAAGTCTACCACTTGGTCCCACTCACTGATTCCTACCCGCTGAGAGGTGAGACCAGAGGCACTGATTTAGACACTGCGTTAATATGAAAGCTAGTCTTCCTAGCTTACAACAATCAGCACAGCGTTTAATGAAGCGGCACAATTTTCCCAAGTCAAACATTTAAGGTCCAATTTTGTTATTCTGTATCAATTATTCTGAGTTTCCATAAATAGCAGAGTTGAAATAAATTTAATCTTGTAGCATGAAGTATCATGAGCTACTTCAATCCATTTTAGGACACACAAAAATTTAATAAACAGTTAAATATTTCAGATTCAAGTATGAGAATTTTTTATAATCTACCACTTTGGATTAGCAAAACTACTTAATTCCTTTGCCTGGCCTTATTTTAAAAAGGCCTGAACTTTAACACTGCTGCTGCTAAGTCGCTTCAGTCGTGTCCGACTCTATGTGACCCCAGACGGCAGCCCACCAGGCTCCTCTGTCCCCAGGATTCTCCAGGCAAGAACACTGGAGTGGGTTGCCATTTCCTTCTCCAATGCATGCATGCATGTAAAGTCACTTCAGTCATGTCCGACTCTGTGCGACCCTATAGATGGCAGCCCACCAGGCTCCTCCGTCTACAGAATTCTCTAGGCAAGAGGCTGAACAGAGTAACTCTTAAAGATTTGCTTGCTTTCTAGTGAAGTGAAAATATCTGGTGTGAAACATTTCACTTCAAATAATTCAACCGATACTGTTTTTCAGAAGAGTATTCTTTCACTAGGTCCACCAGCATCTCCTAAAGCTGTCTTTAGTCTTACCCACTTTCAGATAAGGAAATCAACATGCTATCAATATTATCAAATCTCACACAGCAATTTAGAGAAAAAAACCATAAAACCCAAATAATAAGCTCATTTAATAGATACACAATTACAAACTACAGAATGCCTAACAATTAAAAAAAAAAATCACACTGCCTAAAGTAGATTTCCTTTTTCAAGCATGAAAGCTGAACATGATCAACCTCTTACCTAGTGATGTCATACACCATGAGTGCCCCCGCGGCTCCTCTGTAGTAGCTTCGTGTGACAGCTCTAAACCTCTCCTGCCCTGCCGTGTCCCAGATCTGCAGTTTGATTTTTTGGCCACTAACTTCAATTATTCTTGTACCAAATTCAACACCAATTGTGTGAGGACAGTCAGCCATAACTGTTAGGGAAGAAAAGAAATACAATATTCCAACTTGCAGAAAGCTACAAATTAAGATCAATGGGAAAATGATCCACTAGAAAACCAAAAGACTCATTAATGCTTGTAGATTATTATAAACAGATTAAAGCTTGCATGAAAAGAAAAAATTCAGCAAAAACCCTTAAGTAAGGAGTCACAGGGATGTGACTGGAACAAGGCTTAGAAACTTCTGCAAGGAACCAAATAATAAATATTTCACATTTTGTAGGCCAAAAGACCTCTATTACAAGGACTCCACTCTGCTAAAGCACAAGAGCAGCCACGGACAATATCTAAAATAGGCCGATGGCACTCCAGGAAAACTTTGTTTCTAAAAACAAGCAGTGCTTGGATTTGGCCCACAGGTTACTATTTGCTGACCTCTGGACTAAAAGAATCTGCTAATTAAAAATAAGGATTTTAATGAACTCTTCGTAACAACGGTATTTTATTTAGCCTTCTGACAATTCTTACCTAATAAATTAATGATTTTTAGGACTCTCAGAGTTTTCAGTCAAACAAGTATTTATTCTGTAAAACGTTATCAATAACTTCAAAGATGGTCATGAAATTTAGTATGTATTTATAATGATATATTTGCAAGTCTAATCCAACAGGACAAGTCTATTAATCCTTTCTTTATAATCAGGCCACTGAAAACCTATATCCACTATTACTCCTCTACAGTACACAGACTGCTAAACACTTCATAAAATGCTACATTAAGCTAAAAAATGCCACAGAATTAACTTTAACTACTGGAAACAATTTCAACTATATTTAGCCTATCAGTTACGTAAAATAAAATGGCCCCTTCTCCTACCACCCAAGACAGAGTATCACTCTGAATCTAAAATGACCAGTCATGAATGCAGAAAGAATTCCATTTTGAATATTTCCGATCTATTATTATTTAGTTATTAGCAAATGATACACGAGCACATTCCCCTAATAAGATAATTTCTATAATGGAAAGTCAGAGAACAAGATAATTTAAATTTGAAATTATAGTATATATTTTTATTTTTTAATAGTACATATTTTTAAAACATAAGTCTGTATCATCAAAAATCTAGTCAATCAAACTATATATGGCATAAAAACACACTATACATACAAGTATATTTCATTTTGTCTGCACCTATTTAAAAAAAAAAAATCACTTCCTAAAGACAAAAGTACATGTATATAGGAAAGGTTATATTACATTTTATTGCATAGACTATACTGAAAATAACACTTTTTAAAAGGTAGGAAAATGACAATAAGAATTTATCAATGTTTTATCTTATACATTGAACTTACACTTTTTTTCTGTAAACTGGTGAAGCAAGCAAGATTTTCCTACTCCCATGTCCCCTGTTTAAAAAAAAAGTTTCAAGTGGTAATTACATTTCTCGATTTTATCCTCTTATAATTATACACAATGATTGCTATACCTTTTACCGTATCACATCACAAACTTGTGGGCACTTAAGAGATTTTCATTTTCATAATTTATAATGAGTTCAAAAGACCCTAAAGGTAGGCTTTCACTGTGATATAGAAACTGACTATTCCCAACCTTCACTGGTGGTAGAATCTGGTTATGAATTATGTCAATAAACAGACACCAGCTGGGAAAGGCCTTCTAACAGAGAAGTGCTGCACCAGGGCCTTTTCTTTACACTGCGCCAGCTTGTTGTCCGTTTCCTCCCCCAGCCCACGCACGGAGGCCAAAAGCCTCCTAGAGCGACCGACAGGGCAGCAGGTGACAAGCAGAGGTAACAGGCTTTGGAGATGTGACTCACTCAATCCCATCTCACCTCACATTTCTTGTAGAATATCACAAAAGAATGTGCATCACATGAAAATCGTAACAAGACAGTTATCATCTCTGACTGTACTAACAGCAATTTAACCTTTGGTGAAGGAAGCATTACAACACAGTCACACAAGCTCAATATTAAACCAAACTAATATGAAGAACTGAGAGAAAAATACGTATATTTCAACTTAATCTTATATATGGATAAACATAATTGTCTTAATTTGAGCTAAATCTTCTTGAAAGTTGATTAAGAGAAAAACTACCATTATATTTCATGCATCTTACCCAATTATTCTGAATTTTTATCACTTTTTGGAATCTAGGGGGCTCTAAGAAATTTCGTGGTATTTTTGGAATGTATCAACGCTCCTAGGAGATTAACCTCATTCCCAGTATTAACTTTCAGGTAGCCCTCAAGAAAAAACATCATCACCTCAAAGGAAGCCAGCTTTGTATGCAAGGTCACAAAGCAACAGGTACATCATTGATGAAAAATAAATCCTACCAAAGGAGTTTCAATTTTGCAGTGAAAAAGAAAAGTATTCACTTCCCCTGGAGTACTATGTTAAGTATCAGCATATAAACATTTTGCACTTTAACCTTGGTAGAACAAGAGTGTAAATCAAATAAACTTACCGATAATAATATATTTAAAGATGTAAGAGTAGTTGTATGGTGCCGTTGCCATTGTGGCACTAGAAACAAAGAAAACTGAGTTACTTCAGGGAGAAAGTACACACAAGTTATCCAAGCTGTGTATCCTGTAAAGATAAATAAAATAAAGCACAGTGATTATAAACAAAACGTTGGTTACAACGTCAGAACAAAACTGCATTTCCCAAATGAATCAAATACACAAATCCTCTTGGATGAACACTACTTCAACACTCATTATCCACAGAAACAGAACATATATCAAAACAATTCCAATATTTCACTTTCAATCAAGGAAATCTTTACAAATTTAAGTTTAAACAGTATCATATAAATAGTCCTCCCCCCCCGTTAAGGTCTCCATTGCTGTTAACTCGTCAAGTCTGATGATCTGTTTGGAACGCTTTGATTTTACAAGAGAATGTTATAACAAGTAACCACCAACTTATAAACACGAAATAACCTTTTCACTTTACTTGAAATAATCATAGCATCCAAAGAAAAAATAATCATATTATTTCTAAGGAAAATGTCAGAAATAGAAACACATGAAACTGTTTTTCTTATAGATTGTTTAAAAAAGTCAATTAATGATAATTTCATACAGTTCCTAATATAGCATTTGAAGGTTAACAATATACCAAATGCCTGCTATACATTTTTCCAGAAGTTAAGAGAAATAATGACATATTGTGGTTGTAAAATTTGAAAGTTTATGTATTTTAAGACATGTTTGAAGATCACAGCTCATTTCTCACCCTCAGAGAAGACTTCAACCTAAAGAAATCTCATTTCTCTACTACTTTTAATAACTTTAAAAAAAACTCTCTGATTAATTCAAATGCCTTGACTGTGTCTGACACTGTGCTAGGTCCTAGAAAAATAAGTTCAGTTCAGTAGCTCAGTCAAGTCTGACTCTGCGACCCCATGAATCGCAGCATGCCAGGCCTCCCTGTCCATCACCAATTCCCAGAGTCCACCCAAACCTATGGCCATCGAGTCAGTGATGCCATCCAACCATCTCATCCTCTGTCATCCCCTTCTCCTCCTGCCCTCAATCTTTCCCAGCATCAAGGTCTTTTCCAGTGAGTCAACTCTTCACCTGAGATAGCCAAAGTATTGGAGTTTCAGCTTCAACATCAGTCCTTCCAATGAACACTCAGGACTGATCTCCTTTAGGATGGACTGGTTGGATCTCCTTGCAGTCCAAGGGATTCTCAAGAGTCTTCTCCAACACCACAGTTCAAAAGCATCAATTCTTCAGTGCTCAGCTTTCTTCACCATCCAACTCTCACATCCATACATGACTACTGGAAAAACCATAACCTTGACTAGATAGATGGACCTTTGTTAGCAAAGTAATGTCTCTGCTTTTCAATATGCTGTCTAGGTTGGTCATAACTTTCCTTCCAAGGAGTAAGCGTCTTTTAATTTCATGGCTGTAATCACCATCTGCAGTGATTCTGGAGCCCAAAAACATAAAGTCTGACACTGTTTCCACTGTTTCCCCATCTATTTCCCATGAAGTGATGGGACCAGATGCCATGATCTTAGTTTTCTGAATGTTGAGCCTTAAGCCAACTTTTCCACTCTCCTCTTTCACTTTCATCAAGAGGCTTTTTAGTTCCCCTTCACTTTCTGCTATAAGGGTGGTGTCGTCTGCATATCTGAGGTTATTGATATCTCTCCTTGCAATCTTGATTCCAGCTTGTGCTTCATCCAGCCCAGCATTTTTCATGATGTACCCTGCATATAAGTTAAATAAGCAGGGTGACAACATACAGCCTTAACGTACTCCTTTTTCTATTTGGAACCAGTCTGTTGTTCCATGTCCAGTTCTAACTGTTGCTTCCTGACCTGCATCCAGGTTTCTCAAGAGACAAGCCAGATGGTCTGGTATTTCCATCTCTTTAAGAATTTCCCACAATTTATTATGATCCACACAGTCAAACACTTTGGCATAGTCAATAAATAGAAACAGATGTTTTTCTGGAACTCTCTTGCTTTTTCAATGATCCAGCGGATGTTGGCAATTTGATCTCTGGTTCCTTTGCCTTTTCTAAATCCAGCTTGAACATCTGGAAATTCACGGTTCACGTATTGCTGAAGCCTGGCTTGGAGAATTTTGAGCATCACTTTACTAGTGTGTGAGATGAGTGCAACTGTGCGGTAGTTTGAGCATTCTTTGGCATTGCCTTTCTTTGGGATTGGAATGAAAACTGACTTTTTCCAGTCCTGTGGCCATTGCTGAGTTTTTCAAATTTGCTGGCATATTGAGTGCAGCACTTTCAGAGCATCATCTTTCAGGATTTGAAATAGCTCAACTGGAATTCCATCACCTCCACTAGCTTTGTTTGTAGTGATGCTTCCTAAAGCCCACTTGACTTCACATTCCAGGATGTCTGGCTCTAGGTGAATGATCACACCATCATGATTATCTGGGTCGTGAAGATCTTTTTTGTACAGTTTTGTACAGTTCTTCTGTGTATTCTTGCCACCTCTTCTTAATATCTTCTGCTTCTGTTAAGCCCCTACCATTTCTGTCCTTTATCAAGCCCATCTTGGCATGAAATGTTCCCTTGGTAGCTCTAATTTTCTTGAAGCGATCTCTAGAGAAATAAGAGGTGAATTCTAATACTGGTAATAACTTATAATAAACTTTATTCCCCAATAAAAAAGAAAAAAATTTATTCTCAAAGCAGTTTTCAGCTGAAGATACACATTCTTTATAAATATGAAGGTTTAACCTCATTTTTTAAAAAACTGACTTTCCAGTATTTCTTCAATCTGGTTTTTACTGTTCTAGCCGACTGTCACATACACGAGCAAGATGCTTAACAGGACTGGGGAGGCTCATTCACTGAAACTGACAGCTTACGACATGTCATATTTCAAATAACATTTCTAAATAACTAGTAAAATTCAACTTGCAGAAAAAGTACATATTTAGTGAATTGTTATCAGGTAAGAGAGAGCTGTTAATTACAGTAAGTCACCCGACAATCATCTCACACAATACAGCATTCCTACTTAGCTGTATGGATCACATTCCACAGAACTGGGACATGCTCTAACACATTTACCATCAGTCACACCACAGAAAACGCCCGACCAGCTCTTTCAGGAAAGAAAGTGTTTCTAGTTAAAGTAACTGTGATTCTGAACATCATACATTAGTATGATTGATTCCATTTTTCCAGAAACAAGAATGACCTTGATCCTGAGGTTCACACTGGTCTATATTATTCACCAAATTGTAAAGACAAGGAAAAGAATCATCTCTCATAATGACATTTAAAGGTTATTAATTTCTTCTTGGGCTGCATTCCCTTCAGGTTCCTCTCTTCTAATTCATTTAACTTCTCTTTTAAAGTTCTTTTTCCCCGTTCAAACTTGGGGAAAAGTAATCAGTCATCTTTAAATGACGCCACTCTCACGGGCCTCCTCTGATGTTGCTCTATTTTTTCCTTCTTCTACCTTAGCTACAGCTGTACATACTGTGCTTCCTTTCATTTTATGATGTGAAAACTGTAGACTCTTAACAATCCCAGTTTCTACTTGAAATGCTCTAAAGGCTAATCATGAAATTATAAATCAATTCTACTTGTACTAATTTGTGTACTTGCTAATTAATCATCCAAGCATTTATTAATATCTGAGATGACTGCTTTTGAAATTTTATTTCCAACCATTAATTAGTAAGCTATTTACAAATAAAAGAGAATTATCACTATTTCAGACTGAAAGCCAGCACCCTGTTCTCCACCTCACCACCCAATTTTCTGGTTAAGTTTCTTAAAAACTCCAAAAAAAAAAATCCTGAAAAGCAGAGTTAATGAGAACTACTCAAAGTAACTAACTGCAGCAGACAGGCAGGCAAAAACTATCAAGCACTGTAGCCACTAAGTTTACGCCGACTCCCATAGTTAACTGACACAGTCCACTCAAAATGATGTACCTGCAGTAGACCCACGTTCAAGTGGCCCTTTAACTATGCCTGGGGCTTCCGCGTGGCTAACGTGGCAAACAATCTGGCTGCAATGCAGGCACCTGGGTTCCATCCTTGGGTTGGGAAGATCCCCTGGAGAAGGAAATGGCTACCCACTCTAGTATTCCTGCCTGGAGAATTCCATGGACAGAGGAGCCTGGTGGGCTACAGTCCATGGGGTCGCAAAGAGTCGGACAGGACTGAAGAACACTTCCCTTATTAATACAGTTTTAGCAAAGGATTTCTCAACCTCATCTTGTGACCATGAAACACACCACTACTAAGATAAGAAATACATTTAAATGGAGTATGCGAATGAAAACTCTACAATGGGTGCTTTTCTTTTTCACTTCACAACAGCATGGACCTATTTCCAGGCCAATACATATAGCCCTAATGGTTACTAAATGCATGGTAAACAGTAATCACTGTTGTGCCAAAATAGAATCACGTTGTCTCCATCTACTGAATCAGACAGTGTTCCAAATAGAACTATACATATAAATGACTAGTTCTGAAATGTACAAATAGAGGAAGGTAGGCAGTTTCAAATACTGCGCCTGTGGGAATCTGAAGTGCCAAAATATTTTGACTAAAGTACATCGGTACTATGAATGATACACATCTAACTGAAAAACCATTTAGATACATGCATTAACCAGGAAGCATATTCATGATTTTAAGTGAAAAAAAAAAAAAGCATTCTGCAGAGTTCCAGGAGACAACATATACCCATTTTTAAAGACATATACACACTCAACCCTATATGCATACAGTATGGAAGGATACACATCAAACTGTAAAAAACTAACACATGGAATGAAAGAGAAAAAAGGAAGGGGAAAGCTATTAGCTTTCTTTACATATCACTAAGAAGGAAAGAAAGTGAACTTGCTCAGTTGTGTCCGACTCTTTGCAACCCCGTGGACTGTAGCCTACCAGGCTCCTCCGTTCATGGGATTCCCTGGGCAAGAATACCAGAGTGGGTTGCCATTTCCTTCTGCAGATCTTCCCAACTCAGGGATCGAACGCAGGTCTCCCGCATGGCAGGCAGACCCTCTGAGCCACCAGGGAAGCCCTTACATATCACAATAAGCATCTGCTATATTCATTAGTAATAACTCTAAAATATTAAAAGTAAAAAAAAAAGGACTCTCTAATATTTTAGGTGTTTTTACATACAATTTTTACATACATTTTTAAATATAATTCTAATACGAAGCAAGAACAAAGAAAAAACCCCAGTCATGATATTTCCAACATTACTTCCACATTCACCAATAACATGGGGAACATCATATGAAGTGACTCGTGATCAGATTCAAAAAACAAACAAAAGGGGAATTCCCTGGCCGTCCAGTGGCCTTCACTGCTGAGGGCCCAGGTTCAATCCCTGGTCAGGGGAACTAAGATCCTAGAAGCCCCATGGTGTGGCCAAAAATAAAAACAAAACAAAAAACATAAAAACTAGAAACAGCCCTAACTCCCAATAATGGAGTGTGTTTTTTCATTTTCTTATGGTTTGACTCCTTGCTGTATTAACTTCCACACTTGTCTAATCCTTTCACAGCTGTTAAACAGCTATTTTACTCCACTCTTAGGACATAAGGTGTTACTGTGTAATTTCTAAGCAACCAATTCAAGACCACAAAGGAAAAAAGCAACCCCTAAATAAAAATATTCTGGGTGACTTAAATTCTGACCCTTTTTGTTTAAACTAAGTGAGGCTTTTTCATACATGAAAAATGCTGTTAAAAACACCTGAACCAAGATACACTGATTTTGTGATTCCAATATAAAAATATTTTTAAAATTATTATGTTAAGTTTTGACAATACAGTAATGATCAAAACATACATACATATATATATATATATATATTTATATATGGCCCTCCCTTCATGGAACTCAAGAAGAGAAGCACTTTGGTGTGCTTATAAGACAATTAAAGTAAACCGCTACTTGATCTGTCAGTCAAGTGGACACAAAACTTTTAATCTATTAAACTAATCAAAATATGTGGTCAATTTTCTGTCCTCAACCTTAAAGCAACCTCTGAAAATAACCCACTCATTTCCAAGACCCACCTAAAAATCACCTCAGTTTTGACAAGATATTTAATGTTACACTTTTTTATAAATTAATGTGGTAAGAAAAAAGTTGACTTCTCCATGTGTCAAGAGAGTCAAAATTTTTCAGCTAATTATGATGGCATGCTGTGAATAGGAAATAAATACTGTACCTCTGTCCACAGAAGGAAAGTATTCACAAGAAAAACAAAACTAAAACCCTGCACTTAGAATTAAAAGGATCAGAAATAGCGAAAATTTTACTGAGGAAAGGATGTCTGAGATTTGCTTCAAAATAATCTGGTAGATGGAAAAGAATCTAAAGTAGAGTGGAAGGACTTTCCTGATGGTGCAATGGATAAGAACCCACCTGCCAATGCAGCGGACACTGGTTCGATGCCTGGTCTGGGATGAGCCCACATACTTGGGAGCAACTAAGCCCAAATACTGAGCCCCTACGCCACAGCTATTGAAGGCCGAGTGCCCTGGAGCCTGTGCTTCACAACAAGACAAGCCACTGCAACGGGAAGTCTGTGCACTGCAACGAACACCCAACTCAGTCAAAAATAAAAATAATCAGAATTTTTAAAAGTAAGTAATAAAAATAATAAAGAGTGGATACATGTGTATGTATAACAGATTCACTTTTCTGTACAGCAGAAACTGACACAACATTGTAAATCAACTATACGCCAATAAAAATAATTATTCTTAAAAATAATAATTTGGTGGAGAGGTACAAGTATATACAGATGAAATAAGACTGAGCACTGTTGACACTGGATAATGGGTATATGAAAGCTCAATATACTACTCTATTTTGCATATGTTTAAAACTATCCAGAAAAAAAAGTTTCTTAAAAGTATAGTATCTTGGATATCTCTACTTGTACACTGCTGTTTCCTGTAATGCACAGCATTCTTGATCACAAAAATATGTTTCACGTTTAAAAAAATGAAACATATCTCAGTAGCCCTAGTTTTAAAGTAACTTATTTGCCTTACACAAACTTTCTTCTAATTGTATATCTTACTAAGATTATGCAAAGATATTTAATACTGATAAAAATCAATTGTAAAAATACTCCACATTCTGTTGCAAAGTTGCAGTATGCACAAGGAAGTTTAACATGAAATGTAAAAAAACATATTTTTAAGTGTAGCTTTAATTCCAAGGGAATTTTTTAGGTTACTGAAATCCTAAGTTTTACATCTTTACAGTAACTGCCATTTACTGAGTGCCTAATATATGTCAGCTACTTTATAAGCAATCTCTAATTCTAAAAACTCACTTCACAAATAAGGATACCAGCTCAGAGAAGGGATACATCTATGGTCATATATTACTAAAGGGAAAGCTAAGATTCAGGTTCAGACCTAACTCTACAGCTCTCCAAAGCCATGTTCCTCTCACTCACTCAACAAATATTAGACACTCACTACTAGCCTGGCACTGTCAGAGACATCCGGAGCTGACCAAACTTTAAGCAATGTGCTAAGGGTTTTAACCCCACTTGAATCCTCACGACAACTCTAAAGTATAGGTACAGTCATCCCTTGAATGGATAAAGACCCTTAGTCTGAAGAGATGAAGTAACTTGCCTGAGGTCTCTAGGAAGTGGCAGTATCGGAGCCGGAACCCTCCAAAACTCCTCACCACTCCTAGTCTCAGAGGCCTGACCAAGTCAAAGGGTGTAAGCAGAAAACTGAAGACAAATCCTGCAGTCTTGAGGGGTGGGGGAGTGGGAGCTGGGCTACTGCAAGGTCAAATGCGTCCCCGACAACCGCACCGAAGTCCCAGGCAGTTCTGACAGGAACGAAGCGAGCGGTCAGCCCTGCAGGACTTCAGAGCTGGACTCCTGACACCTGCTGTGGGACCACCAGGGAAGCATCAGCTCTCTGGGAGCCCCCGTTTCTCTTCAGACCTAAGCCGGAGCCCTTGTCCTGGGGCTCTGGGGCCGAGGGAGTGTGAACCAGCAGTGCAGTGGCCCCTCTGGGTTCCCGGGGGGAACTCAGCTGTTGCCCAGGCGCGCACAGGAAAGCGGGGCTCGACGGCCGCCCCCTTTCCAGCGGTCCTGCCCGCGCCCCGGCCGACCCCGAGTCCGCGCCACCGCCGAGCGCCCGCACCGCCCCTGCACACCGCACCTTCCTCACCCGGGAGACGGAGGCCTGGGCTCGCCGCCCTGCGGGCCCGGACGCCTCAAGTCCGCGTCCGGCGCGCAGGGACGAGCGGGCCGCCGGGCCGCCGCCGAAACGCTACGAAGGCCCCAAACTTTCCGTCCTCGCCGCCGCCCCCCGCCCCCCGAGGCCGCGACCTTGCCGGACGCGGCAGCGCCTCCGGCCGCTCCGGGACGCCTGGAGCTCGGCCGGCCGCGGCCTGCGGGCCGGCGCCACGTCCGGGCGGCGGGCGGGCGGCGG